>CAWUFW010007492.1:600000-1002441 GCA_963921515.1 Calotriton arnoldi | reverse complement strand
AGCCAATGAAAAACTTGTATTTATGTAAACAGACTACATTTCCCATGATACCCATGGTACACATCACATCCTGCAGAGCCCCATAAGAGCCACCATCACCGGAAATCGTCCTCTTTCTTTGCTTCGAACAGTAAAAGTCCAACATAATAACTTAAGTCCAACACAATCCTCCAACGTGGAAGAACCAGTCCAGCTGGGAAGAGCGTCTTCTTAACCAGGATTACGCTTAATCCATCTTCTTCTCAGATCCTGAAAGAATGAGAGACAGAACAACCCGTAACTTCTGCATAACCAGAATATAAATACAACGGGTGGGTAACAATTACAATACTGTAATGTAATCGGGTGGGATAATCCTCGCCTCCGTGTCCTTAATAGAATTGAAAATTCTTGACACGAATGCTAGCTAATTTTTTATTCTATTACAGGACCGGAGGCTTCATATTATGCTAGTTTAACGCGGATTAAAGACCACAGAGGATATATCACCCACTGGTTTATAATAAAACTGTTTAAATGTTGATTCAGAGGACCAATCTGCAGAATGCATGATATCCTGAACAGTAGAACCCAACATGAACGTTTTAGAGGCCATGGCGCCTCGGACAGAATGTGCCCCAAACACTTGAGTATTAATACCTGCTTCTTGCATAACAGATTTTAACCATCTGGCTATAGTAGCCGCAGTGACAGGTGTGTAAGGCTTCTGCAAAGCAATTAATAATTGCACCACACCATCAGGCCGAAGAGACCTGGTATATTCTTCGTACGCCTTAAGGCAGTGAACAACACAGAGCTTGGGATTGCTAGGAAAAGCATGATATTCTACATTACGTGACATCGTTTTTGTCCTGGAAGTGATGTTAAAAGAAACTCCTTCAGGAGTAAATACTCTACCTGTAATATCAGAGCTTTAATATCCGATGAACGTCTACACGCGGCCAAACATAACAGCATGGCCAATTTGGATGAGAGTTGTTTCCTTGTCAACATATCGTTGCTGGGCCATTGATTGAACATGGAAAGAACTAGCGAGACATCCCACAAAGAAGAATACTTCGGCTTGGACGGATTAGCTACTCTAATACCTTTCAAGAGTTTGCAAATTAATGGATGCATCCCTATTGGTTTGCCCTCAACCTGAGAATGACCCGCCGAGATGGCTGAACGGAATTTATTGATGGAACGATATGCCAAACCTTCAGAAGCCTTTTTGGACAAAAAATTTACAACATAGGATAAGTCTGCCCCCACGGGATCCACGTGCTGTTCCACGCACCAACGAACCCAGCATTTCCTGGCTGAAGAGTACCTTTTCCTGGTGGAAGGGGCCCAAGCTAGGTTGATAAAGTCTGAAGCTTGTTCCGAAAATCCTGGCATGTGCCAACGTTGCCGGAAAGTCTCCAGGCCATCAGGGACAATTGCCCCGATATTACCATCGGGTGCATCTCTCCATGAGGGCCCTGGAGCATCGTTGAGGACCAGGGAATCCTCCTGGGAACGTCACAACTCGCCTCCAATAATATTGGGAACCAAGGCTGCGACTTCCACAGGGGAGTTACTAAAATCACTTCCGCCTTCTGGCGCATTACTTGTGTGAACACTCGGGGAATCAGGATGAAGGGAGGAAAGGCATAATTCAGATTCGGCGTCCAATCCTGTGAAAAGGCATCCGTCGCCAGAGCCAACGGATCCGGCCTCCAGCTGAAAAACTTGGTCATTTGACGATTCAGTCTGGAGGCAAACAGGTCGATCTCGCAATGTCCCCAGATCGCCTGCAGCCATTGCACTATCTGGGGTTGGAGCTGCCAATCGCTGTAGTCCTTGAGGTGTCGGGAGCTTCAGTCTGCCACTACATTCGATTGGCCCGGAATGTACTCGGCTATGACCGAGATCTGATGACTCAGGCAATAGTGCCAAAAATCCTTCGCTATTTCCACTAACAGTGAAGACCTCGTGCCTCCCAATTTGTTGATATATTGAACCGCCGAGATGTTGTCCATCCGCAAGAGGATGCAACACGAGACTTGTTTGGGTGACAGAGTCCTTATCGCGAACGACCCTGCAAGGAGTTCTAGGCAATTGATGTGGAGGTCCAGCTCGCCTAGGGACCAACGCCCTCCTGTGGAAATATTTGCGCAGCGCGCTCCCCAGCCCCAACGGCTGGCGTCGGACTCTATGATGACCTCTGGCAGAGAGCCGAAAATGGCCCTGCCGTTCCATGCCTCTACGTGGGCAAGCCACCACTGGATCTCTTCCCGTACTTCTTGGGAAAGGGGAACTAAGTCTGTGTAAGAGAGGCCTTTCTGCAGGTGCTGAATCTTTAGTCTCTGAAGGGCTCGATAATGTAGGGGCCCTGGAAAGATCACTTGAATGGAGGACGCTAGAAGGCCCACTATCCTGGCAATCACTCTGAGTGAGACCATCTGTTTGGATAACAGGGAGCATAGCTCCTTTTTGATATCCCGAAGTTTGGAGCGTGGAAGGCTCAACTGAGCCCTTTGAGAATTTATGACAAAACCTAGGAAATCTATCGTCTGGGTAGGACACAGAACTGACTTGGGCTCGTTGATCACGAAACCCAGATTTTGTAAGGTAGCAATGGTCATGCGTAACTGCTGAACTGCCAGAAGTGGAGATTGCGCCATGATAAGAATGTCGTCTAGATAAACTATCATGCAAACTCCTTGTTCCCTGAGATAAGCTATCACCGGCTTCAGCACCTTGGTGAAGCACCACGGTGCCGAGGAAAGTCCGAAAGGAAGGACCAAATATTCGTACCATCGGTTCCGCCATTGAAATTGCAGGAATCGGCGATGGGGAGGAAAAATGGGAATAGACAGATAGGCGTCCTTCAGGTCCAGACGGACCAGCCAGTCCCCTTGTTTCAGGAGATCCGCCAAAAGATGGATGCCCTCCATCTTGAAGTGTTTGTAGGTCAGGTAATGATTGAAGTCTTTTAAATTGAGTACCAACCTGTAACCTCCGCCCTTCTTCTGCACTAGAAAAATATTGCTGCAGAAACCGCGAGGGCCCTCGTCGCAAGACGCCATCGCGTGTTTCTGCAGCAATTCTTCGAGTTCGGAATCTATAAAATCGCACTCTAGTCGGGAAAAAGAAAGCTGTCTGGGTTGCCGGACCTGAAAGGGGGTCCGAAAGAAATCGAGATGAAAACCCTGAATTGTCTGCAATATCCAAGCATCCTGAGATAGTTGAAACCAATTGTGATAGAAAAACTGAGTACGTCCCCCCAGGGGTAATACGAAATTGTCCGGAGCACTTACCTGAAGATTCAGAGTTTTGGAAGCCTCCACGGTAGGATCCTCTGTTGAAACGCCTTTTGTTGAAGCGCTGCCTGGTGGGGTAAAATGTTCCGCCACGGGTGGAGTCCCACTCTCCCCTGCCTCGACCGAAGTCTCCTCTCTGAGGACCTTGGGAGAACTGGCGGCCAAACGAGCGTCCTCGGCCTCGTCCGGCCCTGTTGAAAACACCAGCCTGAAAAACCCTTTTAATGCCTGACTGCGCCTTATCCAGAGTCGTGAAGGTGCCCACATATTTGGCTACATCCTTGACGAAACGGTCTCCGAACAGGTTCCCGTCCGCCAGGGGACCAGGCTCAGCCGCCGCCAACTCCGTGAGGTTGGAGTCCATGCGCATAAGGATTGATTTGCGCCGCTCCGTGGAAATGGCACAGTTAGCATTACCCAAGAGACATATGGCCCGTTGGGTCCAGCCCGCCAGGACATGGGGGTCTACTGCAGTCCCAGATTCTTGCGCATCTAAAGCCATCTCCAGGATCTTAGCTAGAGGGCCGACCACATCTAGGAGTTTATCCTGGCACCCACGCCAGGCACGATCGATACCCTTCTTGGGGTCCTTCGCGAACTTCTTTAAGAAGGTCAGGAGGCTGGAGTCTATATCTGGGGTTTCGGCCACCTTATCGGAAATATCCGGTCTAGGGCATTCTGAACGGAGCCTGTTGCGCACCTCCTTGTCAAAGCTTTTACGAAGGTTTTCGTGCAAGTATGCAGCAACCTCAGGGGCAGGTAACCAATCAGACGACCTGGGGTGAACTATATCAGCTGGATTAAATGTAAAGGGAGTGGGAGTAGCCTGAGGCGTCTCCGCGTTCTTTGACTTCTTCGTTTTCTTCTTAGGAGGGGACTCGTCTGGGGTGTCAGTACCCGTAGTATCAGGGTCTGTGTCAGTGTCTGGAGCCTTAGCTTTGTCAGCGTCGGGGCGAGGAAGTGAAGAGTATGAGGCAGAGTGAGGCCAGGGCTTAGTTTGGGGAGTGTCTGTGGGAGTGACTGCCGGAGCAGTGAAACCATGACTTTTAGCGAATTTTTCAAGCTGTTTTGTTATTGGTTTCAAGGCAGTAGCTAGTGCCTGCTGTACAGTTCCCGGAACTGCTTTCTCCAGGGCCTTGTTGACCGACTCCTGGACAGAAGCGTCCAGGGCCTCAACAATGTTGTCCTCAATGGAAGGATTTGTTACTTCCTCTTCATAAATGGTATCATCCTCGTCATAATGTACCCATTCCTCCATTGTGGGACCAAATTTGAAATATATTTGCCCAATTGGCAAAGGACAGCGAGGAGTAAAGGGGGGAGCCAACCCACAGCACAAAAGTCAGAAAGGTACCTAACTCCTCAGCATAGGCTGTATCCCAGTTCTTGCAGCCCTCAGGGCGTAAGTGGAGCCAATGAGCAAGATTTCTATACAGGAGGTGTGCTCCCTCCAGGCCCAAACCGTTGTTGCAGCCAGCCAGGCGTAGGGGTGTTGCTCGGTGGAAAAAAGCAGGTGAAATAAGCACAAACAAAAGAAAAACGGGCAGTAGCGGCGTGCGTAGCCCAATCCTACCAAAATATAGCCCAATTGGGCTACGCACGTCAAAACATGAAGATAAAGCAAAAGGGAAGGCTCCTAGCGCACTCGGAGCCTCTGCGCCTAAAACACTGAAACCCAACTCACCGCCGTAGGCGGGGCGGTACCTGGAGAGCGGAAGAGGAGAAGAGCAGCAAAAGCGCCCGCAGCGCTAAACACCGTCCCGCGAAGCGGGCAATTCAAAAACTGCTTCCCCCTGCGCCCGGGACACTCTGCATGAGCGCGCACCTCAGATGGCAGCGGGGGCGCCGCAGCTCGTCAGGAGACCGAGCGAGAGGCCCGCGCTGCCAAGGCAGAACCGCTACAGGGAATTGAAAGCCAAGCAAGGCAGAGTATATCAAGCGCGATAGTCGCGCGCACACATTTTCAAAGCGGCGCGAGCCGAATCAAGGTAATATTTGCAATATCAATCAATTAGGCAAGAGAGCGTAAAATACACTTAACTGTCTGCGTGAGCAGCAAAGAAAGAGAACGATTTCCGGTGATGGTGGCTCTTATGGGGCTCTGCAGGATGTGATGTGTACCATGGGTATCATGGGAAATGTAGTCTGTTTACATAAATACAAGTTTTTCATTGGCTGCTGTGAGTGGCAATAAATAGAAAGAGAAGCATAATACGAAGCCTCCGGTCCTGTAATAGAATTCAGGGACTGTAGGCCCTTCATCAGGGACAATGCAGTAAGAAAGAAGAAACTGAGCAAAACACAGGAGTGCCCTATGGTTCTGAATGATGACTAACATGTCCAGTAACAGACTGAACCTTGCAAGTAAACACAAGTGTGTGGAAATCCTACCACCTGACGCCCAGGACATATTGTTTGGGGTCAAGTGCAACACGTTTTCATGTTTATTTTGTCCTCTGGATACATAGGCCCAAGTCCCTGCAGCACTGACCATTTGGCTGCCAGTTTACAGAGTCACAGTATGGACATGTGTCTTCAACAAGGGAAGATGTATATTCAAATGAATAAGTTGTTCAAACATAAATATGTGATTAATTAATGCAAAAGCCTTTACTTTTAGGGCAGCGCTCTAAGGAAATGCAGGGAGCTCATCTTCATTCCACATTAAAATGTGTACACATGTCCACTTTCAAACAATCTACACAAAAAAAATCTGCAAATTGGAAAATAAAGTGTTTTCTAAAATACTGTTCAACTTTAAATACCATAGGGACTATTTACAAAGGTGACTTACACTTGTGAGTAATTTACATGTGTAATTTACTCTTATGCTTATGAGTAACTTTACTACTTTTGACTATTCACAAACTCCTAGTTTAAAATTACTCAAAAGTACAGGAGTACAGGAATCCACTCCCTCAAAATGGGGGTGGAGCCAAATTTATGAATGCAAGTTACTACTGTATACAAATAAACAGTAGTAAGTTCAGCACCACATATGGCCAACCAATGATACTAACCACTCTTCCACAGAAATAGATGGGGACTCACATAGAACCCTATAGAAAATAATTTTAAATGAAATGACTATCTAAAATAGTTAAAACATTAATATATTTCAATGTTAAAAAAGCTAAAAATAGTACATAATTATTACTTAATTATAAAATATTTTAACCTTTTTTGAATGTATGAATTAACTTCTATTAAACTATGATCAAAATAATTTTAAATAATTCTATACATCACTTAATATTTATTAATGAATAATATTTTTTTATTTAGATGTGAATTAATTTGTTTGATTTAAACTTCAGGTAAATAATGTTTATTTAATTTATTTAAATTAAAGATTCAATTCAAAATTAAATTAATAGTGTTGTAGCATTTTTCATTTTGTTTTACATTTAAAATACGTACAATTATTTAACATTACTATCTCAGAAAAATATTTGTACTAATTTATTATAATATTTAGTACTTTTCTATTTTATTTTCCCTATATTTCACCATAGTAGGGAGATGTCCACCCCCACTATGAAGTCTCTCTATGGTATAGGGAAAAGTAAAAAGGTTTATTTAACTTGAAAAAGAAATTGTACAAATATTTTTAGGTCGAGCCTAGCGCAGCGCGCATGCCCTGCTCTATGGGAGGCTTCTTGTAAGCACTCTAAACTTCTCCGTGTGGGTCTGACTCCTCCCACACATTGGATTGGCCTTTGCGTGTGTCTTTCAATAATGAAAGCACGCAAATGGCCAAAGGGGGGTGCGTGTCCCACCTCCTTTCCAATGTGTCACTCCCACGGCGTTTTGCTCTTGGGAGCGAGCAGCGGCGCGCAGGGTGGCAGCTGCATTCCTGGTGGGTCAGGTTACACGCAACGCGCCGTGCTTTCGCTTTTGCTTTTACTCGCTTTTACCCCTTACAGCGGCCGCGCTTGTTTTTTTTAAAGTCTAATTGAAGATAAAATGGTAAGGTTCAGCCCATGGCAACGCAAAACGCGTCATCATTTGAAATCCTTGCCGCATCCAAGGGATTTTCCGTTTATTTTATTGACGGTTACTTGTGCCCTCCACGAACCTTTGATTAATATCGTGCCAGCAGCTTGCACGCTTTCACTGCGGCTGTCGGAAGAAGGGCTTCACAGGCTATGGGGAGTTTCTGCCTCATAATCTGGCTCTTAGTCCTCAGTCTGTCCTCAGGGGTGAAGTGTGTCCTCCCTTCAGGGGTGAAGTGTGTCCTCCCAGTTCATGGAGCAGGCTGGGGAGGAGACGAGTGCAGTCAGCGGCTCACAAGACCCAATCCAGCAGCGCTGTCTCAGTCGGCGCACGTGTGACACACACATTCACTCACTCTTTTTGGGGTTTTATCTAGCGCGAACTCGACCCTGTTACGGGGCTCTTCCCTAATTGAAAATAAAATGGTAAGGTTAAGCCCATGGAAACGCAAACCGCGTCATCATTTGAGATCCTTGCCGCATCCAAAGGATTTTCCGTTTATTTTATTGACGGTTACTTGTGCCCTCCACGAACCTTTGATTAATATCGTGCCAGCAACTTGCACACTCTCACTGCGGCTGTCGGAAGAAGGGCTTCACAGGCTCAGGGGAGTTTTGCCTCATAATCTGGCTCTCAGTCCTCAGGGGTGAAGTGTGTCCTCCCTTCAGGGGTGAAGTGTGTCCTCCCAGTTCATGGAGCAGGCTGGGGATGAGACGAGTGCAGTCAGCGGCTCACAAGACCCAACCCAGCAGCGCTGTCTCAGTCGGCGCACGTGTGACACACACATTCACTCACTCTTTTTGGGGTTTTATCTAGCGCGAACTCGACCCTGTTACGGGGCTCTTCCCGAAGCGCTTTACTAAGCACCAGTTATGTTACCCAAGGACACGATCATTTTTGGTAGGCACTGGGATTTTAAGTGATTTGCCCAGAATCACAGGATGTTGAGCCGACGCCGAGGCTGCAACCTGGCTCCCCAGCTCCAAAGTCAGCGGCTCTGGCCGTTAGGCCACATCCACTCCTGTATATGTTCCGCTACTGTATGTGCATTTATATAGCGCTATCGACCTTTCCTTTAATATCATCGCGCTTTTTTCTCAGGGTTATTTTGTCACTTCATTCTGAGAGTATGGTAATTTGATACAGTATGTCGTACATTTTTTCTAAATAAGTATTACAATCTAGGGGGGTATCTCTGATGCAGAGCCGTGTGAGTGGTATTTTTTTCTGATTTTGTCTGATAGGTTCTAATATGTGTGTTGGTGTTTCCAAGCCAGTGCTTGTCATAAGGCAAGGGTGGCCTGAGGGATAACTTCATTATCAGATGCCCTGCCTGGGACCAGTTAACAACCAAGATCTTAGTAGGTTCACTGCAGTCATTCTATTTACCCGTTTACGATAGCATTGTTTGGTATCCGTTATTAATATTTTCTTTACAATTCTAGATAGACAGATTTAGCCTTGGGGACACTTTTATGTAAAATGCACTTAGATGTTTAAGGGAAAGAAACTTCAGGATAATGTGCTGCATGGCTAAATACTTATAAGGTCCCAAAGGCGAGACCTATTGGCTATGCCAATGCTTGTTATTTTAAAGTCTTGATTTAAATGTATTTGTATGTATTTTAAATGTAGAACACAATTTAAAAATGCTACAGCACTATTATCTTACTTATGAATTACGTCTTCAATTTAAATGTATTAAATTAAATACAATTATTTTTCTGAAGTTTAAATTAAAAACTAAATTCCCACCTAAAGTAAAAAAATATTATGCATTAATAATTAAAAGTGATGTATAGAATTAATTACAAATAATTTAATTACATTTTAATAAACGATGTTTTATTAATTTATACATTCAAAATAGGTTGTTCAAATACTTTATAATTAAATTATGAATAGGTTTTAGTTTTAGATTTTGTAACATAAAATTATATTTAAATTATATCTTTAACTATTTTAAATAAACTACTTTAACATGTCCTATGGGGTTTTATTTTAAGTGCCTACCACCATTATTTTCTAAGGAACGACATTGCAGTACGAGTGGTTGGCTGTGTGTGGTGCTGGACTAACTCTTTTGGTTGTAGTAACCTTAGAAGTGAAGTTTGTGAATAGTATTGTGCTTACTCTTTTGTGAGTGGGTGCATGCCTCTCCATAAACACCTACTTACCCCTTCTCATTTAGTAGTAAGAATGCCCCTTTTTCCAGCCACTCCCCAGATCCCTCCCACATTTACTATTAAGTAATACACTTACATGTGTGAGGCTCTCCCATAGAAAAGAGGGGTGTTGGAGGTGGAGATTTACACTTGTAGGTTTGTGGTGAGCATTTTGTAGTACTTTAGTAGTACTATCGTTGTGCTACTACACAGTCTAAAAAATGCAGTTTGCGGATAGACCCCCATTTCTCTGAGGAATGGTTTAACAAAATGTGTTTTAAGCATGCCTTAAAAAAAGAATAATAATTCAGAATTGGTGAAACACCATTATAGGCAACAAGAAAATAAATTCTTAAAGAAAGTCTCAAAATAACACCGATAGCTATATATCCTTGCATTGGTGCAGATTTAAGACTCAGGAACTCACAATAATTTACAGAAGCAGGCCTGGAAACAGTACTCCTAGGAAACATATGATTTCCATTTTCACATGAGCAAGTATGCATGCGTGTATTTCCTCAAGTGAAAATCTGCTGAGCAACTACAAATTCACTTTCTCTATATAACCTTTTTTCCACCATGAAAAATGCTTTCGTTTTCCAACCTTTTTCAATGTCGAAGAGATTGTAGAGGAGTTAGTGAATACCCCTTAAACAGGTACATTTGTGGGTGTATACAAACTCAATCCTTGAACTACTGTCTTCTGCCTACTTTCACCCAGTTTGTAGGCTTGCAGAAAAATGGCAAACTCAGAGCCTTGATAGCATCCAAACTGTGACGGAATGTGAGCCCTGCAATAACCACAGAGGCATATATTTGACCTTTGATACAATGAAAATGCTGACGTAGCTGGTCACCTCTATACTATACCAATATTTATAAAGGTAATAAATATTTTGATTAATATCATAGCGAATATTTATGTTGAATGTGATAAAAGAAAGGTATGCATCAGTGATTTGCCAACGATTTTGTTTGAAAACTAACATAACTAGGAATAGTATCCACATTATGAGTTTTTAAAAGCAGTATACACTAACTCTAAGACAATGTTCAGAGATTTACTGTCTGAAACAGCAAAGAGCATATGAATAGTGGGCTGTAATCATGGGCTGCTAGATGCTCACACAAGTCCTCAGTGGACATTTTTAAAAAGACATGTTTAATTTGTCTTCTTTGCTAGAATTTGGTCAGACTTTTTTTCAGCAATAGGTTACCTTTTTAATCTACTGTGAGGTTTCACAAAATGGGATCGAAAAAGGGTAACTTAAAATGCCTGTTAACCCCTGTGCAGTGGCAGGGTTTTTTAACGGTGATCGAGGCTAGAGCTGCTGCGGGCGTTCCTCCCCCCTGAATTTTCTCCCGCATTAACGGGGATGCGAGGTTGTTTACCCCCCACTGGCCTCCCTGGCCTTACTGTCTCCTCCCCAGCCTCGGCGCGTCCACTCCCACCCCCCCCCCTCCTCCTCGTCCATTTACTCCTATGTTTACTCTCGAGGTGCACGACACGACAGTACACATCCCATCATGTCCCTATGTGTATATCTACGTCACTTTCTATCACACCAGACCGGCAAATGTGGTTGTACTGAGCTTTATATGTAGAGATCGTCTTTTGTTCTCTTATTCAGGTCACATGTGGATTTTTTTCTCTTTCCTTTTTTCGTTTGTTGTGATTTTTTTTTGTGTCAGAGTTCATATTGTCTCTCTCAGAGGTATGCGGTATATACCTGGACTGGATTTGCGGAGCAATGCCTGATTCTCCTTTCGATAATTTTGTTGTAATTTGCCTATGTTCGGTTGGGCGGCGCTGCGGAGTGAAGCAGTGAGCCACCCAGCCCAGTAGCCATGGAAATGCTAATTGATTATGAGTTTCCTTCTGCCCCTGCCTAAGCCATTCGATTTTCTTGCTAATTTGATTGTCAATAGTATACCCCGATTACTATGCAAATGCTCTGGATGTTACTTTGTCAAAATCAATAAAAATCATTTATTAGAAAAAACAAAAAACTTAAAATGCCTGTTATTCAGCAACAACATGCCCAAAAGTGTGAACGTAGGCATTACACATTATGTGATGCACCATGGATTGTTTTTAGGGACTTTGACACTTATTTTTTCAATGTGGGAGGGTTGTTTGCTTTTAGGAAACTATATGATTAGAAATCCTTGGTACTGGTGAAACAAACAATTACCAGAATGTAAATGGTGTACCTCTTACAGCCACTGGAGCAAACTGAACTTCCAACATCTCGGACACTACAGATCAACTATCCACAATGCACAACGCTATCCCTACATTAACATAATGGCCTTGGCCACCTTCCCCAAAAGGAGCTTTCCAAAACAATCAGCAGGTCTTTTTTAATCCAAGAGCCTCATGAAGAAATTATTCAAAATAGTGGCCACACACTTAACACCTGAACTTCAGGATATCCATGGACACGCACTCACACCCGACAATCACGCCCTTCCCCATACTTAAACAAACATAACTCACGATCAGATACCTCGAGGACTCACAACACAAACCAAACAGCAAAACCCTGTAATACACCCTTGCTAATCTAATTCAATCAAACATATTAGCCTATTAGCCAGTGCACCTATAGTATTCAAATTCATTATGAACCCATCTCCGATTTCCTTCTTCAAGAAGAGATGGCCATTGACCAATTCAAAAATGCGCAAAAAACACATCTTCAGATTACACCGCCTTCACCACTTACAAACACATCCCCAACTTCCCATTCCCAGCTAAAATGTTCAAACTTCTCGTTTTTAAGCAAGTGATGCATCACCTGGCATCCCAGCCTTGCCTAGATCCACTCCAAGTGGCATTCTAATTATGAAACGAACAGAATACACACATCGATTTAGGCATAATCTATAGCAATTGCTCATGATGAAGGCACTAGTACGTAGCCTCACCCTTCTGTACATATCAACAGTCTCCGGCACAATGAACCATCAAATCTGCCTCAAAGGAAACAAATGTGCTGCAAAGCCTTGCACCCACCTGCTTCTCTCCTTTCCTTGCATAAAACTCAGATGGTACACTTTCCGACCTTTCGCTATGAAAGTAGCTGAATAAGTAGTGACGTCCCTCAGAACTCTTTGTCTCACCACAGTTCAATCCCTACATCAGACCTTTTATCTCTGTCAGCCCCACCAATGGCACATAATGCTAAAGCTATGGTGGGATGACACCCAAATCAAACCCCACCTTCTAACAATCAACTACTGCGATACTGCCACCATGAGAGTAACTGCTGGATGATTAGAAATCACCTCAGACTTAGCCCTGACAAAAACCAACATCCTGGTCTATGGTCACTTAACAATGGTCCTGGACAAACAGCACAGGCCATTTATCCCCAACCCACATAACTAGTTGAAACTCTATAACCACGGACTCTTACTTCAGTCTGAAACCACACATTAACAATGTAGTTCAAACATGCTTCTTGCACCTAAACATACTATGGGACTAATTACGGTGCGGTATGGACCGCAACCGACGGCTTGTCGGTTGTAGTCCAAACCGCATCTACTGCTGCGGTCCAACTGACGCATTACGATGTGTGCGGACGAAGCAGTTGGAGGGATCGACCGACGTTTTCCGACGGGCTCCGGTCAGAAAGGCCTCATAATCCCTTAAGGACGGCGTTTTTGCCGTCGGGATTATGATGTTGGTTTCCGACAGCCTTTCCATATCGGCCGTTCCAACATGGAAAAGCTGTCGGAAAGTGACATTGGGGCCCCCTTGCAGGGCCCCCTTCCCCTCTGGCCCTCCGCACCTGGGTTTAGGGGGGCACCTATGGTGCCCCCCTGAATCTACCCTACACCATGTGGCAGGCACCATAAGGTGCCTGCCACACGGTGCAGGGATGTTCACAAACTCTCATTTCAGAATGAGAGCTTGTGCTGCGGGAGGTTTCCGCCCGCCGCATGAGCTCCCATTGAGAAATGGGGGTTTCTGACTGCACTATGCGCGGTCAGGTCGTAATTCGGTGTGCGGAACCGCCGACCTATGGTAGGGCGGTTCCTCCACTGAAATGGTGTTGGTCGGAGGCAACTCCGACCGACATTGTAATCAGGCTCAAAATATTTTTTGCATTTGGCATATCACCAAAAGTTAAAAACCATAACTGCATTAATCCTTTCATTCCCTGGCTACACAGGCACCCTATTGTTTAGCCTCCCTGCATACCTTACAGGGAGGTTATAAAGGGTGCAAATTCAGCTGCTGTACTATTAGAACACAACTATTCAAGTCAGCACATATCTCCAGCACTATGCAGGTTACATATCAAACAATGCATGAAGCTCAAAGCATTATGCATCATACACATAACTTTCGAAATCACAAAATTCCTCTGAACCAAACTTACCAAATTTCAGAATGCACAGCTCTAAAAATCTAACAATGCCCTCCTAATCACAAAAATACCTTTTAAGAAGAAACAAATAGGAGTCATACACTTCTCTGACCAGCCTCAGTACCTATGGAACTCAAGATTCACAGGACAACAAATAATTGACTACTTGACTCTCGTTAAAGGGTTCAAATCTGCTATTTTATTATCCCTTCTTCTAACAATCCCAAAGCCTAGAATAAATGACCACCCACATAAGTGACATCCAAATAGCTAAGGCACAGCTTGATGATCATTTTTCCTCAAACACCTCCACATTCTACGTTCCCCATACATATTTTCATAAAGCGTATGCAACGTAGAAAGAACTAGGACTTGCAAGCAGAGACACAACTACACCACACCTATTCCAATAACAGTTCATAAAGTCCTAACCTTCCCATCACCCTTCTATCCACTTTTCCAGCCTACCCCATCTTCAAATGCATACCACACACAAAATATAAATATATACTCCTACAAATGAATATTTTAAGCTTAATGCTGGTTCTGTGGAACGTTTTGAAGCAGTGTAGGAAGATATTTAAAGCCTATATTAGAGGGGAATGCGTTGCTAGACATGTAGATGTGCTAAAAACCCTGTCATAGATTGCAAGGGCTGGAAGAAGAATTAGCGTTGTTAGAAATGACCCATTAACAGACAGTGGATGGTCAGTTGCTCACTCGCTGCTATCCACAAGAATGTAAGTATCATGAGATGGAAGACAGGGACGTTAACTTCAGAGGGAAATATGCGATGGTGAAAGCTTATGGGGAGCGAGAGCGTCCTGGAGGAAGACTTGCATGGCTGTGATGGCCCAAATGGTTGGAGGGATTTATGGTCAGATGATATATAATTAACAGTAGAAACATTTCAGCAATACTATGGTGAATTGAATGCTTCCTGTGAAACTTCAATGAGGGACGAGATAAAACATTACTTAGGAGCATTAACAATGGCATGGTCGAAGAACACAAATAGAGAAAGACTAATGGCTCCATGATCTCCTTAAGAGTTGAAATGAACAATAAGACATACAACAGGTGGGTGTGCACCGGAAACAGACTGTCTCACTGCTGACTTTCATAAAGAATATCCAAGTGTGCTAGCAACATATATAATAACTTTATTTGAAGAGTTGACTGGAAAGGCAGTCCCCCTCACTAAGAGAAGCAGTTGTGGTTATGATCTTAAAATCTAACAAACCTCACGATGTGTGTCTTTATTGTTGCTTAAGACCAATTCTAAAATCTTAGCAAAAGTTTTGGCCAGTCATATAACCTGGCTTATGATTGGATTAGTACTTCTGGAGCAGTCGGATTTTATCCAGTGCAGTTTCACACCGCATAATTTGAGAACCCTCTTTTGCATTTTTACATGGCTGAGCCCTGATGTAAGAGCAGCAGCATTTTTTCTAGATGAAGAGAAGGCTTTTGATATCACGGAACGGGACTATGTGTTTGCAGTATAGGACAAATAGGTGTGGGAGACATCTTCTTGATAGTCTGACTACTCTACACTAACTCCAAAGCCAGATAAGAATTAATGGCTATACAACCAATGCAATCCCTGTTCAGGGGGGGACAAGTTAGGGCTGGCAGCTCTCACCATTATTATTTTTTATATAATTTTTAGGTCGAGCCTAGTGGCAGCACGCATGCGCTGCTCGCTCTGCGAGGCATGCTGTTTTAGGGTATTGCAGTGGAAGCCCCGCCCACTCTCCGCCCATATTTGTCATTGGATTGTATCATTGTCCTTCGAAAATGCTGGCTACCGATTCATTATGAGGCTTGTTAGTCCCGCCTTGGTACCGCCTTGTCGCCATTTGTTACCGCCCATAAGGACTGGATCTTTTACTTGGCTCGTTACACGGTCTGCTTTATCTACTGGGTGAGCACTACTTTGTTTATTGGTACTAATGGGAACAATGGTGGCTTTTTTTTGTTGGATTTGCATGTTGAGCGCAGCGCCCGCTTTCGGGACACAGCGCTCAGTTTAAATTTTATTTTTAAAAGTTTGATGTGGAGCGTGGCGCCCGCTTCAGGGACACCGCGCTTCGTTTTTTGTTGTTGTTTTTTTTTTAACTTTACCCAGCAGGGTCCTTGCAAACAAAGGGGGCAGATTTCGTGAGGTGGTGAGGTCTGCTCCGCCCGAGTGTCTCCAGTCTGAGGGGTTTGAGAACATTCCGTTCATGTGCCCAGCTGGGGTCGCTCACTCGCAGACGGGATTACCCCCTTCACCTCTCTGTTACAAGCGGGTTTTTATCACCTTAGACTTTGTGACGTTGCATCTTTGTGGAAAGAGAGAAGGCAATTTCTTTACAGTGGTACGAGTATAGTTGTAAACAGATAACCTGATTAAAATTACCAAATGTATGTCAAAATGAGTGGACAGACATTTCAAAAGTGAGCTCGTTTGGCAGCATTTTTTTGTTTCTCTTTGCGTATCTCTTCCTCATATTTTGGGATCCTGCTTTTTGTGCCTACATACATGAAGGAGAACTGTCTGAAAACGTTTAAATATGAGTAACAACATGTAAGAGACAGATGGTATTGGTGCCTGCATAATATGGCATTTGTCTTTGAAATTTCTCTTTTAACCGAAAATGGATGTACGAGTTTTATAAGAACTGTTCCAAATATTATAAAAGTTTTGTGAATTAAAAAAATTAAGACTCACTAATATCAAACGATACAAATCACTGATCACAGACAGTAACTCAAGATCAGCTTTTTAAATTGCAGTTTTCCTCATACTGTTAGATTGTTATGTGTTTCAGTGTGTGTACAGCTGCATGCACCATAACAATGAATATTTTAGTTTGTGCTTATAAAAGGTGATTCTAGTTTAATTATCCTCAATTAAAAGTACACTTGTCCCGGACTATGCTCGTTTTCATTTGCACAACTTGGATCATGTTCTGAACAGCAAAGGGAAATAGTACACAATATGCATACATCATGTTTGCCATTTCGGAGGCACCAGGGAACACAGATGTGGTGCCTTTGATTTTCCAATCGATTCTGCAGGCCCTCTGACTCTTGTAAGTGGATGCATAGGCACTTTTGTGGATTTCCATCTCTCAGGATCGGATGACCCAGGATTCTGTGACAATACATGCATATGGAAGGGACATCATTTAGGGGTGACATGGGTTAACAGCTGGGACCCCTATGCTACTCCTTGAAAACTAATTAACTACCTTTTATCTCCTTCTGTGTAACTAGGAATTCACTTATTAGTTTCATACTATAGGGTTATTTTTGTGTGCGATCTCACTTTTCACCATGAGGTCAAAGTTCATGCAACGTCACATCCCGCAGTGTCATCATTGGTCGAGGTAAGTGTGTTGTTATTCCTTCTGTCGTTATGATTGGGGTAAAATGAGCCCAGAGGTTTATTTTTCCTAGCACGGATGTTGTGCTTCTTCTCAGAGGACAGGCAGCTGAGCATTTCACATCACAAGAGTAGGTTTTAACAAGCATTTGCAATGCAATAGGTCTCGCATTTACGCAAGTTAAATATATTGGCATTGTAAATGACAGTGCCTTTTATGTTTTAAAAACCAAAACATAAATAAAAGGCATTGTCATTTACAATGCCAATAGCTCAAACTCGCGTAAATGCGAGACCTATTGCATTGCAAATGCTTGTTTTATTTGCATTTCAACTATAATAAACAGTATATATACACAAGTGATGTCGTAAGGGTATAGCATAAACACTTTGCATCTGCATTCCATCCCACTTACAATCCTTCCCATACCGAGGCAGAGGCCCAAGAATTCCACCCTCCTGTTCCAACAAATGACAAGGCACAATGGGACATGTAAACTAAGCCATGTTTATAATACAACATTGTGACTAGTCCCACTGGCCCAGATCCGCTGTTATTTCGCGGGGCAACCTCTGGCTTTATACACTACTTCCTCTGCCAGGGCACATCTGTCCATCCTTTCCCGCCATTCGATGAAAGTCGGGCATAGGGGGGGGGCACATTCTGCCATTTCCTAGAGATATCCCACTTGGCTATCAGATAGCCCATTCCAACCAATTTTCGTGCAATACGTCCTCCCTCCCACCCGTCCATAATCCCCAGTAAGGCTGCCTTTTGTTCCAGTGGGAAGGTGTAACCCAATACACTTTCCAGGTGTGCATGTATTCTAACACAGAATGAAGTGATGATAGGGCAGCCCCATATTACATGCAGGAAAGTGCCCAAGTGTTGGTGCATCGCCTGCATGTGGGCAAAGCTGATCTACCAATCTGCCATAGCCTGGAGGGATGAATGTACATGCTGTGTAAATATTTGAATTGTATGAGTCTGAGCCGGGCAGAAACTGCCAACACTCTGGGAGCCATCTTATCCTCGGTCCTCTTGTCGTCATCCAGTTCCTCCAACTCTTCCCTCCATGTTTCTCTAAGGTGGACAAATGGGTCGGGGGGTTGACAATTGGATACTGATATTACACGTGATATCCCTTTCTGGTCGACTTGCTCCATAGTGATATTTGCCTTCAAAGAGTAGATTTCAGGTAGTTTCGCCAAGTCCGCTTTGCATGAGTCTAGGGCACTACTAAGCTGTAGGTATCTGAAGAACTAACTTTTGTGGAGTGAATATTCAACGATAGCTGTTCAAAGGATTTTATGTGGTCTGTCTCCCAGCCATCACCCAGCTTGGATATACCAATGAGATCCCAGACATGAAATTCCTGCAGTGCAGTCACATGCTTAAGGAGGGTGTTGTGACATAGTGGAGTTTTATTTTATTTTCCAAGGAAGGGGACTGAGGGGCTTTTATTCGAGGTCCAGCATTAGTGCCCTGTCAGATCCTAAAAACTAGTGGAATGCTGTTCCTCATACGGTGGTGCCTAGTCAATGCAAGTCAGAGAACCACCCGCTATCATTGGAAATGATAGTGGAGGTGGAACCTACTCAAGAAGAGGGATTCGGGGGGGATCCCGCTTTTTCGGAACTAGGGTCCTCACACACCCAGCAAGCTAGGTGTCATAATTCATCATCTGGACCTGCTCCTCGTTGGGTCGGCGCTGCAATACCCAACGGGCACCCGCGAAGGGGCTCTTTGTCGGAGATCTTTTGTTCCTTGCCGTTTGATGAAGTGGGGGTGTGTGGCCCGTGTTAGTGTAGATAAAGTGGAGTGAGTGAGTTAAAAAAGGTTGGATAATCCAGATAATCTTGCCTTGTGGTAAGAATAATCCGTGGCAATTCTTCAGGACCTAATCTGTGAACAGTGAACCTATCTACACTAAGTGGTGCGGCTGTTAGCTAACTACCAAAAGTAAGCACTACGTCACAATTCTTCAGTAGTGTGGTTCAGTAACCTGGAGAGAGGGATATAAAAAATATATGTATATCTATACGCTGCTGTAAACACCCATGTTAAGGTCACTTAGTGCTCAAATCACAACTCCTAAAACCTCTCCTTTCCCCACATTAAGAGAGAAAGTGTAACGAAGAACTAGGCACAATAAAAACAGTTAACAAAGTCTATGTGATATGGGGCTTGACTATCATCCCCTAGTGCAAGTTAAAATATAGTCGGAAACTATCCAGCTATAATTAGGAAGACTGGCCTTCCCTAGGAGAGGCGATGGTAGTGAGGGAGGAATGGTCGTTTAAAAACAAGGTGAGGAGTACAAAGCTATAACTGGCAGCGTGACATGTCACATCAATAGTGAAGTGAATGTGGAATATGTCATGCTGAAGCTCACCTCCCACTGTCAGGAATGTCACCTCAATCGGTGCGGCGATTCAATGGGACACCTGGTGGCATGGTGTCCTGTAAAACATAAAGTGCAGGATGGTGGACAAATCACAAGTTAGTGTGGCAGAGGTGCGCAACCAATCTAAGTATCATTGCCTGTCCACTCATGTCGACAAGCGGGGAGCCTTCACGGGTTCAACCCGCCCCCCCACATCGACCCACCTACACCAGGAGGGCGTATCAGGAAGCTGTCGGCGAATGGTGCAGCTCCTCACCTGCGGAAACCCTGAGCTGACCATATAGTCACACCGTACAGTGCCCAGCCTGCCCCTCAGTGCGTAACTAGGGGCCCACAGGGAAGCGGGTCAAACAGCGCCGTTGCCACTTGCTGTGCCGCCAGAATTCAAGTTGTGACTTAAAACGGTCACGGGCCCCTGCCCCAGACGTCAATAGTACTCACCAGTCCTGCGGGGGTCCTGGCTAATTCACCTACCCTCCTTGCCGGCGCCGGAGTAGAGACTGTCAGCTCCAAACGGAGTTGAAGTACTATTTCCGGGTCACGTGCGAGGACGGGGGCGGTGTCCATCCCGCGTCATCTCAGATACCGCCTTCTAGGTTATTAAGGCAGTATGACTGGCCGAAATAACGGCCATCTTAAAGTGTGGTGAGTATCACTCAGGGCAATAGGAACAACCGGGTCACTAAGCTGTCTGGTGTGTTAATAATAGCCCATGTATATATTGGAATGAATACATGGTGACATGTGGTGTTGAACATGTCCATTGATGCATGTGAGATAAAAATAAAGATAAATATAAATACAAAAATATTGGTCGATATTGGGAGAGTGTACCATAGCCAGCGGTCGTAAAGCAACTGCGGTACTGCTAGAGGTCATCACACGATAGTGCGTTAAGCACGATGGTGGCCCTGCGTTATATATATGGCGTGGCCGGTAGGCATGAATAACAGCAAATGCTGGTGATGTTGACTGAGTGTTCCGAAACAGGGTCATGCCTGCTGTATATGTCGGTTAGCTGTAAAGTGATAAAAAGTGATGTAAACCAGTAGTTTCAATACAGTTTCATGCATCCTGTGTACCTAAAGTAAGCTAGGATGCCCATGTATACATACGGTCAGCCAGGGGTCATCTGTTATTCTGGGTGGTCCACGGTACATCATCATTAAGCCAAGGACGGATGTGGATAAACGATGCATCCATCGTTGTTCTATACTAAAAAAGTGCCTGCTGGGTGATCCAATGATAGCGGGTGGTTCTCTGACTTGCATTGACTAGGCACCACCGTATGAGGAACAGCATTCCACTAGTTTTTAAGATAGTGGGGTTTTAGCCGTTACCTTGCACTGCCAGCCAATGTGTTTGACTGCAGCCTTCCAACAAGTGGAATTATAGTGGTTCTGGGCAATGTGTAGGGGATTCGAACTCCGTGCAGGAGAGAATATACATTGCATGACTGTATATAAGGAGCTCAAGGCGTACAGCTGAGTCTCCCCTGTCGCAGAAAAGCCAGTCATTTAATGCATAAGCTGGGATACCCAGTAGTAAAATTGGAGATAGGGAATCCCTAGCCCACCATTGTACATAGCCTGCGTGCATTTGGAGAAAGATACCCTTGGAGATCCACCTGCCCATAAGAATTGTGCTAGTGTGTAATTCAGGTTTCTGGAAGAAATGTCAGGGAAGCAGGTCTGGGTAATTCTGGAGGGTATATAGGATACGGGCAGTGCATCCATTTTGAAGAGAGCCCCATGTCCCATAAAGGTGAGTGGGAGTTTGGCCCAGGTGTCGAAGTATCTTTGAATCCTGCTTAACAGTGGGGTGATATAAAACTCCAGCTAAGTCTCTGGTCAGGGGAGCTCATCATGCCTAGGAATTTGAATTGGGTTGCGACCATTTTCAATTATGAAATATGGTCGTTAAATGGAGTTGGACCCACCACATCGACTTCCCCCAGTTCACCATGAGGCATGATGCATCGACACAGATCCGGACTATACAAAATATTCTAGGGGTAGAAAGCGGAGGTTGGTGCACAAATAGGAGGTTGTCCACATATATTGTCCCCCTATCCCCACGACCCTCAGAAACCCCACAAACCCACATTGCGCCTAATACACTCCAGAGGTTAAACAACTAATGCAAAGAGTGGGCATCCCTGGTGTGCGTCTCTACTTATGTGAAAAAGGGGTTGATAGTGCACCATTAACACTGACTGGGCCCATGGAGAGGAGTACATGGCTTGCACAAAGCCAAGGAAACATTGTCCAAAATCCATATTCTCTAGGATTTGGAACATAAAGGGCCATTGCACATTGTCAAAGCCCTTCTGAAAGTTGACAAAAGCAGAGCTTCGTCTCCATGCAGCCTGTGTGTCTGTGTGAAGATTACTTGGAGCCTGCAAACACAGTGCTTACAACCCCTTTGGTTTCTATATTTATGACCATGATTGACCAGTGCCGCGAGTGTGCTCCTGGCTTAAGAATGACCGCAACAGTGGCACTGCTTAAGTCGTATGGGAACTCTCCCTTCTCCAAAGTTTCCAGGTAATTCGTCAAGAGGTATGGCAGTAGCAGTGAGGAATACTTTTTTTAAATTCCAGAGGGAAGCCGTTTAGACCAGGTGTTTTGCCGGATGGCATTGCTGAGACTGAGAGGGGTTTAACTACCTACGCACAGTCCTCCCTAACTATTCAAATCCAGATGTACTAGGTATTTTTATATGAGAAGGATGTCACTGTCACCAGTGGTGTCGCAGATGTCAAAAGAAATTGGATGTGGACACCACACTCAATACTGATCGTGGCATGCGTAATCATTCCACTTGGGTGGACTCAACCATATTCAGGAGTTTAAAGATATTTATCAACTGACTAGAAACAGGGATTAAGATCAGTTAAAAATGTCTATGGGTATACCCCAAAAGAACTCTTCATTTTGTGGGTATCCCGACATGGTTAAAAATAATTAGCCTTGGAGGTCTACTGAAAGTAATGTTTCCAAGCATCCATGTGTTCTTGGAAACATGTTTCAGCCTTGAAATTGCCCATGGGGTCAACTTCCTTTTTCAGGGTTAAAGGATCCCCATCACATGTGCACTCACTAACACGCAACACATATGTGGAGGCAACAGGCTCTCGTACCTGGCTCTTAAACTAGTTAATTTCCACCCAATTTCAGGAATTAGCTAAACTTCATTGGGCAAAGGAAGAGAGGGAGGAAGGTAGGGCACTCCCCTGTTCTCAAACATTCGTCAAGGGTTCATGCCTTCTTGAACCTAAATGATGTCCCCTCATCACCGAAACTGGAGTGGAGGGGGGAACCATTTAGGTTCAATGAAGGCATGATGTTCTGCCTCGTTGAGTCCCACTGTGCATGTGATGCGAGGCTGGTGATTGTAGTCAATGGCCATAGCCTGTGCAAGCTGGGTACAGCCAAAGACTGCACCCTGTGGATTCTGGAAACGGAGAACTGGGCACATGACATGGCCAAATGCAACAATGTGCACTCAGGGCATGTTGGACACTACCAAAGCCCCTGCTCAATAGTATATGGAGGCATGTACAGAGTGGATAAGTCTGAATACAAAGGCCAAAATATATTATAACAAAAGGTCTTTTTTTATGTCAGTCAGGCGAGATGCTGCATTTGAATCAGATGTAGTGGATTGAGAAGTGACAATGCTCTCTATTGAGATGGGAGACTCCCCATTTTTAAAGCAAAAAAATTGATTCTTTTAGCTTTATTCAGGGTAGTATGATAAAACTGGGGGGCTTTCCAAGGGGCGTGTGTAATGTAATCAAGGGCGTGGCTTAAAAACACTTAAGCTAAAAATCTGTGCTTAGCACACTGTGTCGCCCGACTGGTATTTTGCTGCTTCTGTCATTGCATCCACATATATAATACAGCAAGTAACATTACACCCACAAAAAGCCAAGACGACTGTTGGATTTATCAATGGTTGTTATTTGCATGAGATTTAAAAAAATCAGCAACTATGGCTTCGTTGTATAAAATATTGAAAATGCTTCAGTTCTAAAATGATGAGACTGTGAAAGAACTAAAATGAGTCTCTTTGAAGTTACATCCAAGGCAGTGAGAAGTGGCACTGCTGCAGAGTTGAGATTTTTTTTCTTCACCCGGAGGGTGAAGGCAAAAATGGAGAGACCGATAGGTACCCGCCTCAGCTCCTGCTTTTTAGAACTGCCCGTGCTGAGCACCAGCAGGACCAGGCCCACTTAGAGCCCTGGCTTTATCCCGGTTAAAACATCACCCACTTTAATGAAAATACATGGGTATATTTTCCTTTTGAAGCTTCCTTTTCAGTTTTCAGTTGATGCATGTATAACATAGGGAACTACACTCTGTAGCTAAATTTACATTACATTTAGAGTTCTAATGAGTTGAAGCGATTTGTACACAACGACACGACTAGCGGACAAATGCTTGAACTGGAACTGGAACTCAATCCTAAACTCAGCAATAAATGACAAAGCCAAACATGTTCCTTACATGCTTAGCTCAGAATTGGCCTCCTTTAAAACGACTACTTACTTATTGAACCACCCACAATATTGTTCTGGTTCAATGCACTGTCAAGGAATATTGGGCTAATCCATAAACTTAAAGATCACTTGTGAAAACGTTCATTTATGGTGCCTGCATTCACAGTGAGACTATGTTCCTCAGTGCGAAATCGTGCAAAGGGTGAAAACAACGACACTTTCCAAAACATATACGTACATAAGGGAACACGTACAGAAGTAGCGAATATTCTACACTTTTGTAAACATTTTGGATAAACACTTTTTTATTTAGAAGCTATTGGTTAGAATAAACCACTTCAGAAAGGCGGAACATTAACGGCCACTTCAACAGTCTTCATGTGGCGCTCAGTTGTGCTGGCTCAGACTAATGGTAGTGCAGGCTTGGTGGCATTCAGTAACTTCTACCCAATGCCTCTCTGAAACCCTATCAGCTGTGCAGCAGACAAGCACTCACCGCCCGTCCTCGGTACCTGTGCAGCGTGCTCGGCTCCCTATAGCTTTACGAGCGATGAGAGCACAAACGCCTAGCCCTCCTCTGCCTTTTATCACTGCGAGGGCCATCTTTACGACTATCAATTCCGTAGCAAAATCAGCGGAGGCAACTGATCAGCAGCTTCGCCTTTCAGAAGAATAAGCACAATAGTGGAATACAACTCTCCAAAAAAAGCTAGACCGCTCATCTCAAATGAAAAATACGAGTCTAGACAGGGGCATAAGTGGTGTACTTAATAAAGAGAATCTGTGGTTTTGGGATGTTCTTTCTCCAATTAAAAGTCACCGGATTCATCTACTTCTTTGGTACACATGCGTTCTTTTAATTGGATGTGATTTTATCTTATTTACACCCAATATGGCTGCTGACCTTCGAGGGTACCGTTCACTCAGTCTAGCGTTTAAGGTTCCTCTTTGAATGATACAAAATAATCGCCATATTAGAGGAGCTTTCGCCCAATACTCAGGAACACAATTTGAAACATTTGCACAATGCAGACGCTTCGTTTTTACTAACAATCAGCCTGATCAACGAATGACACATTCTGGAGAAAAATGTGTGAGTAATAATTAAATAACATTCGAAGAAATAATATTATATGTAATGGTTTATGAGACGCAAAATTGTTTGATACGTAAACATTTCTGCCTTTTTGTTACGCATCAAACTAAGTCACTTAAAAAAGGAAACAAGAAAGTGCCCAACATTGCAGAGCAGTTGTGAGTCTCAACTTGCATGAGTGAGCAATTCACTTCCTGGTTTACCAGAAAATCTGATATTTTTCTCTAGTCGGGCGATCGCGCCAGCAGTCAATTACCAGTTGGATTGGTCGGCACATTGTCGCGTGGACAATGCTGTACCGGATTGGATTATCCTAAACCTGGAGCTAAGAAATGGTGGTTCGCCATTGGCTTTCCTTTTCCTAACTCTCATGTATCATTCGAGGAGCAGTTGACTGATGAGTGTTGTGAGCACCGAGATTGGTAGTGGATTGGTTATTTTCTGGACAGTCCCCTTTCATTCGTCGCATTGGTTCATCTGACATTTGTAAACTGTGCATGCTGACGGCTTCCAGTGAATTGGACTCTGCTTGTTCCTTGTGAGAGACGAGATTAAAGTGTACTGCCAGTGGATTGAGGCTCACCTGTGGATAGGTAAGTAAGTGTAGGTGTAAGTTGAGGCTGGTCACGTTCATGGGAAGCCTCACAGTTGTATCCTCATCCGTCATGTTTTATTTTATATTGTTAAACTGGTTTGTATATTTATTATTCGTGTATGTTGATGATTTGTTTACCTCGTGGTCCCTTTTGTCAGTCACTGCATTCTGGTTCAAGATCCTCAGTTGATGACAGTTGGAGATCGTGATCACAGATGATATTGAAAATACTAAGCTGGTAATTGCATGCAAAAAAGGTAAAATACGTTCAGTTCAGCAATGCTTTATTCGACCAGACAGGCCATAAAAGACAGAAAAAAAGCATTACACAACAAATTGATACAGCAACATTAAAAGAGAATTTCTACAATTCGAACATCAGATAGGTAAAATGTATTAGAACAGCAAAGTATCTCAATCAATAAATATCAATATCCAAACACAAGGAGCTTTTACGTGTATATAAATGTGCAAAATATAATACTAAAACCACTAACAAAAACAGCAATTAAAGGATAAAGAATAAAAGAAATACGTGCAGGGCAGATGTGTCAATCATATAAAAGAAGTCCATTGCAACCTTAAGTAATGTATTAGCCCTCCATCGTTCTCCTGGCTCTGATAGCGACTTTTAAATACTCTGAGTGTTTAGCAATTGCAGATGGTGCCACGCTTCATTGTATCTGCGATAACCAAGAGTTTTTAACAAAGGCTTGAGAAAGTGCGTTTGTGCATATTTATAATAAGCGCACAAAAAAATGTAATGCAACAAAGACTGTTCAGAAAGGTTATCCCTAGGGTAAAGTGTTGTGGAGTTCCTCAAGTTGCCATAAAAGCCAGCGAAGCACAAAAGATACCATACAGTGTTAGATCTGAACCAAAAAAGCAAAGAACGCTCCCAATGAATTAATTCAAGACCAAATTAAAAACCTGGCTCAGCGGAGGTGAGCAGCTTATTATAAAGTGACACTGTGCTTTTTGTCCTCTCCAGTGCAGTTCTCCTTTCGTCACAAAACTGAAAATATAAGCGCTTAACCATTGATTTATCCTCTTTCTTTTTAGTTGTAGGTAGAGAAAAGAGAGAGGACAGCCCCAAAGCCTTAAAAGTATTAGATATGTAACTCCGCCCCGGTATAGCGCATCCTCTGTCAAGGCTGAGACAGTCCATTGCACAACTTGGCATGGGGATTCACTCATATGCTAATCCAAAGCAGCAGGGGTGCCAAGTGAACTGTCCTCAATGTAATGCTGATCAAGCTCTGCTTGAATGATCTAGCTCGAGGCTGTTGGAGGTAGATGTAAAAACCTTCGACAAATTCGGTTTTCTTCCAACTGAAGTGAAGAAGCATTGTGGTAGCCCCAAACCTCTGCCCCATACACTGCTCTGGTGATACATTGACAAGGGAGAAATATTAATTTTGAGTGAGGGCCAGAGAGACTAAAAACGGCTCCCGCTGATCTACTGAGCTTCAAGCGACAAGAAGTCACCTGCGGGTGCCAGGTGCCTGTATGGTTAAATATAATTTCCTGGTAACTAAACTCTTTAACACCAACCAAAGGCTGTACAATAGAAATAAGCCTGCTTAACATACTTTTGCCAGGCCCACATGCCATGATTTGTGACTTATAAATCACGAGGTATGCTGTTCCTGGTAGTGAGAAAGAAGAAGGGAGGGGGGGTAGGCTCCTATAAGGAGCAAGGGCCCTCACACACCCCGAAGGGTGTCATGCTTCATCATAGGGCAGCTCCTCGTTGGGCTGGCGCTGCAAGTCCCAACGAGCCCTGCAGGGGGGGTCTTTGCCGGAGATCTTTTATAGACCGTGGTCTCAGTCATAGATGAAGCGGGTGTTTGTGGGACGTGTAGTGTATATAAAAAGTGAGCAGAGTGTAGGGAGTGTGTGAATTAAAAATAACTGTGGGAGCCCGCTGAACTAACTTTAATTAGCGGGTTCCATGTCATGGGTAAAAAAGTGATACTTGAATGTAGAGATACAAGTGGTCTCATCAAGTATGGGGGTCGACATATTTCATGCCCTATATTGTCAAAATGATCGTGGCATTTCTTCAGGACCTAAAACATCTACTAACTACTCGAACAGGGGTGGTTCACATCTATATAATAGAGTTCGTTAACCATACCCTGACCAAATACACCATCTGCAGTCAGTACACCATCTGCAGTCAGGTTCCTCTTCATTAGGGACCAGAAGTGGTGGACAAAGGGAGCCGAAAAGTTCCGGAGTCACGGGACGCTCAATGGCGTTGCGCCTGACTCTGCCGTTCGGTGCGCAGAGTGCGACCGACCTACCCTCCTTCAGTCCGGATTTGATTTGTGACTTGCCATAATTTGTGGTCAGATCTAGATTTCTCATGAAGAGCACGAAATGGTCTACTAGCAAACGTAAAGCTTTAGGTGTGCGTGCTAGTAGGACCGCGTCGTCCGCGTATAACAGCGCAGGTACCTGAACTCCAGCGATTGTAGGGGTATCGACAAGGCTGGATGTCAGGTAAGGGCAAAGGTAATTTATATATAGCTTAAAAAGTAAACAGACCAGTATGCACCCTTGGCGCACTCCACGCTTTAAACAAAACTCAGGTGACAAATCATCTTTCGGGCTGATGTGCACCTTGGCTTTCAAATCATCATGCAGGTAATATAAAAAGTTGGCCAGAGGGGGCTCAATCCCAAGTTTCAGCAGCATTAACCACAGTTTTGCCCTATTAACTGAGTCAAAGGCCGTGGACAGATCCATAAAGCCTAGATACTAGGGGCAGTGCTTGGCCATGGTGTATTTATTTATGATTAAGCTCATATGTAAGCACTGCTCAGTTCCAAGTCCATGGCGGAACCCATACTGGAAGGGCGAGAGAATGTTATACGCTTTGGCCGACTCAACAAGACGATTATATATTATTCTTCCAATAACTTTAACTGTGCTATCTATGAAAGAAATAGTTCTATAACATTTGGGAGCCCTATGGGCAAAATACATATTGAAGATGTAGCGCTACGCATCATGGCTGATTTGAGTTCACCCGTCACCATGTGGTCTGAATTTTCTTTTAAGCGATTATGGACCAATAAGGAGTTAAAGGGCTCTGATATTAAAGCAGTCATATATGTAGAAAATAAATTTAGGACTTTCGGATTCTTCGAAATATAGATTTCTTGGGTAGAACTATTTTCACGAAAATGTATGTAGCTGTCAATGATAGGGACATAATGGGGTGGATCGATCAAGGGAGGGTGGAAATTGTCCTAAAACCAGGAACTGAAATACTAGTCATGCCTGTGGAGCAAAATTGTAGAAACGGAGATTATTTTAAAGTGCCCTGAAGTGTTTAGTTACAGAATTGGTGTGGTTGAGGGGTTCAAACATCAAATAATTTAAAAAAAATTATATATATTCCTGTGAAATATAAAGTGCGAGATGTGCACTTGTCTGTTAGAGATGATTTGAAAAAAACATCTATAGGAATTATGCTAAGATAATTCAACCTGTGAATGCAGCCGAGGGGGATAGTGCATTGTTTATAGCTGAAAAAAAATGGACACATTTGATTATACGCCGATCTACATTCACTAAATAAAAATATCTTGGTTGGTTGCCGTCTGCTAAATTCAGGAGATATATTAACTTTGACTGGTTTTACTAAGTTTTTTAGCACCATTAATTTGAATGTTGCATACCACTGGGTGGCCTTGAAAAGGAATCACAATTGCTAGCAACATTTATAACTCCTTTTGGAGCTTATAAATATCTCAGACTACATTTTGGTTTAGCCTCGGTGGCTAATGGTTTTCAATAGCCCATGTATTGCTTGTTCAAAGACACTACTGGTGTACTAACGTGCCAGGACGGCATACTGATATATGCAAAGCCTTTAGATGAACGCAATTCTATTCTTGACCAGGTGCTAGGCATACTCATGTGGCATGGTATGACCTTGTCACACGAAAAGTGTAACTTTCTAACTGACTCAATTGACTATTTAGGACACAGAATTACGGAGAATATGTACAACTTAAAACAGATATGAAAAGAGCATTAAAGGATGCACCTAATCCTAATGACCAGGAACAGTTTTCATTAGATTAAGTGACTATTATTTGTGTTTTGTTGCTGGGCTTGCTACCGTCATAGAGCTGTTGAAAAAAAATGGTAAGGAAGAAAGAGAAATTTGTGTGGACAGATTGTGAACAGCGTGTCTTGGATACAATCAAAGAGGTATTTTCTAATGTTTCAGCTTTGAAATAATTTATCGTAGGCCTCAAGTGTACTCTCGCAGTGGATGCCAGTGTGGTGGATATTGGCAAGTTATTTGTCTGAGAGGCAGTAATCCTGAGAACTCCATTGCTTTTGCCTCAAGATCACTTAGTGATGTTGAGCAGAAATGCAGCACTATTTAAAGAGAGGCTCTGGTGTGTGCCTGGGGCATTGAAACATTTTAAACCTACCTATGTGGTACACATTTTGTATTGTGCACAGACCACAAACTGTTAACCTATGTTCTGGGTAAAAGAGATATGGGGGTGGCTAGACTAATACAACCCTACCAAGTGCCACGCATCACGCGCTAGCCTAACGCATTTTAAGGCAAGTCCCAGCATCACCACATTAAAAATATTTATCACACATTTTATAATGCCTCTTCACTTGTCAAGGAGATGTCAAAGGGACAAGTGGGCAGCCAGCACTCATTTGTTTACCCTTTTAATGTGAAGCAGGCTGTGTGAGCTGGGCCCAGAGACAAGGTGACCCTGGCTTTCTAATATTTATGTCGGGCTCTCCACTTAGTTACATTTCGTCTGGCCCCCACATACTCTGTGCTGCTGTACTTGGGCCATGCTCTCTTTCTTTGCAGTATATAATTAATTATACAATCACAGTGCAGGATTCAACATGTTAAAATCACAGTGCAAACACGTTTTGAAACGCAGTTAAAAAATTAGCAGCGCATCAAATTATGCCTTCTGCTTGTGAAGCTCAGTAATTCTAGCGGTAGAGACTAACCACCGACAAATCCGCGTAACATATCATAAATGGCAGTGGTGTTCGCGCATGTTTTCGGTGATCAGTGCGTTTTTATCCGTGTTTGTTTCTTCCTGTGGCTGTGAAGGGGTACAGAGGTGATCAGGGTCCCAGGATGCCTGACCCCAACATGGCCGACATTGGTGACTTCTTCCCCCTTGCTGAACTTTTACCTACTCAACGCTTCCTGGACTGTGCCTGACCTCAAGAGGACTTCTAGATCTCTTTATGACCATGGCCTCCCAACCCCACCCCCACCCCCGCACCACTCTGACATTCCCTGAGGACACATGACCTCTTTCCTGACAGCAGAGTTCGAGGATTTGTCCGACGCCCGGTGGAGCTGCTCTGTTCAGCTAATGAGGAGATCGGACTTGGTTCACCCCCTGACCGTCACCTGCCCAGCCGGACCTTGGGCACAGTTTCTCCCTTTCTCCCTGTCTTGCCCACCCTCCCCCTCTCCCACCCCCGTTGGTGCTTCCTTGAGAGCTATAGGGGAGACTGGCCTCGGACTACCTCACTGGCCGTCACCTACCCATTCGGTCTTTGGGCTGACTTTACCTCTGTCTCTTATTCCTTCCTCCCCTCGTCCCTCTCCTCTCCCTGAGTGAATTTACTATTTGCATAGTTACAACTCTAACCACTAGTATACGCAGTAGTTCTTTGTACTTAATATCACTATTTTGTGATTCTGAGCTCTCCCGCTTGCATCTCTCTCCTAAGTGACTCTACAATGTATACATTTCCTTTTCTGCTATCTGTTTCTCTTCTTTGTGGGACTCTTCAACTCGCTGTCTCCCTTCCTCTGTCGCCCCTGACCCTTGCCTTTCGCGGATCCTGTCTTTTTCTAGATCGCTAATTTACCCTGGTATTGAATGTGTTATCTTTTTGTATTAATGTGATTTTTCTTTTGCCGTCTGTTCCCCCTCTGTTGACCTGCCAGTTCCGACCCGCCTCCTAGCCCCCTGTCGCCCTTTTACTAAGCACTCCTTCTCCTCTTGTTTGGGAAAGATCCAATATTCATACTCTGGAGTCTCAGGGACCCCCTCTGAGAGAGTCCACAGTGTCAAGGGAGCCACGCACAGTTGAGGTATGGTATGGCGCCCCTTACCAAAGCACTCCCTCTCCCCTTGTTGGGGAAGGATCCAGTAGGTAGGCCTTGGAGTCTCAGAGACCCCTCTGAGAGAGTCAACTGCGTAAAGGTAGCCTCACACAGCGGAGATGTGGGAATGATACCACTTCCCTGGGAGCACAGCTTACCGGACCTTGGACGCGGCTTTTACTCGTCTACCGGTTAGTACCCCTTCACCCTCCCCTCCTCTATCATGCTCTGTCTCTCACCCTCCCCCACCGCTTTCCCTCTTTCATTCTTTGTCTTCCTCCTCTGCTCCTATCCCCTCTCCCCTGAATCTCTCCCCTGTCTGCTACTCCGCCTAGCCCCCTGTCCCTTGTGCCCTTTGACTAAGCACTCCTTCTCCCCTTGTTGGGGAAAGATCCAATATTTATACTCTGGAGTCTCAGTGTTTCCCCTGAGAGAGTCCACTGCCCTAAGGGAGCCACTCACAGTTGAGGTTTGGTATGGCGCCCCTTGCCAAAGCACTCCCTCTCCCCTTTTGGGGAAGGATCCAGTAGGTAGACCTTGGAGTCTCAGAGACCCTCTGAGAGAGTCCACTGCTTAATAGGGAGCCTCTCGCAACGGAGATGGGGGAATGATGCCACTTCCCCTGGGATCACAGTTTACTGGACTTTGGACGCAGCTATTACGCGTTTACCAGTTTGTGCCCCCGTCACCCTCCCCCCTCTTCTTTCTTGCTGTGTCTTTCACCCTCCCCCTCCTCTTTCCCCCCTTCATTCTATGTCTACTCCCCCTGCTCCTACCCCCTCCTCCTACCCCCTCTCCCCTTGTATCTCTCCCCTTGCCTGCTTTTTCCCTTACGTATATGTCCTTATTTTGTCTCGACCTAACATGTAATTATGTAGCTATGCACTAATAACTGTGTAACCTTTTGTAACCTGCAACTATGTTCTGATTCTCATGTAAAGCGCTCTGATACCTCCGGGTCTAGCCAGCGCTATATAAATCCTTTCAAATGTTGACTACTAGTCACCTATGCTACCCATATACTACTAGCTACCTCTTTTGTACTGAATGGCGAATACCGAATGTATGTATACTACCTCAACCATCTAATGTTTAATAACTGTATATTGTAAAGCGCTCTGATACCCGCGTGGGTCATGTTCACGCTATATAAAACTTTATAAATAAAGAGCCTGTGAACTCGATGCTTTACATTGAGAAATTCCTGAGGAGGCAGCCTTGTGGAACTCTTCTCCAGTGCTGGTTTCCCCACAGGACTTTTGCTGGGGGAACAGAATTGCCAAAGCCTCTCCAGTGCATTTTGGATCCAGATAAATAATTGCGCCTGCATTTCCTGTTTGGATAGCCGTAAACAGGGAACATTGCACACTGACAAATTCTGATAACTGCTTGAGCCAGCATTTAACTTTTGATCGCTTTTTAGCAGGTGACGCTGCAACTAAAAAGCTTGCACAGGATTATCCTCTAAGAGGAATGTTATGTTATGTTACAAAAATTTATAACGCGCACGGCTACTCATGAGTGTCCCGGTGCGAGAACCAGTTAAAAAGAAACAGAATGGGGCTGGGGAAGAATGTCCTTAGGCGAACAGCAGGGTTTTTAGTCTTTTCTTGAACATGGAAGGATCGTTAATGCGGCGTAGTTCTAAGGGGAGAGAATTCCACGCTTCAGCCGCTTTGAAGGATAGAGAGCTCCCTTCAATCCTTGTCCGCTGAAAGCGAGGAATCGAAGCTAGGCACTGTGAGTCAGAGCGCAGATGTCTTCGTGGAATATAAAAACTAAACCGCTTCCTTAAATAAAGGGGCCCTCGACCATAGAGAGCTGAATGGGCCAGCGTGAGGGCCTTAAATTTCACTCTTTGGGCCACTGGAAGCCAGTGCAAATCCCGCAGATGATGTTTAACGCTGGACCGGCCCAGGATACCCATCAAAGCTCGTGCCGCAGTATTCTGGATGACCTGGAGTTTCTTAAGCTGGTAACCTGGTAGGCCAATATAAAGTGCATTGGCATAGTCAAGGCGGCTGAGAATCAGAGCGCGCATGACCATCTCTCTAGCGGACCTGGGTAATAAAGGAAGAAACTTTTTGAGAGACTTCAATGCACCAAAACATTGGCCAAAACCTAAAGTTTTATTTAAAAGTAATTTCTTGTGTTCAACCACTGTGTCCCAATGGGTGTTTTCTGGGAGTGCGGTCCTGGTTTTCCGGCTTGCCGAGCATAGCGCGCCACACACAGTGAGGCTTAGAGGCGAGGCGAGGAGCGGGGAGCGAGGAGCCGCCGTGATTGGGCCCCCGCCCGGCTCGACTGGACTGCTCGGCTCGGTCCGCCACCCCGGCTGGCACCCCCGCTGGCATCTGCTGGCATCTGCTGACCCTCTCGTGGCTCACGGTGGTCTGCGCAGCAAAGCTACCGCCACAGCTGTTCCTGAGAGTTCTGGAGAATTACGAGGAGGAGGAGGCACGCCGTGTAAGGAAGGCTGCCGCACGCTGTTTGTCCACCGAGGAACCGGGAGCCGGAACTTGCCGGGACTTGCCTGGCTCGCAACCCGTAACCTGAAAAACAACTTGATCCGGCTCCCAGCCAGACCTGGCGCAGACTCGGCACAGCCCTCAGCGGAGGAATTGCCACATCGCAAACCCGCACAGAACCCAGTGAGGCAGCGGCTGTGGCAGCGGGGGGAAGTGGCTCGGAGTGGCAAGCAAGTAGCAGGCAGGCGGGCGGAAGGTGAAGGTGAGCGAGAGTGCGAGCGCGGCCCCCCTTAGCGGCGGCCGCGGAGTGTCGTGCCTGGGTGTGTCCGCGGAGGCGGCCCAACTAGGTTGGATGCAGCTTGCGGCACCCCAGTGAGCCCTGCTCTCACGCTCCCGTGACCAGACCCACATTGCCCCTGCCCTGCCCAGGCATCTGGGTATCCGAGTCCTCCCCCCTCCCCCCCTTCCGAGCAGTCCCCGTGCAGTCAAAGCAGCTCGTCCAGGCTCAACTGTGGGGGTCAATCAATCGCCAAATCGACGCACAGACGCTCAGTGCTCCAGCCCAGCCCCAGCGATCATCTTGTGTCCCACGGTGCCTGGCAAGCTCAACAGTCCGGTCAGAGTGTGGGACACAAAAAAATTTGGTAAAATCCGGAAATGCGGTCAGGGTGAACAAGAGGAGGGGATCAAAAAGACAAACATCCACAAGTCACATCCAAAAACGAAAAGGATAAGGAGGGAGCCCTGGTCGATACTACGGCCCAAATGCACAACCCCCCCGGTATGTCCTCTGTAGATCCGGGCCCGCCAAGCATAGAGGACGTAGAAGCCATAAAAATGTAAGTCCGTTTTTATATAGCGCAGCTACTCACCCTTACGGGTCTCAAGGCGCTGGGGGCCGGAGTGGAAATTAAGTGAGCTATTGCCCAGAGTCACATGGTGCTGAGCTGAGCTGCCGCCGGAGCCGGGGATCGAACCGTGAACCCTGTGCTCCGAAGTCAGCTGCCCTGGCCGCTGCACAACACCTCTCCACTAGAAGCACGGCACGAGTGCGGAGCCTCAACAGATGTACCTGCAGTTACGGCAAGCACCTTGCTAATTACAGCAAAAAACTCCACAGAGTCCGCCCCACAAGCCAAGTGTGTTGGTAGTAAGAAAGTAACTCGTGCAGCTCTAAATAGGCACAGTTCCTGTCCGAACAGCAGCAAACGGGCACTGATTATGGATTTTCTAAAGGTTGCAATTAAAACCACAGAGGAAAACCGGAGTCGTCACGTTCTCAAACACTTCAATGCTACTAACCAAATCAACCTAACCAATAACGACTAAGATTCCCAAAATGATGCAGACACGAATCCTTCAGGTGACAGAAGTACCAATAGTAGTGAGGGTGAAAGGAAAGAAAAGAAAGAACCCCTGCATACGGGATCGGATACCATGGGCGACAAAAATAAAGAAATTCAAAGCCCCCAATTATTAACACCCAAAGCTCTCCATCCTCCGGAAACCTGTCAAAGCAATAATCTACATGTAACTGAGGCACTAATTCATTACCACTCGTCTCACTCAGATACCCCTTGTCAGTTCCAACAACAACAATTTTCATCCGGATACAGCGGACACAGCGGATTCAGCGGACAAGACGGATATATCGGATATATTGAAAGTGACCGAACACATCAGTCTAACATAAACACCTCGTTCAAGCCACATTCGTCGTTGGGAGTCCACTCCCCCGTTTGTCAGGGGAATGCTAACCCAAACACTCACAATCAAGCTAAACCTGATCCACTTTTCCATACATCGGAAGTAGAAGAGCACTTTTGCCAGGAGCTCTGCCAGGTTAAAACAAATGACGTGACGTCATGCCAACCTAATTATCCGGGATCCACCACTCTGATATCACCAACCCAAAATAAGGTATCACCCAGTAGGTTTCCAGACTGTCTGAGCGAGCCATTCTCAGGGTGCCCGCCTCACCGGGAACATCGTGCTCGCTTATTATCAGTAGAACAAAGCTGTCCATCAACATCTCCAGTCTGGCCTCACCTCCTAAACACTATGGACACAATCGGCAAAGCAATGATCCCCCATACAGACAAATTGGACACCCAAGTAGACCTAAACATTCTAGCAATTCATGTTCAGGGGGATGAACAAAAGTTGCACAGCTTTAATGAGATGATCCTGGAGGTGCAGCGAGACCGGGAAACAGCTTATCAAATGTGTCACTGCCACTGCACCCAAATAATCGATAAATTAGCTTCAGTTCCAACCCTATTGACAGAATTACTGGGCACAACAAGGGAAGTTTTAACCAAGCCTGCAACATCAACAGAGAAAGAAAAAGAAGCTTTAAAGGAAATAGTCTTGGAATGTCCCAATTCTATTGTGGGGCAAAAAAGCAGCGAAATAGGATCAACCCCCGCACCAATCAAGGCAATTACACCCATACCCAATCCACCATGTGTACTTGACAACTCAGGTGTCTCGGATTTCTCACTCCAAGATCAACGCAAGCAGTCCCCAGCAAGGCAATCAAAAGTATCTAAGCCATTATCTAAACGGGAGAGAAAACGACTGAGAAAGTCCAGAAAGAGCAAACAAACAAGCCAGGCATCAGATTTAATCTTGGCAATGTCCGTTCAAAACGGAATCCATCAAGAAGATAAAGTAATTCAAAACATCATGGAAGCAGCAAGCCTTAAGGAGCAACCGATTTCATCTCCTATTTCGCCCAGCTATTCCTAGTACCTCAAATTATAACACAAGGGAGCTACACCCGCCAGAAAAAATATATAGTTTATTCAAACCTGCAGCAAGGAAGGAGAAATACAATCCAAAAACTCAGGCCAAACAATTAATAGCAGGGAGCACCACGACGGTAATAAGGAAAACTTGCCAGGGCGAGGCCACCTTGGCCGAGGAAAATGGTATAGATGAAAGCCGGAAACAAATCACAACCGTAGTCAGGGAGGACACGAAGGATCCATGTTAGGGGAAGCGAAACCCATCCACAAAAAGGCACACCGGCCCTTCGGAATTCATCCCCGATTTTCTTGGAGTCTATGGTGGTGAAGAAAGAAACGGAAAGGAGCTCAGCTAATGAGTTGCAGCATGACCTTCCAAATAACAAATTGGTCTTTAATCCTCAATATGTCTCAAGGGGAACGCATGATATTCTTAATAGAAGTGTATTGCTTAAACTATTTAAAGCTCTCCCCCTCTGAGCCATATTAATACCAATGACATCGAAAGCATTGAGTTCAAACAAAACTCGAGTCTCATTGGTCAAGAACTCACAACAGCCACATTCACCAATAGTACTCTCACCGAGCAGATTTGGCAGCAGAAGGACTCTTTCGCCAAATGGGGTATTGAGTTAAAAAAGATAGTCCCTCCCTGTTACCCCAGTCCGTTACAACCACCACTTCACACTGCGAGTCTGTTAAAAGGGGCAAAAGGCCCGGATCATCATAGCCAAATAAAGGGTAAAGAGTACTCGGCCAGGAAAATTACCATCACCTTTGACCATCCAGAAGCTATTAAGCCTTCGGGTTCCCAGCACTTGAATATGGTAGGCACTCCCTTGGGAATGGCATGAACAATACCCTCAACAGCTCCACACTCATATCAGGGTTGTAACATCTGTTCCTGGAACGTGTACGGTCTGTATACAAAATTAGAAGATCCCGACTTCATGGAATTTATCACACAGCACAACATTCTTCTTTTCCAAGAAACCTGGCAGAAAACCCCCTCCCCAATAACCGGCTATAAGGGATTCCTGAACCCGGCTAAGAGAGCTACAAAATACGGAAGAGCAAAACAGGGCCTCTCCACCTTTATTTCAACAGAAATCCCATGGCATGCTTCCATTATAGACTTAGATTGTTCTTGGATGCTATGTGTCAAACTTGACGCCTCATCGTCCTACAGTCTGCTTATACTCAACATCTATATCCACCCTGCATCTAAGCAAAAGAGGCCAAGAATTGAACAACTAATTACATCATTAACAACATTAAAACTTGCCTATCCAGATGCCAACATCATATTGTCGGGCGACTTCAACATGAATTTACAACATGGCAGGAAAAAGGGTACAACAGAGGCCACATCAGCCCCTAATCGACGGGACACACTCGGTAAGAGATGCGCAGCCCGCCTGGACGACCTCTCAATGTGTGTACTCAATGGTCGAAGCCCGACAGACTGCCCCGCAGCACACACAAGGGTTACCCAAAAAACACGCTCAACCATCGACTATATCTTCACGGATCATGACCTTCTCCCGTATATTGTGAACTTTCAAATAAAAGATAGGGCGGAAAGCGATCATCAACCGCAATCTTTTACTCTATTAGGAACCTTCGCAATTCCAGCGAAAGCAAAGGCGATGTCTTTTCAAACACAATGTTATAACCTAAAACGCCTTTGCTGGAAAAAGGACAACATTGAGGACATCACAAGTACATATACCAGTCTCTTGGAAAGATTCAACCTCGAAACATTGAGTATAAAGGCCTGGGAGTCTTTCATTCATGAAGTAAACAAAAAAATTTCAAAACATGCCTACGGCCATAAAGCAGGAAGCCCAAAAGGGGCAGTCCGGTTCACCAAAAGCCTGAGGAAACAAAAACAACAACTAAATAAGTACCTAAGACAACTACGATCCCGGGGACCAGAACACCTCCAGGAACTCCTGCTCCTAATATCAAAAACAAGAAAAGAGCTAAAAAGGGACACAAAAATGGCCAAAAAAGTGTACCACGAACACATTTGGGCGAAACTTCTCCATGCATGTAAACTAAGGGACTCCAAGCTCTTTTGGGAACACATCAATCAGCTAATTAACAGCAGGAACCGACATCATAACTCGGACGTAATGGAGGTCACTTGGAGAGCCCACATCGAACTCTTATACAACGAAACTCCATCTTCAATTGCTCCAAATGGCGGAACATCAACAGGGAAGGGGGCCGCTGGTGGAGGACAAGTTAACGACATCCTGACCCACGAATCACCCAAAGTTTCCGTGTCGTTTTCAGAAGAACAAGTACTAAAATTATAAAAAATTTAAAATCTGAGGGTGCTCTAGGTCCTAATGGACTACCAAATGCCCTGTTTCGGCATGACCCCTCATTTTGGTCTGGTCTCCTGACTCCTCTTTATACCAAAGCTATAGCTTCCAGTGTGATTCCTGAGTCCTGGAGAGGAAGTATTCTTAATCCAATCCACAAGTCGGGTTCCCGCTAGGATCCTTCCAATTATAGGTGGATTGCTCTAATAGATGTAAAGGCGAAAATATACGCATCGAATCTTTTGGTGGAGTTAGAGGTTTGGGTTAGCCGAACAAATCTAATACCCTACACGCAAAACCGGATTTCGGGCAGGGATGGGCACTCTCACTAACATCTCTGCGGTTACTCTCCTAGTCAATCAAGCCTTTGCAAAATCTAGGCCTTTGTATGCCTGCTTTATCGAACTTAAAGCGGCCTTCGATAAAGTTTCGAGAGCTAATTTATGGGCAAAAATGCAAGACTGGGGGGTCCCGCCCAAACTCCTGGAGGCCATCATCAATCTCTATTCACATACGTGGGTCCAAATCAAGAAAGGAGATGAGTGCAGCTTAACCGGCAAGATTCCAACATTTAATGGGCTAAAACAGGGTTGCGTTTTAGCGCACTGTCTATTTAACATTTACACCTCCGATCTTGATTAGCGCCTTCGGCTAATTCAAGCCGATTTTCCCCCCCCCCCAAAATTGGGCAAAATACCGACACTGTCTCCAATATGCGGACGACATCGTTTAGCTAGCACAAACTCCCGTAGGCCTGCAGAAACTGTTTACGGAATTAGGAGCCTACACCACCCTGAACCAACGTACGATTAACCATCAAAAAACAAAAGTTATGTGTTTCTCCAAGCACAATAAAACATCGAAAAAGCATGCATTTTCCTGGAAATTGGGTGAGCAACCACTGACCAGAGTAGGTTCCTACAAATACCTAGGCATTCAGCTAGATTGCAAGCTTAACTTCAAGCTACATTTGGACCAAGGACGCATGAAAGTCAAACAACTGTTATTCGCTTTCAAGATCTTAAGAAAAAAGCTCATAGGCTGCTCTACCGGTCACCTGCTAAAAGTGATAGCTGCAAAATTCCTACCCTCCATTTCGTATGGCTTGGAAATTCTGAACATTAAAGATGCCACAGGTTTAAACACAGCACAATCCACATTTTTTAAGAGATTGTTTTTAATACCGCTACATACCTCACAGGCACAAATTCGCCTAGAATATGGATTAAAAAATCAGATCCCAGCCAGACAAGGCGCACTAGTAAAGTATTACTGGAGGATGAGGGAAGCAGAAGACAACACCCTAGCCCACCACTGCTGGGTAGAGATTGAAAATCAAGTAAGGCTAGTCAATTCAACCACGACAGTCCTGAAGGAATCCTTGTTGGCATTACATCTAGAGGAGGCCTGGTTCACCCCTGCAACGTACTCCGGATTCAAAAGCGTGGTGAATAATGCCATCAAGCGGATCTCTTTGTTAACAGACAAAACCACCTTTGCAAAAAAACATCACGCTTGGGCTGTGATACAGGCCTACCAGAGGCTGAAGCCGCAACCGTATCTGATTGAACATTTCTCCCACCAGAAAAAGCACTATCTGACGTTGCTCACTGAATGGGGTCATTTCCCTCAAAGGATCTGACCCCGAAATGGAAACACACATGGCCATCCAAGGAATGCCGCCTTTGCAGTCAAGGGACGAGTCACTATTACACCTACTATGCACTTGCCCTTTTTATTGAAACTCGAAAAACCATCCTTCGGGAGGCTCTAAGGAAGGAACAAATAAGAACATGCAGAGCAGCAGTCATCAGGTGTCTTGGAGGGTCGTCGATTCCCCTGTCTTGTAGAGCCATAAAATTTTGGAAAATCACGGCAAAAGAACTGAAAAAAAGTGACTCAATCCAAGTAGCCAAATAATAACTTGGCACATATTCTTTAAATGTACCGTTACACCTGTCAATATTTTAATTCAACTAGTTGTCCACCGTTCGCGGTTACGACCATAAGGCCTTTTAATAATATGCTTTTAAAATGTACACTTAAAGTATTGTTTCATGATGGTTCTCCATCCTTTTATGATTTTTAACGAATCAAATAAAGTATATTTGACTGACTGTCACTGTGTCCCAATGGGTGGCGTCGGGCGACCCCCAGCAACATAACAGAAGGGTAATTTTGGCACCCCGGCAACGACGTGTACTGGATATGCAGTTGGCCCTCTCAGCAGCACATTGCACTTAGCCAGGTTTTTAATATGAATGTAAGTGCTGCACCCAAGACTAGCGCCCAGAGTTCTGCTGTGCACTTTCTTCAGAGTCGGCGGAACTGTCCGAGCAGGGCACATAGTGGCAGCCTGGCCGGCACACCCAGACTGCAGCAGGAAATACCCAGCTCACCCCCTTTTGTGCACCCAGACCCTGCTGAAAATCGTCGGGAGAAAAAACTGCGACATTTCATTCGTGTGAGTAAAGCATGGCCTGAGTCAAGTTGTTCTCCCTCTGCAGCAAGGAGACACGTATGACGGGAGGAATGGCGGTAGAAGAAGCAAAGACAGCCAAGCTACTGAGATTCCGAAGTCAGACATTCGCTGAAGTAAGAGCATGAGACTGATCATTTAAGTTTAAGATCAGAGTCTGAGTCACAGTAGCTTTATTTTGCTCGCAAGAAAGTGTCACTCATAGTCGTTGTATGTCGCGCATAAGTACACTGAAATTCTCAAAATACCACACATAAACAATCTGAAACCTTGGCAGCTATGCTGATATGTCTACTATCCAAGTTGTAAGATCCAAAATGATCAAGTTGGCGCACTCTGGTTATTTAGGGTCAACCTCTACAAAATAAAATATATAAGGCAGTCATTTTGGTGGCCGGTCATGGACACGGATGTAAAATTGTCAATCATTGTGAAGAGTGTTTATTATCTAATAAACATTGGAGACTTAAGGACACACCGTTATTGGCTGTATCTTATCCTGAGAAAGCTTGGGATGAGTTGGCGTTTGATTTTGCTGGACCTTTAACAACCTTCCATTACGGAAATAGTTAATTAATAGTTCTAACATAATATTACTCTAAATCAGTTTATTATAAATTTGTTAAGGAAACTAGTGTACAAATAGCATCTGATTTCTTATAAAGGTTTTCTGCATTAGAAGGTTCACATTTAGAGCTTGTCACGGACAACAGTGTAGAACTGGTGTCAGATAAAATGGAACATTTTTTTAAAAGAATAAATATTAAACATTATTCTGTTTCTTTATATAGTCCCCAGTCCAGTGGCGCTGTTGAGAGAGTGAACAATTTGCTTAAAGAGGGCGTGCAGTTAGTCTTAACTTGTGGATAAGGATGTGGTGGATTTTGTGTGAAAGAAAGTATGGGCCTATCTTAACACCCCCATATTTCCACTAGTATGGCCCCTTTTGTTTTGTTAAGATGGAGAAAGACTCATGCTGATTTACTTCCACCTTGGTTGGGAAGCAAGGTTACTGCACCTAGTGGAAATATCGACCGTGAAGAGGTATTGCCCAAAGTTAAGGAAACGCAAAGTAAAACCAAATGCCGGTATGATAGTAACTATACACAGATTTTGTAAAACTAATTTTACAATTTAAAACATTTTACAATTGGTGCTTGGGTCATGTTAAAAAATATGAACTCAAAGAGATGAAAATCCGATTTTAATTTTGTTGGACCATATAAAATCACACAAGTCAATGTAATTTTTTACCATTGAAGGTGCAACGGTGTACCAGACCTTCTCTGTGTGATGTGCGTCAAGTTAACACCACTAATTCCTAACATATTGGTGCTGATGGCACGTCTGAGATCCGTGAGAGTGTTGATGCTTGTGTCACAAAAAAGTTTGGTTGTGTTTCGAAGAAACCATGGTGTCTGGGTGATTACATAGTTTGAACTTTATGTTGCTTTCAGTTTTTCTTGTTTTTTTGTTAATGATGGGAGATGTTGCATCCTGATCCATCATGTTTACTTTTATATTGTTTAAACAACGCTCTAACTGGTTTCTATATTTATTATTTGTGTATGTTGATGATATATTTACCCTGTGGACCCTTCTGCCAATCACTACAGTCTGGTTCTAGATCTTCGGCTGGTGATACTGCTGACTGGTGTGCTGTCATTACTTCAATGTATCTCTGAAGAAAATGCTTCTCTACATATCTTGAGTGTCTGTTCTTTTCATTGTGTGTCCGTGCACAGACTACAAGAGAGACGCCCCTAGAACAGCTCGCCCTTGTGTTTCTGCAATCGTTAAGCTCTTATGTGAGGCTATTGGCATGATGTGCTATAGATCAAGTATTTTGGAATGTTTTTTTATTGTTTTTAGATGCCAAGATATTGGCTTATGTCGCCTTATTAACTGCTATAGAAAAATTCAAGGTGATTCTATTTATGATAGCATTCATATAGCACTTCCTACACCAGATGAGGCGCCGAAGCAGATTGGAGATGGACACCATGCTACATTGTATGTGCTGGTTGGAACAATTTAGAATTGCAGTAGGGCTTATGTGCGAAGTGGCTTGTGAGACGTCTCTTTGTTTTGTGCCTGGTCACCAGAGTGGTGGTGTTAACCTTAAATCGGTCAATATGCTTACTTAATTGGTGGAGCGAGAAGAGATCAGAGATGGGGACACAAGCTTTATATTGAATTCATTGTCGTGTCTGGTTGTGCTGCCTATGTGGAAAGTGTTGGAACTGAATGTATATTTTGGAAAATTACAACAGGAGGCCTGTCATGGCTTGACTATAAATCCGGTTGAACATGATGTTTTGGTTCCTTGTTTATTTATTTGGAGTTTTTATATAGTGCTGTCTATTTTTGAGGAACATGAGTGACGTACAGTAATACACAACATTTCAAAGAAAACTATGGAACTATAATTATGGATAGGGAACAGAAGAAAGATGTAGATGCAAGGATGAGAGTGTGGTCTTAGTTATAATAGATGCTTGCTGTCTGGGGATTAGTGCAGTCAGAGGACAACGTATTGGAGGAACAGGTAGAGTTAACGTCCAAAGTAGATGAGATGTGGTGCTTCAGAGATATTGAAGGGAGTGATTCCTCTTCTAGGATGTGAATTAATGTAGTCCAGTTAACTGCTGGTTGTAAACGTGAATCTTAGAATATGCTAGCTGGCAACATTACTATTGTTTTTACCCCAAGTCTCTCCAAGTATATTTTACTAAACCAAATCATGCTTCTAGGTTACATTTAATTTTATTGCTTGTGTTTTAAGTCCTTGTATTCTAACATCTGGATGGTGGTGAAGCTCTTCTGGCCTACTCTTCTGCAGACATCACACTGGCCCCCCTTAAGGGTATCCAGCAATTAGCAGCACACCTCAATAAAGGCCTGAAGAAATATTACCAGATTACCCTCACCCAAATTGTATTCCTCTGTCCCCCCTTGTCAGACTGCAACACATTCAAGGCCAGTTGCATCATCTACAAAGCCATCCCAATCAGCACCACTTGCAATCTGGCTGACAAGCGCAGCATCTCCAGTGGCTTTTGGTATACCTGCAGCCAGGACACCATCCGACTGGAGACAAAGCGAAAGTGTGACAAAGAAAACTAGGAAAAAGGCCTTCTCCATTTATGTACCCACGATTTGAAATGACATTCCAGTATATAACAGGACTGCCTGTACACTTCTTAAATTTAGGAAATAATTAAATACCTTATTCTTTGACAAACACATCACAACACAGAACCCAGCATCACTTGTCTATATTCTCTCTGTATTTCTACCTTCGACCCTGTTCAATGCTCTGCTGCCTTTTGGATAGATTTGTACAGTACAAATTCCATTTACACATACAAATTGACAGCAGCAGAAGAGTAGGCCAGAAGAGCTTCAGCAGGCCTTAAGGTTTGTTTCCAGCCAAGGATAATTGGGCAGCGCCTCGCTCACCATCTGGAGGCATTACAGCAAGGTTAGTGAAGGTCTGTAAAATGTCAGTGCAAATAATTTCTAAGCTGGAGTGGAGCTCCATCTTATGAGACAAGGGCTTGGCAGTCGGGCAACATCCCCTTGCTAGTTAGTGATATTGCAACTCTCCTCAGAGGGATTTCTGACCAGGAGACCACTTGCTGTCTTCCCAGAATGCATTATGGTGGCCAGAGCTTCCTTTCTGCAGCCCATTTGCAATTTCCATGGACCTGCTCTGGAGGGAAATCTTCTGTACTCCTCTTCTGCAGATGCTGGAAAACAAAGCAAGGGAGGAAGAAGTCAGGAATGGATACACCAAAGCAGTCGCGGTTTTATACAATCGCATGTTCTTGATCAGCTGAAGGTATCCCTAATGACAAGTACCCAGAAGGTGATCAGGATCTATCTCATTCTAAGGACTGTGATAAAGTATTGCAGGAATCATGCACACCATGTTCACAAACTCTGACATGCATTACAAAATAAGTATAAATACGAAGGGGGGCTATTTGCCCTAGGGTACTGGACCTAATTTAGAAGGGAAGACCAGTAAGCATCACCTCTTGGGGCAGCTCCTGCACTCCAGTGTACTATAATACTGCCACTAGCCAGGACCTGTGCAAAAATGGTTGGGGGGGCCAAGTGGGGTACCCCCTCAAGACTACACTGTTGGAAAACCAATACAGGGCCTCACAAACTCTGGGAACACAAAGTGTATTCTTGAGGAGCTTCAGATCTACTGTTTGAGAGGTTTCTTTTGATTGGGGACCCCAAAAGCTGTGTTAAAAATGCAAATTAAAGAGGAACTTCAATACAAAGGACAAAACTGGTGGAGATTGAACAGCTGAACTGATGGTTAGAGAGTTTTCTCCCTACAATATGTCTACATTAAAAAGCAAATCTTCAAATGTATGCAAGCATTGTACAAAATACATTTGTGGGTTTATACTGAAGATATAGCAGTCAGCCGTGAATTATTCTGTCTAGATCAAAAGATTAACTTTTTCTTTTTAAAAAGAGCTTAATTCTACCTCCAAAAAATCTAACAAAATACATTGTCTTGCAGTATATGGTTCACATGCCCTTTTCCCTGTCCAGGTCTTAGCATAGGCTAATTCCTCACAAAAAGGCCAACTTGGAAAAACCTTGGTGGAAAAATATCAAAAGAAGATATTTACAATAACATTAATATCACAAATTAAACTGCACCGGAGCAGTATTTTGAGAATAATTGGCTTTCTAACCTTTTTGGCTGGCATCAAAGGTAAATCCCATTGCCAGTTTGCTTTCTGCCTTGCCGGCATCAGGCTATTCCTGTCACCTGCTGTCAATCATGTTCCCCGTGATCTGCCCAACTATGCTCTCTCTCACTCCCAGGAAACTGCCTGAAATGATCAAGCCCACCAACTGTATTAACTGTATTAGCTTTTGAACCATTGCTACTTCCCAGCCCATAACAAGTTTTCTAGCAACATTTTAAATTATTTTTTTAGCCACAAAATTTTTAATATAAGGTTTGTTTTTTGCAAAATGGATGAACAAAACCACAGCATAAACAATCATTTTTTTTTTTTTATTCTTTATCGGCATTTAATCAACAATCTCTACACATTATACAGGATACAGTAATAATCATATTTGTGCTGTGGATCAACAGACACATCCCAGTATGTCGACGTTGATTATAGTTTGCTAGCAGATCATACAATGTTATGGAGGGTACAGCGGGGCATCAAACAAAAGGAAAAGGGATAGGATCTTAATCACCCTGTCTTGTAGAAGAGTAGCCAATGTACTGGTTACAAAATAGAACACAACCGTAACTTCTGAAACTTTCTGGCTGCCGCAGCTATTGGGGACTGTGGAAACGTGAGTCGCAGGAGCATGTTACAACATGGGGGATGTAAACTGACAGGCGCTCCAGGGGGAACAAGGGAGTGGGGTGAACTTCTGCGTATTCCCGCCCAGGGGGACGCCGGGCCTCCCTCGATGTCTGATAAACGTATTTGTGTGGGCGAATGGGTCGCCTAGTGGGTCAATCTAGTTTGCCATCCGGCACCCCGCAGCAGGTTCCGCAGCCTGTAGGGGTGGATTCAAGCTGTCAAACAATTTGAGAACATAAGTGCCCCACATCGTGACTGCTCCACCCTGCCCCACAACCTGCGATCATATGTCATGGCGTCCGCTTCTGCTAGAGACCATTTATGAGTCACCTGAAGCCAGCACTTGATCGTGGGCAGGTGAGAGCCTTCCAGTTCATGCCAATTAGCGCTTAATGAGGACCAACGCCAGATCAACTAGCTTCAGGTAGTGTTTTGTTTGTTTTAGTGCATTGTGTGATTCCCTAGAAGGCAAAGGAATGGGTCTGGTGGTAGCTGGACATCGATCACTGAAGACACATGTGCCAGCACCTAGTGCCATGTATGCATCAGCAGAGGGCATTCACAGACCATGTGTATAAAAGTGGCATCCACGTGGCCACATCTCGGGCTTGCAGGGGATACCACAGGGAACATTTTTGGAGGCGGAGCGAGGTAGGTTTGATGCAAATAATTGAATTGCGTGAATTTTAGACGGGCATTGCGTGAAACTCGCTTCACCCGCTCCAAAGCCATGGTCCATTGCTTGGTAGTTAATTCCATGCCGAGGTAGTCTTCCCATTTGGGATTGCCCCAGGTTAAGAATTCCCTGCATCCCCCCCTGCAGTGCAGCGTACAGTGCCGAGACCAACTGATGGCAGAGCCCGTGTGTTAAGAAGCACCACAATCCCACGTGCAGCAGTGGCTCAGCCTGCCCCGGTGCCCATATGTCCCCTATTGCCACCATAATTGCTTTGTGTGCAAGAAAGATCCCGCACCAAGTGCATAGAGTTCCTGCAGGCCCAGGAAGGATAGCGGAGCACACGCTAAGATCCATGCACAAGAATTTACTGGTGGTACCAGGTTTCAGAACGAAAAAGGAGGAGAAACCCTATTGTTCAAGATAGGGACGGGGTAATTAAACCAAGGAAGTAAAACAAGTCCCTAACCAAATATTTGGATCATGTGTTGTGCCGTAGTCATATATAATCTCAATGGGGTTAAAACATATACATCAAATTAAAAAAACAGTAATTGCGAGGTATCACATTGACATATTGTGATTGCAAACAATTCACAGTGGCATGTAGATATAGTGGAGACAGTAATGCAACAAAACAAGGTTTTTCATAAAAATGTACAAATCAGTTTTTATTTATCATTATATTCAAAGTAGACATACAATTAAATTTTTTTTGACAATATATTAAAAGCAATTCATTGTTACAACACGCTTGTGTTGATCATCTAAACAGGAAAACTACACAAAAAGTCGACGCGGCGTTTCGGTGCGATTAGGATCAACCACCTTCTTCAGGACAGAGTTTTCTAAAAATGTAATATTCAACAATACAACAATATATTAGTTTATACATCCACATTAAGAATTGTTTTTACAAAAAATCAAAGCATTTGTCTCCATCTACAAATTCTATTTAGGACAGAAAAACACACACACTATACATTATTCTGTGTCCCCAATTTAGAATAAAAATTGAACAGTATACAATGAGTACAAGACAGCACATGATCCTTCTTTCTCATGACCTACCTATTAAAAATATATCAATGTATCACCTGTGTGATTCAGATGGGAAACATTCTTCCAGTGGATTTTGTAGTTAAAATAAGGAATAACCTAAAATAGAGTTAATCGTATTTTATTCTGCATTCATAAAATTTAAACAGAAAACAAGGAAATGAATTTATATAAAGCCCCTTGTGATAGGCATATTATCGTACGTTCATTATAGCGTACCTTTTTATGTGGTACTGTCTCTTCATATGATACGTTCGTAGGAGCCACCGATAGTTTATCGCTGTATATTAGCGTCCTTTAAAATATAAAAATTGAATATCAACTTCTCTGTATATGTTAATGTTAATAAGAATGGCGTTTTAACAAAGAATTCCAGGGGCTTACCGTTAAAAAACCAGTATACCTTCATCAACAAATCAGGTGAGCCGTGATTAAGCTTCTGTTTGCTAATATAGCAATATATCTCTTTAGGGGTTATACTGAGAAACAAGAATAGTTTACTTAATTAATATATGAAATGTCAATTTTAATGTAGATTAACTCTCATATTTCAAAATACAGGCTGGAAAATTACCTGATTTAGTTGCTCTCTTGTCATTGCAACTCAAAGGATAAAATCTGTAACAATTTAAGAAAGAACAGCCTTTTAGAGTGATTTCTTTATTATTTCATTTCAACTACTCATGTCCATGTTCTGACGCTATTAGTCTAGTGGTCCTAGTTATTTTATATCGCTCCCTCGATGATATTGTGTGTTCTTTAGGCTGAGGGGCTAAAAACATGCTGGTTTGACTCCCTACATTCACAGATGTGTGAATCTGCTATATGTTTTAGTTCCAGCACAGGCTTTCCCTAAACATAAAGATGTTCCGGCCTTTTATCAGGTAAGAAGGGGGGTGTGATCTCTTACGCCTTGATAATCGAGCCTTCTGCCTATTTATAAAACGTAAGTTAGGCTATGACCATTACAACTATGGTCTTTGAAAAGAGAATCTTAGTTTACTACCAAGGCATTCATGATCCTGTGTCCAGTATGGAGCGAGCTTGGGAATTTAAATTCCAGACTTTAAAGTATTTTTAGTTTTGTTTATTAAATCTTTGACAGACATAGAGTGAGCGACTTCCTGAGCAATATGCAAACCGCACGTGGCCGATTCGTATTGGTGCATCAGTTTAGGGAAAGCCTGTGCTGGAACTAAAACATATAGCAGATTCACACATCCGTGAATGTAGGGAGTCAAACCAGCACGTTTTTAGCCCCTCAGCCTAAAGAACACACAATATCATCGAGGGAACGATATAAAATAACTAGGACCACTAGACTAATAGCGTCAGAACATAGACATGAGTAGTTGAAATGAAATAATAAAGAAATCACTCTAAAAGGCTGTTCTTTCTCAAATTGTTACAGATTTTATCCTTTGAGTTGCAATGCCAAGAGAGCAACTAAATCAGGTAATTTTCCAGCCTGTATTTTGAAATATGAGAGTTAATCTACATTAAAATTGACATTTCAAATATTAATTAAGTAAACTATTCTTGTTTCTCAGTATAACCCCTAAAGAGATATATTGGTATATTAGCAAACGGAAGCTTAATCACGGCTCACCTGATTTGTTGATGAAGGTATGCTGGTTTTTTAACGGTAAGCCCCTGGAATTCTTTGTTAAAATGCCATTCTTATTCACATTAACATATACAGAGAAGTTGATATTCAATTTTTATATTTTAAAGGACGCTAATATACAGCGATAAACTTTATCGGTGGCTCCTACGAACGTATCATTTGAAGAAATAGTACCACATAAAAAGGTACGCTATAATGAACGTACGATAATATGCCTATCACAAGGGGCTTTATATAACTTCATTTCCTTGTTTTCTGTTTAAATTTTATGAATGCAGAATAAAATACGATTAACTCTATTTTAGGTTATTCCTTATTTTAACTACAAAATCCACTGGAAGAATGTTTCCCATCTGAATCACACACGGGATACATTGATATATTTTTAATAGGTAGGTCATGAGAAAGAAGGATCATGTGCTGTCTTGTACTCATTGTATACTGTTCAATTTTTATTCTAAATTGGGGACACAGAATAATGTATAGTGTGTGTGTTTTTCTGTCCTAAATAGAATTTGTAGATCGAGACAAATGCTTTGATTTTTTGTAAAAACAATTCTTAATGTGGATGTATAAACTAATATATTGTTGTATTGTTGAATATTAAATTTTTAGAAAACTGTCCTGAAGAAGGTGGTTGATCCTAATCGCACCGAAACGCCGCGTCGACTTTTTGTGTAGTTTTCTTGTTTAGATGATCAACACAAGCGTGTTGTAACAATGGATTGCTTTTAATATATTGTCAAAAATTTTAAAATTGTATGTCTACTTTGAATATAATGATAAATAAAAACTGATTTGTACATTTTTATGAAAAACCTTGTTTTGTTGCATTACTGTCTCCACTATATCTACATGCCACTGTGAATTGTTTGCAATCACAATATGTCAATGTGATACCTCGCAATTACTGTTTTTTTAATTTGATGTATATGTTTTAACCCCATTGAGATTATATATGACTACGGCACAACACATGATCCAAATAATTGGTTAGGGACTTGTTTTACTTCCTTGGTACCAGGTCTCAGACATAAACGCATGGGAGGATCGCGCTTTTCCTTTCAGGGACCCAAGTTCTGGAACACCCTGCCCGTGTCATTGAGATTAGAAACTGACCATCTGTGCTTCAGGAAAAAGCTGAAGACCTGGCTTTTTTTTCGCAAGCTTACAGTTAGACCTGACCTTCTAGTGCGTTGTCTCCAAGGATGAAATAAGGCATCTCTTAGCGCCAAGAAACCTGTTGGTGAACGTGCGCTCTACAAATTCTCATTAACATAACATAACCATCAGCCATATAGGTCACCCAGTTGGGTGTTCCCGGCTTCTCACCATGGAGAGGGATCATGGACTTCCAGCACAGTTTTCAAGACGTGCCCGCTCCAAAAGGGCAGCTGTGGTGTATAAGGGGTCGGTGCCTGTCTGGGTTGAATATATAGTTTCCAAACAAGCTTGGCAAATCGAATGAGCAGACCCAGTCCTCTGGCTGGTCTTCCCGGCAAAAACAGCCAGTCCAGCATGGTAATGTCCCTCAGATCTGCTCGAACCATGCTACCTTACGCCGTTCCATCTCCGGCTAGCCAGTGTAGAGGACACTGCAGATGGGCTGCTGCGAAATTTAGCTCCAGGTCTGGGACCCCAAGTCCTCCCTCAAGCATGGGGCGCTGAAGCATGGGGAGTAAGACCCGCTTCCGAGCAGTCCCCAGACAATCTCCGACTCCAGACTCCTCAGAGTCCTGAAAAAAGATCTGGTCGGTATCCCTGGCAAAGTTGCAAAGAAATATAAGAGCCTCGGAAAAACCAGCATCTGCGCCACCGATGCCCTGCCCATAGACGAGAGGGGTAATTGGGTCCAAAAGTGCGTGGATTGGCGAATCGAGGTTAGGGCCTTAGCATGATTACCATCTAGTAAGTCACTGTCGTTATGGTGAACATTCACGCTGTGGTAACAAAAGGTTTCAAAACTTCAGGGGAGGCCCCCTAGTCCCGGTTCTTCTCTGTGTACTGGCTCCATCCAACATAAAGGGAAGATACGAGACTTACCCCAGTTCACCTTGAGGCCTGCCATCTCTCCAGAGACATCAGGCAGGTCATAGAGGGACGGTAGTGTGTGGGTATGGTCTCTTAAATACACTAAGACGTTGTCCGCATATAAGGACACATTGTGCCAGTCCCGTACCACTCTGATACCCCAGACAGGGCCACTGGCACGCAGCATGGCAGCGAGTGGCTCCATAGTGAGTGCGAACAGCACCGGAGATAAGGAGCACCCTTGGCGGGTGCCTCTATCTATGAAGAAAGACTGTAAGATCTGACGGCCGGTGCAGAACCACGCCACCGGAGTAGTATTAAAGAGCTTGAGCGAACCCAGGATGTTAGGACCCATCCCAAGCACCTCCAGACCCTGAAGCAGATAAGACCAGCTAAGCGTGTCAAACGCTTTTTTTAAATCCAGGAAGACCGCCACCGGAAGGTGAGCCTCCCCGAACATCGCATCCATGATGTGGCACAAGCTCCGAATGTTGGAGCGTGTCGCCCTTTGAGGCACGAACCCACATTGGTCCGAGTGAACCAGGGAGCTAAGCATCGGGAGCAGTCTATTGGTCAGGATTTTACTCAGGATTTTGTAGTCGATGTTCAACATTGATAACGGGCGATAAGAACTCACCTCAAGGGAGTCCCTGCCCGGCTTCAGAAGCACCACTATGAGAGCCTCATGAGGAGACCTCGGTAGGACGCCCTGGTGGTTCGCTTCCCGGTTGTAAACGAGGAGCAAGGGTGGCCCCGAAAGTCTCGTAGTACTCCATGGGGAACCCGTCTGTGCCCGGAGTCTCACTGCGCGCCATTAGGCGAATTGCTAGGTTAATCTCTATCTGAAGAGGTTGCTCGAGGTCCAACAGCTGCAGCGGGGTCAAGTAGGGAAGGGATGCCGCTCGCAAGTAGGCCCGCACTTGCGCCGATGAGAGCTCCTGGGGAGAGGAGTACAGCCGCTCGTAATACTGAGCAAACACTTTATTAATGTCCGCCTGAGTGTTTCTCACGCGAGCTGCATTATCATGTATAGCACCCACCAGAGTCCTGGGGATCTCCGTTCACAGCAACCACACCAACGTGCGCCCCGGCTGATCGCCATTCGCATGCTGGCAGGCTAGGGACGATTTAAAATCCAGATTGCAGAGTCGCTGCACCTCCTCCCGATATTGACAACACAAGGCAGTCAGTCGGGGGCGTGCATCAGGTGCCGACATCACCTTGAGCTCCGTGGTCCGCAGGCGGATCTCTAAAGTCAAAACACTACGAGTGAGAGATGGATTGACTCTCCATGTCATAGTGATGTAGTGCCCCCTCAAGACCACTTTCATGGCATCCCACTCCAACCCATGGGAACACACTGACCCAGTGTTCTCCTCAAATACCGGGAAAGATGTGTGGCAATGGTGTCACTGTATGCCAGGTCTTGTAAGGCCTCTGTCCCAAGCCGCCAGGTCGGGATAGAAGCCTTTGACCCTCCCCCCCCTCTCCTCCCCTCCACTGGAACGTGATCCGGAGCGGATTGTGATCTGAGAGGGCCCTACCCAGGTATTCGGAGCTGCGTATAAGAGTCCAACAATCCACATTGCAGAAGAAGCAGTCTAACCTAGGGTGGACCTGATGGCCTGGTGCATAATAAGAATACTCCGCCTCCCCCGGGTGCCCCAGTTGCCAGACATCATGCAAATTGGACATCCTAGACCATAGCTGGAAGTGTTTTGTTGCGTGTGTGCCCGGCGTACCCTGAAGTGGGGGCACCGAACGATCCAAGTCGGTGTCATGTATACAATTAAAGTCTCCTCCCCACAACCCCGGGGCTGGGGATCCAGCAACATGGTTGGGCATAGAGTATCTAAGAACGTGCCCTGGGAGATATTGGGCGCAAAAAGGGACACAATAGAAAAGGGGCACCCACCTAAGGTACCCTCCAGGACCACCCCCCCCCCCCCGGGCATAGGCTGAGTATCCAGTACCATATACTTGCCCACTCCTATTGCCTGTTCACTTTGTCAAGTTCCCCCGTGGTCAGGTGGGTCTCCTGGAGACAAGCGAAATGAATGTCCCTGCGCAAGAGATAGACATATATCCTGTGTCTCCTGGCAGGGGTCGACATAACATGGATGTTCCAAGTTAGCGCATGAAAGGTGGTGGCCATGTGTGTAAACTGCATACCCTGAAATTGTCGGGACCCACAATATCCCCCTGTCCTCCTGCAAGCCCCCCATATCTCTGCCACTCCACCAACCAGCCAGATAATAGAAAACAATCAAACAAATCTGTGAATCAACTCCCCTATCCCAGGCCTGAGTGGCTTCAGTCTCCATGCCACAACCCCTCAAGCAGTGTAACTGGCACACAACAAGTGCCTGCAACGTATTCAAGTCAATGCGGAATACTCTAGTAGGGAGCGGGCCAGTGAAACTGTGTGGAGCATGAAAATGTCAGTGTTCAAAGCTTCCTCTGAGTTGGCCCAGAGCGGATAATGTGGCATCCAGCCCTCATAATCAGTGCAGCTTACATTCAGGGAGGTAACAAACCCAACAGAAATGCAGCCTCACCGGGTCATTCACCTCACAGGCAAGAGGAGCTGCTTTAAAGGTCATCTGCCGACAACAGACCTCTGTCGACCCCAGCTGTCGACGATAGCGAGCCACCCGAGTCCAATCTCAACTCTGAAGGGGGCTCAGGGCGTAGAAGAGTGAAAGAGTTGGTGCTATGGAACAAAGCTTCCGATACCACTTGGGCCTGCTTAGCTGCCACTTGATCCTTGGTTGGCTTCTCTTAAAGAGATCTGCTTTTGCGCCATCTAGATTTGGGCACCAACCAGTCTCCAGTACTCAAGTCTTGAGTTGGAGTACGCATCAGGTCCTTAGCATGGAGCCAGGTCCATGCATCTTCCGGTGAGTGGAATATGTGGGCCGTGTCACCATCGACCACCCTGTACTTTGCTGGAAATAGGAGCGCATATTAAAATTCCAGCTCAGGGAGACTCTGCTTAACTATGGAGTAGGATCCCCGGCGGTGCGGTACCTCAATCATGAAGTCAGGAAATGCTGTGATCGTCGAGTTTTCATACTGCCAAGGGCCCTTCGTGCAAAAGCGTTGCAGCAGCAGGCCACGGTCTCGGTCATTGAGGAGATGAGCTATGATGGGACGCGGTGGGGCCCCTGGAAGGGTGGCCAGCGTGGCGTCTGATGTGCACCCTATTTTCAAGGACCATTTTCACCAGCCAGTCTTCGAGGAACAATTCTACACTAGGACACTCTGAACATTCAGGAAAGCCCAACAGGCGAATAATATTGCATCTGGACCGCCCCTCCGCGTCTTCTGCTCTGCGATGTAGATTAGTAACCTCCTCCTCCATATGTTTCAGTCGCTCCTGTTGGTCCCGCACCATCTGCCCACTGCAGCAAGGGTGGATTCTGTTTCCTCCACTCGTAGCAAATTCACGTCTAGTGAGACCGTGTAAATGCGGGCTTCCAGGGAGGTTTTAGTGTCCATGATGGCCTGTAGTACCTTGTCGAACTGAGTGGAATGATTTGAAGAGTTGCTTCAAGGTATTGGAAGCTGTCAAGGGTCTTGTCCGCAGGTGCGGAGATTGACGTCGCCTCCCCGGCACCAGAGGACAGTGATTTAGTGGTCTTGGGTTTCCCCATCATTGTAAGTCAGTCTTAGTGAGTCCGGGTGTTGTTGAGAGGCAACAGGTGTGATAGATGTCCGGCAGGTGGGTCCACCAGGGGTACACAGTTTCTAGTCCATGAGATAGGGCGCACCCAGGGCAAGCCGGGCATACCCATTCAGAGGGGATTAAAGTCCAAGCAAGCCAGTCAGTGTACCCCCAAGGGAGGGCTCATTAAATGCGGGCAGAAAATGCAGGGTGCAAGGAAGGACACCCAGTGTCCGGGTCAATCCAGGGGCCCTAAGACTATCCGAGGTAGTATATGCACAGTGGGCAAGTGGGGATGTGCTCCAATCGAGCAAGGCTACTGGTGGAGGTGCAGTCTCATGGTGACACAAGGAGAAGGGCCACAGGCCTGGGGGGCCGACCCCATGCATCCCGCAGCTGCCCTCCCCCTTCCCCCCTGCAATGAAGCGTGGAGATGATTATCAGGGCGGCAGAGGGCAAATCGTGAATCCAATTGTCACTGGCGGGACAGAAAGTGTGTAGGGTGAGGACACCAAACACTGGTTCAGGTGTAAGGCGGCCTAAAGGAGATGGAGTAACAGATGGCTTGCAAATGGCCCCTGTAGCAGAGCCATGGTGAGGGCCCCTCCGCCGTAATTGCTGGGCAATCGGCTGTCCTCAAGAGAAGTAGGGGAAGCAGTGACAGCAGGTGCAGAATGACTAGGCCTCCAGGTCCCTCTGTAGCGAGGCCAGGACTGAGCACAGCAGGTATAGAGCCCCCCGTCCCCCCACCCATGAAGATGGAATAGTCTTGGTCCAACTTTGGCCGAGTGAGGAATGCGGTTGGGGAGAGAGACGAGGTCCGCAGAAAGTTTTGAAACAACATGTAGTGCCTTACCTTCATCGGGAGAGCTGGATGGCCGCACCACTCTGCAGCGAGATAATTCCCCTCAACAGCCAGCAAAAGCAGTCGAGGAAAGAAATGTGGGAGTACACCACACAGAAGATGGTAATTTCCAACAGCCATCTAGATGTAATTTGTCCAGGATTTCCACCCTAGTGTCAAGCTTCAACTCACTCTCCACCAGACCCCTCTTGAATTCCCCACTTCTGCCATAGAGGAGCGTGGTTTAGCCCATATCTCTTTGAAGCACCTATGCACACTTTCAGCTCCTCCAGTGCTTGCTCAAAGCCTACTGCACTTCCACTGAGGGCCTCCAAAATATTTCCACACCAGCTGCCATTGCAACAATGCTGCCCTTTTCCGCTTGGTACTGCTGTGCAGCATGCTGAAAGACTTGGACATTGTTCTCCCACTCTTCGTGTGAGGCACGTTTCCTTTATCTAGTGTGTCTTCAGGTGTTATGGCGTTGTGGGATGCTGGGCCCGCATTGTAAAAATCTCCTCATGGGTGCTTTTCTTTTTCCTTTCCCCTATGGCTCTATAGCAATAGTTAATTCATAGTAGTTTTTGGTGCTGTACAGTGAACCTTTGGTTAATAGACGCACTTTGTAGCCCGACACCCTCCAACCTAGTGGAGCCTTTGCAGCTTTGTCTAGTTTATAGGGTGGATAACTGAGGAGGTAAGCATGCCTGCACCTTTATATGTGGGCACTACCCTAATGCCACTTCAAAGTCTCATAAAGTTGGGAAAGCCATTCCCTGATTCCTGATCCATGTCCGAAGTCTGATTGGCGTTCCCTCTGCTCCTGTGGCTCTTTCATCCCAGGATCTGATGCTACTTCCCACGCTTTGATCTGGTGTCCGCATACTCCATAGTCCCTGGCAGCCCTCAAGCATGAAAAGGCACCAGTTGATGCTGCTGTCTCACCAGAAACTCTGTCATCTGGATTCTAGGGGGAGAGCTTTGGTCCTTAATATTGTCTGGCCTTGGAGGTCATGGAAGGATTGTAAAACAGCCTGGGGGAGGACCGCACTGTTTTGTTTTGGAACTAATAAGCTCACTTCGGACCAGTGGTTTGGCGTGACAAGCGCTCATTGGGAGCCAAAGACAAACCCCTCCATTTTTGGACGCAGCAGGCAATGTACCTGGGGAATCTTTTGAGATCCTCATTGGATTAACAAGGAATGGGCAAGGAGCTTTTGCGACAAATGTTCCTCCCATTCTCCAAAAATAAGAACATTAATTAAGTCATTGTTGTCTTTTACATGACAGATCCTAGGCAAAGGCCATCAGTGTTTTGTCACCTCTTGGAGCATATGTTTGAGGTCGTGTGTGTTTTGCAGTGCTCTTTTATGAAGGCTTCAGAATTCTAGACATTCCTACTCAAACTTCTCAAAAGAGACACTCAAAAATACATTTACTAAATTCTTATTTTTCTTCATACGCCCCCCTAGAGAATAAAGATGCAATATATATTATGTCTTTAACAGAGAGTTGTGCTGTGTAGAGAATATCTTGTAAGGAAATGCTGTCTAAGGCAAAGGAGATAACCTCCCGATTCTCAACATGACATTCTTTGAAATGGTGAAGTGCTTTCATGGTAGGTAATGTCTGATCTTTAGAGGTGTACGCACACAGTGAAATGAAATGCAGTGCAGAAACTGTGCATTCTAGTGTCTTCTGTTTTCCTTTCAGAAAATGATGGTCAAGGAAATTGCAGTGTCTGCACCGGGAAAAGTAATTCTGCATGGAGAACATGCCGTGGTTCATGGCAAGGTGGGGTTCTTCTATTTTTCAGAATTTTTTTAATGCACATATAGTGTCTTGCAAGCAATCAAATGAATCATTTTCCATATACTTTGCTAAAAGGTGGATTGGATTTTAAGCACTTCCCGACAATTTAAAAACGTAACCTCTAGAGGTATTCATGGTAATCGATTTGTTTATGGTGCAATGCAGTGCAGGGACTATGGATGGCGGAATAAAAAACTTCTAAGAGGTGTCCTCACTGTTGCTGGAGTAGATTCTCTGTTGATAGTGGTATATTGGATAAGTAATATGTGGGGCTCGCCCTACGATCGTGTTAGTTCTAACAGATACTCGTTTTGCCAGATGCCAAAGTTCTTCCTGATACCCAGGTGTTCCCAGATGACCTTCAAGGTTGGAAGCAGCAGCTACAGAGAGGGAAGGGTCACTGTTGAGAGTCACTTTTGAAAGCACACATGATGTTTCTCATTAACGTACATTACCAAACAGATTTTACCAGGAAAGGAAGAGATCAGCAGTGTTCAGGATGCCCATAAATCCACTCCATTCTTGGGACATCTTGCCTTTATTTCCTATGAAGGTCAGATATGTTGGCGAATACATAGTTGCAGCAATTCCCATTGCCTTGTCATGGATGGAAATTTTGCTGTTGTCCATTTTGCATGAGAAATAACAAAGCTAGCAACCTAAGAAGCAACCAGCATGCACACCTCAATGTCTCATAATTATTGTTAATGTTCTGGTCTTCAAAATAACCAAATCACTCGTTCCCCTCAAACCATTTGTGGAAAGTCCCACTCATGTTATTACAAAACAAATATCACAAAATTGTCCACAGAAATTGAAGAGTTACGTTTCTTGCTTCAAATAATATCTTCTCCACTTTAATTGATCCAAATATCCTCTTTATTGTATTCTCAAACAGTCTAATATGCAAATTCATTAAAACGTTCCTGCCAATTGCGTAACGGCATGTGCAGTTAAATTAATTATGAATCGGAAATAATTTGGATGGAAATCTTTGCAGGAACAATGCACTGAAGTATTACGTTTATGAATATTATGTTAATGTGCCATCACCATACTCGTTTTTCTGGATCTGGATTAATTATATGTATGTATTTTTTGCTCCTCGATCTAATGCTCTACAGTTCCCTGTAAAATATTTTAGGATGCTGGATTGAAAAACAAATCTTATTGCCACGTAAAAGTACGTGTCTCAAACTGTATGCATGTCATGTATTTTTTTTATTTTTTTTATTTTAATACAGGTGGCTTTAGCAGTGAGCTTGAATTTGAGAACATTTCTCAGAATAAGGCCTAACAAAAGTGGGAAGGTGCTAATAAATCTACCAAACATTGGAACCAGATTAAGCTGGGATGTTATGCAACTGCAGTCCCTCCTTTCAACATTACAGGGTAAGTATGCAATCTAAAGACCAGTTATAATACCTATGAGGATAATTCCCGTAGACTTTTTCCATATGCGAGTTATTTGCATTTCAGGATATTAGCAAACACAGAGTCAACGACATAATTTCGTGTTATATTTTGTGCCAGGTAAAGTAAGAGATCTTTGTCTCGTTTGACATATGTTATAGCCAGGACTGGCTTTTCAGCTCATAGCATTGAGCATTTCAGAACTTTTAATTTTGCTTGTCCCATTATGAATGCCGAAAAGAGCAACCATAACACAAATAAATGTGAGCAAAAGTCAGGATAAGCTAAACCTCATACAAATAACATGCAGCAGCGTGAGAATGTCACAGAGTGTTGGATCAGCAAGTGAGGGAGCATGTGCACGGCAATAACTAAACGAATTGCAGAGTGGGCATTCCTTTATGATGAAGGGTCCTGGGACAGACAGCTTGAGAGTTGTGTTTCAGTAGCATGTTTTATAGCCAGCTGGTTGTCTACAGACGTAGAACATACAGTTATTGACACAATAAGGTTATTGTCGACTATCATTGTCCGTTTGCAACAGTAGATTTTTACAAAGCATCAGCTCTCATTTAGCAGACACCAGTGACAAATGATATATTTGGTTACAGGTAACTTTGGTGGGGCCATGGCTGCTCAACACACTAGTCCAATGAGACAAATGCAACCCTTAAATGCAGTGTTACATAATGAAGCTATCCCATATGAAACAGGATTACTTTAGAAACCATCCCAAAGTCATCGGATGATCATCCCACTACTTTAGAAGTCATTTTCACGTCATCAGACATCATCAAGCTCTTGAAGTCATCAGCAAAGTTTACAAACTTGAGCCTGATGATTCGAAGATGACTTGAAAACGTGTATCTGATGACTTCACAAGGTGTGACTATACCTGATGACTTCAGGAGGATTTCAAAATGAGTATCTGATGACTTCGCAAGGTGTGACTATTACTGATGATTTCACGATGGGTATCTGATTACCTCACAAGATGAAATTGCTCATGATGACTTGAGAATGATTTGAAAATGATTTGTTGATTAATCCACAAGCACCACCGTGTTTTAATCGTTGAAATGTTTTCTGATTATCAAAGAATGATTTGCTGCTTAATTCACACGTCGCCCTCTTTCTTTAAGCCTTTGTCAGCAAAATAGAAATTATGTTGGATGATTTTTTATTTACTTGCAGATGACTTCACAACTGTGCTATATAGAGTTACAACATTGCAAGACTGCAGTACTAGCACTAAATAAAATAACACGTTTAGTATAAACACATCTATCGGCAGTTATTTCACAATTGACACTGAAAATGACTATGATTACTGTAGCAGCTCAATAGTGATTCTTTATTTTTATTTCTGCGCAAGTAGGGTGAGCGCAAGCCACAGTAGTATGTGCATCAAATGTATGTATGTCTGCAGACCTATGATTCAAAATGAGGAAGACGACTTAGCTCAGTGGGAGAGCACACCCACTGCGTATAAGTTGCAGATCAATAATTTGAAACTTGTTAATATCAGCTTAGGCTTTTGCGCAAAATAAGAATTAGAGTATCAGTATTGAGCTGCTACAGTAATCATAATGTCTACAGACCCCCTGGACCCCGACCCCAGTTCAGCGACTCCATCGCCGACTTCATCAGCACGCACGCCCTGACCTCCACCGACTACATCCTCCTCGGAGACCTGAACTTTCACCTGGAGAACAACAACGACAGCAACTCCACCACCCTGATAGACAACATTGCCAACCTCGGACTAAGACAGCTCGTCACAACACCGACCCATTCCGCCGGCCATACGCTCGACCCCCATCTTCTCCTCAAGCTCCCACGTCTCCTTCAGCCACACCACCGAACTCCTCTGGACCGACCACCGCTGCATCCACTTCACCTTCCAGAAACCCACCGCACCCAACAGATCCCACGCCGCTGCTGGAGCAAAGTCACTGAAGACCAACTACGGGCAAACCTCACTCTCAGCCCACCCTCCGACCCATCCGACACCAACGACGCTGCCTGCAACCTCAGACGATGGATAGACGACTGTGCCAACACCCTCGCCCCGCTGAAAAAACTCACCTACAGTGACACCACCAAAAGAGCCAGCTGGTTCACCCCGGAACTCCTAGCTTCCAAGCGTACCTGCCGGAAACTAGAGAAGAAATGGCACAGTGAAAAGACACTACATGCAATCTGAACTGTTTCATTGCCTGTCCACTCTACATATGACCTCTATATTTTCCCTCCACCCTACACATCCACTATAACCCCTCTACGTTAACTCTCCAAAATTCACTTCCTATCTTGTACATCTGTTCTGCACATCCACTCTATATATTCACCATGTTCTCTCTCTCAGCGCACCACCTCCAGTCTCCATGCACTACTGCGAATGTCCACATTCTGTAACCTCAGTCCACCCTCTAAATCTGCCATTTTCATTGTCCTCTACATGTATTCTGCTTTCCATGACATAAGGTCTTCAAATGACTTTTCAACCGCACCCTCAGAATGGTCACCCGAGCCCCCATCACCAGCAAACTGGTCTATTGCAGCAACCTCGAGTCATAAATCCATTGACTAGATGACTCCAGACCAATAACAACAAAACGGCCAGACTCGCCCTCAACTTCCCAGCCCGCCCTCACATCACCCCATACCTCCACTGGCTCCCTATGCACAAACAAGCACTCTTCGAACTCTTCATGCATGCGTTCAAAGCTTTACACATCATTGGCCTGGAATACATCCACAACTGCACCAACTTCCACAAACCAATCAGACACCTCCACTCAGCCAGACTCCCTACTTGCACACATCCCTTGCATATACAGAACCTGTGGTAGAGGTTACTCCTACCTCGCTGCCAAAGCCTGGAACAACCTGCCCTTGGATGTCAGAGCTGCCTCCTTTCCTGAATTCTGACAGAAACTAGAGGCTTGGCTCTTTACCTAGGCCAGGCACTGGCTCTGCTAAGGCTTCTCCGAATTTCAACGGCAGGATACCCTATGCTGTAAAAATATTCATAAAATAAGTTTGCTTTCTACCTCCCACATCTGCTCTCCGCACAGTACATCTGCTTGCCACCCTTCGCATGCTTTCTCAAATCCATGCTCCATATCTGCTCTTCACCATGCATGTGCTTTCCACCTCCATATATGTTCATGTAACAGCCCACAACCAATCTCCACCCTGTACATCCATTCTCCTGAGCATCTATTCTTCAGTCTGCATCTGCTTTCCATGCTCTCAATGCACTGTCCAACATCTACATCCATTCTCCACTCTGTTCTTGCATTATGCATCTTCTCTGCACAGTTCACATGTGTACTTCATGCTGGGCAGGCACTCTCTACACTCCACCTGTACACTTTAACCTGTACGTTTGCTCTCCGCACTCAACATGCTGTCTATACCCTGAACATATGCCTTCCATGTGGGCTCTCCAGTCTGTACATCTGCTCTTCACACATGCTCGCCAACATGTACATCCCCCCAGCGCGTGCTCTCTCTGCATCTGCTGCCCAACCTGCACTTGCCAACATTCACTATTCTCCTGCACATACTCTTCAATCTATGTTCATTCCCACCTTTCGAAAGTGTTCCCCACCCCCTCACTTCATTTGCTCTGCAAGCTCAGCTTACACTCTCCAGTCTCTACATCCAACTTAACAGTCTAAACTGTCCACCACCACTCTCCAAATACCCACACCACACTGAATATCCACTTCCCACACCATACCTCCACACATGTTCTTCCCCCCAGATGTATGTTCCTCACCTTCCACATATGCTCTATATAGGCCATCCCCTTGCTTTTCATTCTTCTCGTGGGCACTTCACCATTCATGGAGCTTTTCCTGCCATATGTTGTCTACTCCATTTCACCTGTTCATCCACTATATTCACTCTCTACGTCTGTTGCTCATTCCACATCCACACTCCTATATTCTCCCTTGAGCTATATGCACTGTCCAGCATGTACACCTGTTTTCCACATCATCTATTCTCTATTTGTGTACTACGCCTCTCACTTTATCGCTACTGTCTACATCCAGGAGTTTTCTTTTAGCAACAATGCAGGGGGGGAGGGGGGGCAACATTATTACAAAACTAACAAATCAGATCACTGTGAAAACTCCTGTTTACACTGGGATTTGATTTATCCCATCCCACACAGACTAGAAGACCTTTCAAATAAAAATCTATCCCACCAAGTAGAATCTTGATGCTTCATCCAGCCACTGGCCTTACCCTGTCCATTTCCATCTTGCACATCTTTTATCTGCCCCCCCAGCCCTCCAGACAAGTCCATTATCTGTGTGATTTCCACACACGGGTTTCTGTTCACATATGCCTCCCTTCTTAAGCTGGTCTCCCTGCTTGATAACCACTAGCCGTCTCATGTTGCATGCATCTGTGCACAACATGAGTGGCTACACTTTTCACTGGGTACCACTTGCTTATTGTTTTATGAACAGACTCTTTGTAAATATAGCATTAAAGAGGTTCTGTTTTTTTTTTTTGTTTTTAGGCAAAATATTATTGGGAAATTATCCATCAAACTTAGAACGAATGTACAACAATTAATAAGATATTATACAGTTTTTAAAAATGTACGCAAAGCAATACGCCCCCCCACACCAAGTAAGGCGCAGAGCTCCATTGCTTCATAGCTAGCTTTGCGCTACATTAATACCAATACATATGTACATATTATGACCAAACACCAATGCTTTGGTTTTGTTTGTATTGATAATTGGTTTATTGATTGAACAGTAACTACATAAAACATTTCGTTTTCTTTGTGGTACGTGCCCTTTTCGGACAAAAACAACTAGTATTGGTCAAGGTAATGGGCATATCCAACAAATATAATCCAAATAAGGCTAAGGCCAGTACACAGCCCTGCTTCAGTCTATTGTTTTCATCTTTACCATTTGGAAGATGCCCTCAAGAGTCTTTCTCAACTTGTGCTATTGTCAGACTAACGTTTCTATTGTAGGGATGTCTGAAGTTTGATGCTGCTCTGTCTCATTAATCTTGCACTCTGAAAAGATTAAGAAGCCACTCCAGAGACCATGGGGAAAAGGGGAATGGGAAGGACGCACCTCACTGCTTAGCGCCCTGTTGAACATACTGTGGATTCATCTCATGTGCTCAATTCCTGAAAAAGCTAATAAAGAACATTTACTATACAGTCTTCTGAATTGAACTATCTAAAATACTTTGTCTAAATCTCTTTTAGAGTTGGAAAACACTCTGCAGCTATGTGTGCTTGTGAATACAAATGTTTAACTTGCAACATATAATACCAAATGTTAGTGTAAAGGCTAACTCGTCTAAAGTGTGATAATATATACATGCAGAAACTAATTCTTAAGCTACCATGAATAATATTGAATGCAGTTCAGAAAACCAAATGAAGAACGTAGTTCAGAGTTGGAAGGAATGGGAGATTGTCACTCAGCAGACAAAATGTAACAGTTCAGTAGAATCATCATGAAACAGTACTGCCTTTGAAGAAACGTCCCAGTCCATACAAGCTCTGTTTCACACCCCAACAACCAATCAGTTTCACTGAAGAATTTCAGCTGATAAAAAGTAGCACCTATTGGTCTTCAAACTGAGCAAGATGGAACTCGTAGCATCTATTGGTCTTCAAACTGAGCAAGATGAGCACAGACAGGAAGCAGCCATTGGGAAGCAAAAATTGTCGGGGTAAGCACCTAGTATACCACAGTTCAAAGGTGATGCCAGTTTCTTCTTCATGTTTGTTCTCCTTTGGCTATCATTTCCACTATGTGGCCACCATCTTGGTTTGGGAAAGATACACCAGACACCATTTTGGATTCCATCTTACGAGTAAAGAATATTACTTAAACACCTACGGCAACCAAGTCAGGGGTCTCCGCTAACAGCCCTTTCCACCAACCAAATAGATTCAGAGCATCCCTCAACCATTGCAGCCAAAACCTTGTAACATGTGGGAGCATCGGTGGCAGTGGAGACCCATAAAGCAGTGGGAATATACCATGGAACTCAAAAAGGTCAAGCTCCATCCGTGACACCAGGGTCATCTGTCCCCCAAAGATCCAATCATTTAGAGGGACCAACTGGGAGACCCAATAGTATATCAAACACCCAAAAGGTGATGGGACGAATGCTTGCCGTAAGTCTAACCACTGGCAACTGATTGTGGTAGCATTCCAACCGATCGTTCTTTTGCCCGTCATGCCTTCTCAATTTAGAGCCAGTCATATGCAAATCAGTCTCGACTCTGCTCCAGCAGGAACAGCCAAGCCCAAACTGCCAGGCCACATCCTCCCTGAACCGAAAGACAAGAAATCGAAAACAGTTTTCTCCCTGATTGGGGCTCGTCAGTAGGGTGTAGCTTGGTTCCAGTGAGCAAGGGACCAATGTCTGGGCATAACCTTGTCACTGAGGGTGGCACATCAAACCCACGAAAGCCTCTGGTGAATCGGGAGGGGAACACCCTGGAGTATTTCTGGAATCCCAGGAATTGACACTGTGTTCCCAATAGGTGTATCTCCTGTAGGAATAGCACTTCTGGTGCGTTGTGTCTAATGTGCTGCATCAGTGCCCTCCATTTGATTCTTGTTGTTCAAGACATTGACATTGCACGACAAGAGTTGCCAATTCCTAGGCACACCCTCCACCTGGCCACCCTCTCTCCAACCTGAGTCTTCCCTATCTAATTCAGAGCCCTGAGATGATGAACCTGCAGTGCCTACTACACTGTAGGGGGAGAGAAGGGATGCGTGGACGCATTGGGCCCAGCAGCCACCTACCCTCCTAATTCGTCTCAGCTCAGAAGCCTGTCAAATGATAGCATGTTGTAGCCATTCCACCTCTGGTCAAATTATGTAAAGACTCATTGCACCGTTATCTCTGAGGTAACTGTGATAAACTGTCAACCACAAAACAAATATCCCATCCCCCCAACTCCCGGCACCCTATACTTTCACCCACAAAGCATCTGTCGCCCATTAACACCCATAAACAGATTATAAAAACCAAAACATTACACTAGCAACAGCCTCCTTCACCAAATCAAGGGAGAATGTGGGTGTGTGGTCCGGCAAGCCAGAGGGCTCAACTCCCCACAGAAGGATTAATGCTTCTGTAGATTCTGTAGCAGTTTGGCGTCCCCACTCATTAGGAGGACCACAGCTCAGGCCCTGCTCACCAACAGCCAGCCCTACTCAGACAGCTCTGAGTATGTTTGTAGTAGGGTTTGGGGTGTCCATGGTACCACAACTCATGATCCAGCATCCGTTTCCGGGTTATCAGCTGTACAGTGACACATCCAGTCCACAGAGGACCATGTGGTCACCCCCTCATCTTCCGTCCTGTTGCCTCAATGGGCGCGCCACCTGCCAGGCCCTGTAGGATCTTGTACTATTTCGCCTGTGTTGAGGGGGCTAGGGACCAAATTCACAACCTCTCGAATAATCTCGCTGGGGCATCTTAGTACACTGCGCTCCTCTACCCACTCCCAGGCCGTCTATGGGGTTTTGAAAAAGCAAACCTTGCCCTGAAACTGCACTTGGAGCTTGGCAGGGAACATTAATGCCGTCAGTTGCATAGCACCAAGTTCTTGTTTGACCAAAAGAAAGGAACTGCTGCACCAGCTTGGTGTCGTCTGGAAATATAGAGACTTTTCCGTTCTCATAGGCCAGAGAGTCCAACGAGCGGATAGTGTCCCTGCCCAAGAAATTCAAGAGGCAGACAATAATTGGTTGGGAGGAGCATCCCGGCGGAGGCCTATGCAGCAGGGCTGAATGTGCCCTCTCCAAGACTAGAAAAGAGGATAATTTGTCCTCCAGGTTTTTAACCAGTTGGCTTCTGCATCCTCCTGGATGCCTGTTACCAGGGATATTATTTCATCGTGCATGACCTCTGCACATTCTATCCTTTCCCCAATACGTCTAAAGGTGTCTTGTAGTCTTGTCAGGACCTCCCGGAGGGACTGCCCATAGTCCTCAACCACGCTCAAGCTGCTCTCCCCCTCTGTGACTCGTTCTGCTGTTTTTCTGAGATCTTGCCGTACAAGAGACCTATTGATTCTGATCTTGTCCATTTTATGCTTTCAGGATGTCTTAGAATCTTGTATCGCCTTGAGGATCATTTCCCCGGAAACTGCCGAGCCAGGTGAAATCTGGGACAGCGGTTCTACCGCTGCCTGCACCGTTTCACAAAGGGCCTTGGTATACCTATCCATCCTTGCCTGCGACTGGTGAGTGGTCTTGTCCTTGACCATGGTGAGGGCGCCAAAGCAGGTTAGCAAATCTGTCAGTTGCCACTAGGGCAACAGTCTCAATGCAATCGTCTCTTCCCTTGTCTGGGTGTACACACTGCCCGATAAGGGCTGCCGTCAGAATCCTGAATAGGAGCAGTTCCCTCAGTGCTCCTGGGCCACACCTACTTGGCCTCCTCTCGCACACCCTGCCCCACATCTTAGTGGCAATGTAGCATCCGCAAAGTTTGGGCAGACACACCAGGGCTACTAAAGGGTGGGGGGCGGGCAGGCAGGCAGAGAAAAGGCAGGCAAAGCCCAGATGGACCTCCAACTTTACATTCACTCTGGGCCCCCCTCACCAACAGAAACACCTTCCTCCTCGCCACCTACTACGGTCCAGCATGGACTCACACCTTCCTCATGAGGTCTGGGACTGTTTTCAGGGACTGACCGCAGGTACCGCAACCAGCGCCAAGGCCCTCTGGTCTCCCGCAGTTCGTATGTTTCCGTGCAGCAAAGAAGGAAAAGGAGAGGAATGAACTGCACCTCTAAACCACTGTTGGCCTGTTGCAGGACCGAACCCACGCTGACAGCCCCAGCCAACTGCTGTGCTCCTTGCCGTCTACCTCTGTTGCCTCATAGTCAAGGAAGAAGACTGGCTTCTGCCCTTGCGGCCACTGCCCCAACCTTCAGCAGCTAGGATTCTTTTCTTCTGCCCCAATCAGGGGGTGGGCAAGGCATGGGGGCGCTGGGCCCTCCATTGTGTCCTCTCACAGGGAGTTGGCTCTAGCTGCACCAGCCGCTATCTAAGTGAATCTGCATCCGGTGCTCTGGACTCTCGCGATTGGGCCACCGGCCACTCCGAGGGGACCCCCATAGTCATTGCTGGGGTCACAGCTACCACAGGAAGAGAGCCGGGACCAAGACACTTGTCAGCTGAGCAGGATGACAGCGGATGGTAGGGAGTTAGAGCGGAGATGCAGATTTACACTTCCGCCTTGTTGGCTCGCTGGCCATGCCCCCGGTTGTGCAGCTGTTGGACTTGGCCCTTTTGCCCTGAATTTTTTCGCTTTTATTAAGGGTAAAACATGGTGTGTCCGAACAGAAAATGCCAAATGCTGTGTAATGTGGTACACACTGTTATTTCCACCATCTTAGAAAAGAACTGTGGAAAAAGGTTACTGTTAAAATGGACGCCACACCTGCCTGCCCATGTGACGCCTGACTGAGGTGGGTTGGCAGTCTAGTGGTTCGTTTCCCAGCGCCCCCTGCTTTTGGAGGGAAACGTCGCACCGAGGGTGCTCTACTCCTCCCCCTAGACCAGTTAGAACCGGTTCCCCAGAGAACCTTCTGGAAGCTGCCAGCCCTGTCTGGTAGGTGGGGTGAGGGGCGTACATATAGGGGGGCTGGGCTGCCATGTGCTCAGTGCAGAGCATGGACTGAAGGAGAGGGGACACTCTGCCAGGGGAGATCGCCACATTGGGCCTGTGTGCTGGCCCCAGGGCCCATCTGCACCCCTCCACCGTCCACAGGGCCAGGGAGAGCTCCTTACTGGAGTATAGACGGCCATGACAGGAGGAGTACCACGTTATGGGGGATGACTGCTTCTAGGAGCTGCGGTCCTGTTCCGATGAGTACCCACTGCCCGTTGATCTGACCCAGTATTGCTGATTGCTCTCCTACCGACCTGAACCTAGCGCCTGGGGAGCGCTGCCTGTTGCCTGCCGGCATGAAGAGGGGCTGATGCCTGCACCCTAGCCCTGTGCCCGGAATCCTGAAAGCGCTGCATGCCTGAAGAAGCGCTGTGACCTTAAAGCGCTGTGCCTTGCCTGCGCTATCCTGCCGGAGTCTCCTGCTGCCCACGAGGTGCTGCCCTGAAGGAAACTGCTGTCCGGTGGAGCGCTGCATAGCGCACTCAAATTGTGCCCAGAAGTCACTGCCGCAGCCCCTGTGCGCTAGAGAGAAGAAGCGCCGTGCTGCTAAGGCGCTATAGCTGTGTGCCGAGGAGATCCCTGAGTGGGGGATCCCCCCTGAGCTTTGTAAGCCATCGGGAGCCCACCCCGCGTCTGGCCGGAAGAAGCTGTGCCTTGGGAAAGACAGCAGGAGCCCACCCTGCTGCCTACGGAAGAAGCGGGTGCCTACCCCGCGTGGGTGCCGCCTCGTGGCACCAAGGAGCAAGGAGCGCAGCGGGAGCCCACCCTGCGCTCTCCATCTGCCCAAGATCACCGCCGCAGCCCGGAGAGAAGAGGCGCCGCCGACGCGACGCGAGTGCCGGAGGACTGCCTGGAGGTGGGTGGAGCTGCGGGAAGGAAGCCAGGCGGGAGCCTACCCCGCGCTGGCTGGGCCAGAGAAGAGACCGGAAGCTGTCGCGAGCCTTGCGGGCTCCGTGACGAAGTCCCGGGCCCCACGAGGGGAGGCCCGGGTGAAGAGAGACCCGAGTTGCGGAGAAGACCGGAGCGGGAGCCCACCCCGCCGGTCTGGGTCTCCACCAGTGCCAGTGCCGTCAGGAGCCTCGTGGGCTCTGTGCTGAAGTCCCGGGCCCCACGAGGGGAGGCCCGGGTGAAGAGCGGCTGGAGAGAGGGAGGAAACCGGAGCGGGAGCTCACCCCGCCGGTCCGTGCCCCCGTGGGCCGCCGCATCAGCAGCCCCGGGTGAAGACAGGGGCTGGCGCCAAAGAGGTGCGGAGGGAGCCTGCTGGAGCCTTGCGGGCTCCGAGTTGAAGCCCCGGGTCCCAGGAGGGGGGCCCGGGTGAAGCGAGGAAGCCGTCAGGAGAGGTCCGGGGAGAGCAGGGGACTGTCGAGGCACATACCGGTGCCTGTCCCCTGTGGGAAGGAGTCCAGCGGCCAGAGGAGCCTGCCCCGGGAGCCGGTGAGTGGAGCCCAGGCTGTTGGTGGTTGGGGGGTGTGTCGGGGCACATTGCCGGTGCCCGCCCCCGGGACCCGGACCCATTTTACTTCCCAGCTGCCCCACTTGATAGCGGGCAGCTGCAGCGGTTTGGGCAATACTGAACTAGTAGCCCTGGAGTGGGGACCCCGCCCTTAACTTGGTGGGGGGGGTTGGTGTCGGGGTACATTGTCGGTGCCCGCCTCCCCCCTGTGTGGCGCTGACTTTACAGCTGCCCCGTATAACAGTGGGCAGCTGCAACGTTGAGGCATTTTTCTAGCCTCGGGTCCCAGGAGGGGACCCCCCACTGGCCAGAACTGTGTGGGCCACCTATTTTTTGATCTAGAGTCCCAGAGAGGGGCTCTCTCGACGCCGTGGTGTCTAGAACTCACCTAGCACCAGGGGACCTTGCTGATTGGGTGGCATAATCTGTTTTCTGCCTATGGTTACGCATGATGAGCACCCTGCTCCTGATTTTTCAGTTCTTGCCTCATGCACAGGTTTAAGTCCAACGCTATGCAGGATGTGTTGTTTAGGCCCCTAATGAGGCCCTCACACGGATGATTAGGCCACTGTTCAGGGGGTTTAGGCTAATCTAATGAGGAAATGTCTCCCCTGCTCATTGCTTTCCTGTAGCCAGGTCTATACTGAATGGAATCGGCCTAAATGTATTGAGCCTCAGTGTTAACCTCCTCTGCATTATCCACAGGGTTGAAGGCCTACTTGCTTTAAAGGTCACTACAGGATTGAATGTACCTACCTGCATCTGCTTTCTGATTAACTGAATGTGCCTGAATAGGCTGTTGTATATGCTCGTTACTGCCCTGTAAATAGTCCCCTTGTATATGACTGTCTGGTGCCAGTTGGCGCCGTGTACACCACTGTGATTATTGGTGCTGAGTTCTGCATAATACATATGCTGTTTTTCACCTAAACTGGTGTGGTCTCCGTTTGTAGTGTGCCTGGTGTGTCGCCTGTGTGTGCTGCGCGGATGCTTTACGCAATTCCTCCGGAGTTTGGCCTGCCCGCTCTGCACCACGCTACCCCGTTTCCAACAGCAGCCTTTTTGGAAGGTTTGACCATAGGCATTTCCTCCTGCCATTCTTGTATCGTTTGTGCATAGTATTACGTAGTGTGTGTAATAAAGTACTTTTCCTTTTAAAAAGAAAAAGCACTAGCTAAACAGTGACTTATTAAGTGTTGTTGCTTTGCTCAATTCAGAGACTATAGCCCACAGCACCTCCTCGTAGTAAGCCTTGGACTATTCTTCCTCGCTACCCTGAGAGTCAAGTGCTAAAAAAGGGGTACATTGTTCTCATTTGGCGCATCCACAGTACAGGGTCACGGGACACCAGTGGCAAAAGACTCCGTCACAATTGGAGTCCAGTCCCCCCTGTCTGCCATGGGAGTCTCTGACCCAGATATCGTATAGCTAGCCTTCGCTACTCTCCAAAATGTGTCTGGATCCCCTCCAGCTCTGTTCTACAAGAAATAGCTTCTGGCCATATCTGCGTCATGCATTGCTACTGTGCCTTTATGTCAGGGATCTCCAACTTGTTCTGTAGTGAGAGCTGCTTCTGTTGAAGGAAAGCTACTAGCTCTATAAAACACTGACCTTATATGTAAAAATTACACTATGACCAGCACAAGCAGGATTATCTGAAGTGACCACCAAAACATCTATGCAGAAATACCAAGAAAAAGCTTATTCATATTAAATATGTCCTCCACTTTGCTAATGAAATAATAGCCAAAGTATCACATGCCCTCTGGCACAAGGACATAGCCACAGCAATAAGTCTCTCTAACTCATGTTTTATTATCATTCGACTATCGACTTTAAATGTGTTTTGGAATTGCAACCTTTTGTCTTTATCAGCATATCAGTTTCTGAAGATACACATTTTTCAATCAAATACCGTTTTCCATTTTGGACCAACAAACTCAGTTTTCCAGAAAAAAAAAGTTTCCTTAAACCTAATTGTTGCCTTCAAAATATCTGTTTTCATTTTTATGGGTGAAGTACACAACTTGTCATTTTATGTACTCGTGTGTACAAATACCTCATATGTACATATTGTGCTTCAAATGCCCAAGTATTACAATGCTAGGCCATGGATGCTCACCATAACACCAAGTATGCCTGTAATGTGGCAGTAATGTCCACCTTTATACCAGGGCGGCCATTTTTCAAAGGCTGGCACCTTAATGGCCTAGATGCCCAACGTATATATCGGTTATGGCCATTATTATGCAAAGGGCAACCACCATTATGTCTGGGATGGCTAGAGGTAGGCCAGTCATGCTCTTAATATGTCAAAGGTTCCAGTACGCCGCAACTAGACCAAAAGCGCCCTAAGTATGTTGAGGATGGCCAGTATTACCCTTGATTGTCCTTGACATCAGGTGCAGCTTCCATGGAGAGACACTGTTTATTGGGAAGGGAGGGACACAATGCCTCACACACACACAAACATACACATATGCATAAACACACAAATGAATGCACAGGAGGCTCTGAATTGTCTTATCCCTGGATCCACACTCTTACCTACTCAGCTCTTTGGCTGATCATGCTCCCTAATAACACATTTTCACTGCGGCTCCTTCAGTCCCACGCTTCGGTGGGTCAGCACTGGTTACTGCTCAGGCTACCTCTGGCTATCTCCTTTCAAGGCTTTTTGTTCACACACAGTGTGACTGGTACAGCATGGCCTACAACATGGCCAATCTCCTTGTGACGTAAGTAAATTGAATGTAAAGATAGTCATGTTGCAGACCCCAAAGGCTGACATAGTTTATAAATGAGTCTTATTATGAGGCCACAACATTGGTTTGTCTTGAGATGAGCAGCGCTGTATTCTTTCATATGCACACATCCTCTGAATGAGATACTGGGCTCAGCTTTACTTCTAAGATCTATTACAAGTGTGCTGGTTGGAGACCCCCTGCCTGAGTTCATTGTCTTCATAGGGATTGGATGGCTCTCTCCACACTAGTCTCATCTCTATTTCACCAAACCAGTTATCCATCTTGCTCTCTTCCTCCACCGCCCATTTTAACTCTCATTCTTTCATCAATCTACTCTTACACCATCCCATTTTATTTATTTCTGTCCTCGCTTTGGCTCTTGACAATTTCCTCCTACAGCCACCCACCCTTGCCACACACACATACTCTGCCTACTTGCTTTTAACACATGCCTCATGGAGGTCCCCATGTTCCCTTCTGCTACTGCTGTAACATTCCCAGTTCACGATCCTGACCGCAAATCTTAACCCACCAACAGCAGAAGATAGTTTTCATCCACTCTGCTTTGACTGTCCTTGACAACTCCAATATTTGTACATTGCAGTGCTGGAAAAATGACTATGCTCTATCTTGAAGTGTGAGAATCCCGACTTTGCTCTAATTATCACCTGCACCTGCTCCAAGATATTTTTTGATAATCTGGAACCATGTAAGGTATTCCTGCTCACAGTGCAGTGATCTACACCACCCCCTTGTTTTCGTAAGCAATACCTTTTGTTTTCTGTTAAATGTAAACTTTGTGGTGAACCTTTCTTACTAGTCCTTTGTATTTTCCTACAGTTCGTATGAATGATGAACCTATATCCCCTCACCCAGAGGAAATGGAAAAACTGAAAGAGTTTGCTGGGTTTTCAAAGGAATCTGCAGACACCGAGAGCCTTGCTGTACTGGCCTTTCTCTTTTTATATTTATCAATCTGTGAGAGGTACATATCCTTTTTGTTTGTGAAAGTAATTTGTATGTGTACAGATGTTGTTGAATAGTTCAACCAGCCAGTTATATGCTGTCTTTTGATATTATTGTCTCCCTGGCCCTCATTTGTTACTCTCCCCTCACCATCTACTTGAGCCTCTCTGACCTTTTTCTACCGTATACTTACCATACCTTCATGCTGAATGTTGCTAATTTCTTTGTTCGTGTTAGCCTCGCTCCTGGCCCTACATTGCGTTTTGTATGCATTGTCTCTGCTATTTCTAGTCTTTTTGTTACCAGAGGGGAGAGGGGGGGGGCAGATGCCCCTTTGGATGCCAAGCAAGATCTATTGGTCAAGTAAACAAAGTGGTACTCCTTTGGTAGGCTTGTCTGTCCAAGCACAAATATGCTGTAAAAAGTGTTACGTTGGGGTGGTTGGTTAATGATGCAACCCAGCTACAGTAAAGTGGGAGTACGGTGTGGGTGCAACAATTGAATAATCATACCCTCTTTTATAATCCAGCACCATTAGGAGGCTACCATTCTCTAGGTGGTGGTATTCGGCAATAAACCACCCGCTGTCTAAGGGGGTAGCAGGATGTGGTTGTTAGATCATTTGGTCAAGTAGGCCTACTTAAGAGCTAGCCAATTTGGAAAAATCTCAGTGATCATCTTTACCCCGAGTGACAAATCCATCAGTTTGACCGAGCTCCAGAAACCACTTTGTTGAATTCAATACATTAACCAATGCCTTTACTTTAAAACAGCACTGGATAATCCGAGTCCACGGCCCTGTGCACTCACCCACTATGTCAGTTATCCTTCTGACACATATGTTTACCAAAGAGCAAGGAGTCGTGAGAAGTCAGGAGTTACATACAAATTCACAATAAAGCAATATTTGTTTTTGTAATATGTAATTGTATTTAGAGACATAGACAATAAGTTCATATATACAAAACAAAATTTCAATCCTAGGATTTCATACATTGTGAAATTGTTTTGTTGCTATGAGCATTGGAGCCTAAGGTACATAGTATATACAGAAGTCTTAGAATCGTACAGACACTGAACTTGTCAGCTCGTGTTTTGCAGAATAGAAAACCTTTTTTGGGGGGCTGCAAAAAGATATATTTAGAGATTACAATAAATTAATATAACAAAGATTATGGCATAACATCCAAGTAAATATACAGTGTTGGAAAAGCCTTAACTCTGCACTTTTAACATGAATTTAAGTGTGGCCATTCTAACACAGGAAACAATGGTTTGTGAGGACAGGAGAAGCGCATTCTGAGTTCAATACTCAGTATGCCTTAAGGCCAGAATAGAGAGAGAGCAGAACATCAAATAATACTGTGCTTGGAAGAGCAGCGTATAGGCAGAAAACCAAAACCAGAAGAAGGCGGAAACGCAAAATGAAAGAAGAAAAGCAGACATGACATAGGAACACAAGTAATGTAAGGAAGAGAATAAAATTTAATTAAAACTGAATTCGTAGACAAAAAGAGAAAAAGAGAGTATGTTCTAATGTCTTAGCTATAGTAAGAAGTGATAACATGAATATCTAACGACCTATTATGTTGCATAGTTCTGTATCCTGATATTGAAAACCAACAAACTCATCATGAAGATTTTTAAAGAGGTATTGTCAATTGAAACGTATGGTTTCAAACACAAAAGTCTAATTATCTCAAATCTTCTCCGGCATTGTGATTCACACTGGTAAAAAGCATCTATGGATTAACAATATGAATTAACTTCACACTTCAAAATCATAGACACAACAGTCCCACTTGAAACTACTGCGTCAACAAGTTAGCTTACCAAACATTACTGATATTTTTGACGATGTCTTTAAATACTATTACGTATTACAAAAACAAATTTTGCTGTATTGTGAATTTGTACGCAGCTCCTGACTCTCCACGACTCCTTGCTCGTTTGTTAAATACCTGATGTTTAACTAGGCATGGTTTATGATTCTAAGTCTTCTTGATAATCTTGACACTTCATTGATCTAGGGTAAAGAAAGTTGGAGGAGAATCAGTGTAATGTTGTCCTGGGAAGCAATATATGACGATTAACAACCAAGAGACATGACCATCATTTATCAGCACTGTGAGACGGGATAATTTAATCACAGACATGTTTGATTTAGGATGATCTGAAGTGTAACTGCTATGGAGTAGTTTCGACAGTCATGCAGTCCATGACGAAGGGCCTTATTACGATCTTGGCGGACAGGGTTACTCTGTCACAAATGTGACGTATATCCTGTCCGCCAAATTACAATTCCATTATATCCAATGGAACTTGTAATACGGCAGACGGGATATCCGTCATGTTTCTGACAGAGTATCCCATCCACCAAGATCTTAATCAGGCCCTAAACCTTTCCAAATAGTCCTTTTATTCAGTACATACGGTTTATTGGCTTTATGGGTGAACAGTGTAATAATTGCTTGTTTAGTGAGGTCGCTGCAGATGACTAAGGTTCAGTTAGGGCCCTCAATCTGCTTGACACTGAAGCAAAACTGTTCACCAAATTAACTCCTGTTAGAAGATTGGCTGGAACACAATCGAATAAAACAGCATACCAGAGTATTTCCAGGAATGACTTGTGCACTGTTGGCCAAGCTTTGATGCTTTTATACATTATCATGAAATATGCTCATGAGGAGAAATACCTTAATTTCTCAGTCTTTCTTGATTACTCCCAGCTTTTGATCGTTAAAAGGTCTGGCCAAAACCGAAGTGAAGCACACATCAAACCCACTCTTGACTTACCTTGTTTACGATCTGTAGACAAAGTTTACTTACTACTCCACTGTAGTTTACATGGTAACTATCCACAATCTCTGGCGTTAAGTAAAGTTGCTTTATGACACCATTGTTGTTTTAGCATGTACATGAACCACCTCTGATGCTCTAAAGATAGGATGAAGAAAAATACTGGCTATAAGCAGGTAACTTTTTTGGGCAGGAACTGAAAATGAACTCCAACATTTACTCTACTAAACAAAGGCAGCCTGCAGAGAAACTTGAACAAATCAACATTATCTGATCAAATCCTATAATAATGTCTTGGGGGGGGGGGGGGTGGGGGAGGGGGAATATGTAAATAAAGAAAAGACCTAACCCGAAGGTTTGGGAATGTAAAAATAATTGAGCACCATTGTTATAAAGTTACCTTCCTTACTTTTCTAATACAGTGAACAAAGAGTAAGGGATAGCAGTCAACAGAATGGTGAGAGTTTGGAACGAGTATTAAGTACACCTTCCAGGAGTAATGCCAGTAAAGTGAAGCAAATTTGCACCTATGGTGCAGAATTTTGGAGTTTGACCAAAACAAAAAAATTGCATGACGTTATACAAAAAAATATTTGTGGCTCTAAGTACAAGTACTCCGGTGTTATAATCGATGTCACTAGTAGAAACAGTGCCTATTCAAGCATTTGAGTGCTGGCCAGACGTTGCGAGCATCGAGAGACTGAATGCAGTCATTGAAAATCGATCTACAATCTGGGTATTTGATGATATTAAAAGAAAGTTCTGGCTTCAAAGTAAAGATTAGACCAATCAGAGAAATACATTACTAGAACATTGGGATCACGTTTGAAATCTAATATGATGCGAGCTGCCTTTATAGGTGAGAACTTATATGCTTAAACTTTTTACTTTGGAAGTAACCTGCATGTTTTCTCTGTTGAACTCTGAGTTGGACATCTAATAGTGCTCCATCCCGCAAGACCGCAGAAACAGGAAGTAAACCCTCCTTTTTTTAGGTCTCGCCTAGCGACGCAGCGCGAAGCGCTGTCGCTAGCGAGACTTATTGTCGTCGACTTGCTTCGGAAGGGAGACAGGAGATGTGCACGCGCAGGACGGACTGCAATTGTGAACGCGCCCGTGAACGTGAACACGCACGTACAGACACGCGATGTGCACATCTCCTGTCCCCCTTCCGTCCTCGTTTTACGAAGCTGTGTCTAGTTTTATATTTCACCCAGCTAAAATACGCCTAAACTCAACTGTCTCCAACTGACAGGTCTGCCTAGAAAACGTCTCTATGCTTTTAAAACATTTTTTTAATTTAAAACACTTAGTCACGTCGGTGCGAACAAAACTCCTGCGTCACTTACCACGGTGCTCATTCTCTACGGAGCCCGCACGAGATCACCGCAGACGCGCCCGAGCCAGTCACAAGATCATTGACGCCTGTGCAATGCAACATACAACGTCACTTGCTCCGAAGCTCGAGAAGTCACGATCCCTACACGACCCCGAGCTCTGCTGGAAAACAAAGCTTCTCTGCCTAGTGCCCTCAGCGTCCTTCAAATGCTGAATGGCACGTGGCAAAACACGCCTCGCGAGGTAAAGAACTCTCTAAAGAAATTCTTTGAAATTCTTACAAAACCCTGAAATACCATAATACTTAATACTTCCCATACATACATTACTCTCACACTATTCTCTCTGAAAAAACAACACAAAAACCCTTTCCCATAAACTGGGAATGTATACGTACTAATTCAATACCTACCAACTTCTTAAAACCATTATCAAGAAAAATACACTTTAAAACTAGAAACAAAATAAAACATACATGACATCTTTGTCAAGGGAAGAGGGGAAAGAAGTCGGAAGAGGGGAAACATGGCTAAGACGCCGGTCGGGAGCTCCGTAGGGAAGTGCCGCCAAACAGCGTAATTTCTACTCACCACCGCTTGCCTTCGTGCTCGGCCTGCACGATTTCACCACAGATGCCAGTGTGGATGCAGCTCGCCTCCGCTACCACCCCCGCTACCAAGAGGTAAATGGTGGCTCCAGGATCTCCTCCATGGGTCGCCGCAGCGGGAGCGCTGTGAGCGCTCCGTGTGGCTCAGCAAGTGCTGCAAGGGAGAGAGGTGAACGGAGGGGGCAGAGTCAGAACAAGCAGCCTGTTCCCAGAGAAGGATCGGGCAACTCTGGCTGACCAGAAGAAAACTGAGGCGGCCATAGGTGAGCAGCAAGTTTATTTTGTTAAAAAGCAGAGCCATGAAGAGGACGGTAGCAGTACTGTGCAGATGGAACCAAACGGCCGGCAGCTAGGGCCAGAGAGGGAGAGTCAAGAAGGGTGCAAGCTACCTAGTCTTAACAAGCATTGGAAATGCAATAGGTTTCGCATTTTTTTAAGTTAGAGCTATTGGCATTGTAAATGGCAATGCCTTTTACTTATGTTTATGGAGTGGATATATGTGGTGTGAGGTGGAATTATGTGAGTTGGATAGAAATGTGTGGCGTGGAATAGTGTGATGTGGAGTGGATTTGTGTAGAGGAATTATGTGGCATGGTGTGCAGTGGAATTATGTGGATAGTAATTATGTGGTATTGAGTGTACTGGAATTATGTAGAGTGGGATTGTGTGGCATGGAGTGTAAATATGTGGATTGGTATTTTGTGTTGTGGAGGGAAGTTTAATTATGTGGTATGCTGTTGAGTTATGTGGCATGATGTAGAGTTTTGTGGTGTGGATTGGATAATGGTGTGTTGTGTAATCATGTGGTTGAGTTGAATTATGTGGTTTGTTGTTGAATTAGGTAATGTGGAATGGAAATGTGTGGAGCTGAATTTAAGGAGGGGGGACGTAATGGAACGGGTTGCTGGGTAGGTGGTAGCCGTTTCCTCACTGGCCACTGGTTGTAGGTGGGTGTGTGTGCTTAATTGCCTGCACTGGATAAAAAAAAATTTAACTATAAGGGATTGGTTAGCCATTTTTTCACACCCAGACACTATTAAAAAAGTATTTGCAATGCAACAGGTCTCGCAGTTATGCGAGTTTGAGCTATTGGCATTGTAAATGGCTATGCCTTTTATTTTGGTTTATAAAACATAAATAAAAGATAGTCATTTACAATGGCAGTAGCTTAAACTTCGTTTTATTTGCGTTTGTCTTTACATGTATTATAGTTACAATCTCTCAGGCTTACATTAAGCTTGTCCTTATGATAATCCTACCATTGTAAAGGATCGAAACGCTGTCAACAACATAAGTAAACGAAATTCCTATTCCTTTATTTTACAGTTTATGGGCTGTATTCCTTCCAATGTAATTGTGATACATACATTGCACCCTCAAGTTACAGGTATTACACTTTTGTCTGAGAACTTTTTTCACTTTTTTCACTTACCGTTTATTCACACCCCACTGTAGTCTTTGCTTGTGAAATGTAATTTATTTATGGATCTTTATATAATAAAAACTTTGTTTTGAATGTATAATATTGAGTGGTATTCCTTGTTTCCCTAGGGGCCGTCGTTGTATGGGTCCCAGGGTTTCCCTTTAAAAAAAATACATTGAACAGAGGGGGCATTTGGTCAGCTGGGAGTCTAGGGTTCTTGTTCTCTCTTTTCTTGAGAAACATCACGGTAACAAAAGTAGATTTTTGCTAAGTGGAGTGTCAGGGAATTGTTGTGGTGTTTGTGTTTTGTGTTGACGATTGTTCCTCACTCAGAGTTCCTGTACAATTTTTGTTTATTTATATTTTTCTCTATGATGCCTCTGTTTCCAACCAGAATTAGAGTGCTTTACAGCGAACAAAAGAATACTTCAAATCATTCTAAGAAGATTAAAAAGACCGAAGGTTCACATGTAATCCATGTACAGTGCCAAAGTGCTGCACTGATGTGCTTAGCAGATTTCTTATAGAAGTAGTTTCTTAGCGCTTGAGAGATGAGGAGGCTGTGAAGTTAATGATGATTTTAATACTTTATTTATTGTGAACCAAATCACCTGTATGCATAAGAGAGCACGAGATGAGAGACCTGCCCAGGAGAAGAGAGTACTGTTTTAAAGAGGCCGTTGTATCCATAACTTGAAGCCCAGAACAGCGAAACATATATCACTCACCTCCTAGTCCATTTAAAAGTTGAGACAGAAAGTAGTTAATTGTGCCCATAGCCGAGGTTTCTGCAAGGTTTATATTATACTGTTTTGTTGTACATACAGGCTGGAATGTTCTGGAGAAGCATTTTTACGTTCTCCAAACTAGTTTGAGGAGTAGCCTAGCTTTTATCGGGAGCAAATGAAACATTTTCAGCATGGAATTTTGTTTATTGAAGTTTAGTGACGCACTTTTGATTATTTGTTCAAATCTCTTCTCCAACATTGCCTCCAATAAGATTGTTACAATAAAAGAGAATGCAATGTTTCTTACATTAATCATGTAGGTATTTCCCTTTGATGTGTTGCAATATAATCAGGTCAGGTTTGTATATCGTCCCCTGACAGGAATCTAATCCTGGCTGGTGTTTACGACATACTCTATTGGTTTAAGAAGTCGAGCCACTCACCCCCTCCCAATAATCCGGAGGGAATTCAGACCAGTGTATTTGAACTGAACTGTTAAAAGTCAAATGGGGAGTATTTCATATACATGCTACATCATTTAAATAGATGAGATGTTTGCAGATTCGTCATCACAGTAATAACAGGTGTGATATCTGTAAGTAAAGCATGTGTGTATTCTTGTGCAGTTTAATACTCTGCAATTAAATAAGAGTTGTAAATGTTTCTATTCTAGGAGTTGAACTCTGACTGGTAAATGCCAGAAACTATGATATATATATATATATATATCTTAAGCCCATGTCAATTCTCCCCTTCCCATGCCGCATGGGAAGGGGAGCAGGTTATCTTGATGCCACAACAAACAATATAAATGGTATTTTACTTCTCTTACTATAATTCACTTGACTGTGTCCACTTGTTTAACTCTTTGCCTACAATAGGATTTTGCAAAATACTAAGGGCCTAACCTAGGTCCTGCTTTGACTTCAAGCTCGGGCCTTTATTTATTTATAAACGGCGCCGCTTTCAATTTAGATTTAAGAAGCCGAGGTGAGTGCCGTGCTTCAACATACGCTTTTGTTTCTGCACGGTGCCGGCCAGCGAGTGTGGATTTACAGCCCAGCTCCCCCCCCCCCCCTCCTTGCTCCCCTGCCAAGGAGAAGCGTGCAACAAAAACAGAAAACTAGCATTTGCAATGCAATAGGTCTCGCATTTACGCGGGTTTAAGCTATTGGCATTGTAAATGACAGTGCCTTTTATTTATGCTTTAAAAAGAAAAACATAAATAAAAGGCATTGTCATTTACAATGCCAAAAGCTCAAACTTGCGTAAATGCGAGACCTATTGCATTGCAAATGCTTGTTTTTTCCCCCCAAGAATATTTTATCCTATGCAAACCATTATTTGCTAGCACAGCGAAAACCAGGGCAACTAACACCACTCGCCCACCGTAATCCTAAACGTCCACTGTCTTCAAAAGGGTATCCTGAGTATTTGTACACCATATTTATTATACATCTATATGCCCACTTAATACGTGCACTCAGTGCGGCTGAGGCACCTCCCTTCTCCACCAGGATTACTCTCCCATCACACTCCCCACACTCTTTCCCCCCATGTAACATCCTCATTAATGGACAGACAGAGTATTGCTGTACCCTGACCATGAAGAACAACGCATTATCAACATCTACAGCAAGGGTGTCATCAGCTACTAGGCGCTAAGCCAATCAATGTAATTTTACCTCAGTGCACAAATGTAATTTATTTAGTTTGTTCTGTGCTATTTATTACCTTTGAGGGAGGGGAGTGGCATCATAACTCACTTGAGGCTTTGCTTTTCGTGAACCATGGTCCTGTTGCACTCACAACAGTGGTAATACACAGCATATCACACTCTAAGCGTCTACGTATATATTGTACATATCTATACTTTTTACTTGTCTTGGTGATTTTGTTGCACAGCAGCAGTGGTATAAAACTCTTATTTCTCAATGCCCTGTGAAATATGAAAAATATTTCACAAGTCACTGTGAAATATGTATTTTGTCATCATAATGACAACCCCCGAACCACTCATCACAGCTTTATCATTGTATCCGCAACTAGTATTGTGCTGCAGAAAATGACTGAATTATGCTGGACGATATAGCACATTCTTTAGCAGTTAGAGTAAGAGTTAGAAGCAACATTTTCTGTTGAAATCTGCAAATTATGCTGCAAATTATGTGGCAAATGCAGTAAACCCATTGTGCCGCAGCCACAGAATCACATAGCACCCTAACCACTATCTGTTTTATCAACTATTTATTTATGAAAAGTAAACAAAACCTAAACATTCTAATATAGCCTTAGAGCCGTCCGTAGTGGGCTCTACCAGTCATTAAAGGCCCGCTCCATCGTTAAAAGCCCGAGGCCCCGCTAGGGGGGTGGGTGGGGTGGCTCTAGAGGGCAGAATGTTCTAATTAGTAAAACAAAGGCCTCTCGGAGCCCGAGGGGGGTTTAAATCCCCTCAGGTTTTGAGAGGCCTTTGTTCACAGCAACAGTTGTGAAATCAAAAATACATTGGAATGTTGCTCTCAGGGCTTCTACCATCCAGTAGAAGCCCAGAGCGCTCCATTGTCTTCAATGGAGTGCTTAACATTCCAATGTTCTACTTTTAATCAGTGCCCATTGTTAGTTGTTCCTTTGTGAGAACAGCTTCAATAGTCTATAGCTTCTACAGACTGAGGGGCCGATTCCGATCTCGGTCGGAGGCGTACCCAACACCATTCGGTCGGGAAAAAGCCATGCGAAAGACTGTTTCCCGACCGATCCGTACAGCACACCGAACGAGTAAGTACGATGCGCACAACAGCAAAGAATCCGGCCGAGCCGTACTCACCCAAACCAGGTCCTGTTCCCCGACCGAGGCGAATCCGGAAACGCCGAATCGAGTCGCACGGAAGGAAAAATGCAGCCCCGTCCGGCCGGACAAGTACGATGCGCTTTCCGTACGCGCCGAACCCGTCACTACGCACGGCACGTCAAAGCATCCGGGAGAGGCGCACATAAGCTCCGATTCGCGCCACAACACGGCTCTGAGACGAACACGGCAGCGACGAGGACGAAGCGACGAGGACGAGGCGAAGCGACGAGGACGACGCGAAGCAACGAGAAGGACGAACGACACGAACCAACCATGAATCCCTTCGTCCCGATCATACCAATATTCTACATTTACTACCGGAACAGGCACGGACGCGTACGGCGCAGAAGGTAAGCCAGACACCAACCACGAAACACATACAACACGTACACGACACATCACACACACACACAGAGGGATGCAGAATATACTTACACCAGCAACAGCAGCACCATAGGGGCGGGATGCCCATCACCAATGCCACATATGCACACAGGGGCCTGAATGCGCACCACCACCCTCACCCAGGGGGGCAGGATGCCTACCACTACTACCACCCTTAGCCAGGGGGGCAGGATGCCTACCACCACTACCACCCTCACCCAGGGGGGCAGGATGCCTACCACTACTACCACCCTTAGCCAGGGGGGCAGGATGCCTACCACCACTACCACCCTCACCCAGGGGGGCAGGATGCCTACCACTACTACCACCCTCACCCAGGGGGGCAGGATGCCTACCACTACTACCACCCTCACCCAGGGGGGCAGGATGCCTACCACTACTACCACCCTCACCCAGGGTGGGCTGGATGCCTACCACTACTACCACCCTCACCCAGGGGGGGCAGGATGCCTACCACTACTACCACCCTTAGCCAGGGGGGGCAGGATGCCTACCACCACTACCACCCTCACCCAGGGGGGGCAGGATGCCTACCACTACTACCACCCTTAGCCAGGGGGGGCAGGATGCCTACCACTACTACCACCCTCACCCAGGGTGGGCTGGATGCCTACCACTACTACCACCCTTAGCCAGGGGGGGCAGGATGCCTACCACCACTACCACCCCCACTCATAGGATGGACAATGCATGACACAACCAGCACACCACAACCTAGGGAATGCAAGAAGAAGACATCCCCCCAACACCATGACAAGCGTGTGTAGACTGTGTCAAATGCCTACAACACCGAACATGACTTTGAACATACAATGTGACCCCCTAGCACATGTGCCACACAAATATGTGTGTGGCACCCACAATGCAAGCAGGCCATGACCATTGTGGCAATGTGGTCCAAACCCCCATCATCACAGTGACCAAAATGTAAGTGTGGGGTCCATAGCTGAAGCACACTTTGAACAATGTGGCAATGGGGTCCAAACCCCCATCATCACAGTGACCAAAAGGTAAGTGTGGGGTCCATAGCTGCAGCACATTTTGAACATTGTGGCAATGGGGTCCAAACCCCCATCATCACAGTGACCAAAAGGTAAGTGTGGGGTCCATAGCTGCAGCACATTTTGAACATTGTGGCAATGGGGTCCAAACCCCCATCATCACAGTGACCAAAAGGTAAGTGTGGGGTCCATAGCTGCAGCACATTTTGAACATTGTGGCAATGGGGTCCAAACCCCCATCATCACAGTGACCAAAAGGTAAGTGTGGGGTCCATAGCTGCAGCACATTTTGAACATTGTGGCAATGGGGTCCAAACCCCCATCATCACAGTGACCAAAAGGTAAGTGTGGGGTCCATAGCTGCAGCACATTTTGAACATTGTGGCAATGGGGTCCAAACCCCCATCATCACAGTGACCAAAAGGTAAGTGTGGGGTCCATAGCTGCAGCACATTTTAAACATTGTGGCAATGGGGTCCAAACCCCCATCATCACAGTGACCAAAAGGTAAGTGTGGGGTCCATAGCTGCAGCACATTTTGAACATTGTGGCAATGGGGTCCAAACCCCCATCATCACAGTGACCAAAATGTAAGTGTGGGGTCCATAGCTGAAGCACATTTTGAACATTGTGGCAATGGGGTCCAAACCCCCATCATCACAGTGACCAAAAGGTAAGTGTTGACAAAGTAAGAGGTGCAACTGCCAAACTGCATGGATGATTCCTGGTCACAGAACAACAAACACATCAGTGGCAAAGTAGTGTATGTGTCCCATTGCAACATAAATTGGGGGAGCCAAATCCTGCAGTGCAAATAAGACATAACTTTGGCCATGTGCAGACAAACAACACCCATGGGGGCTGACACCGTCAACAATCATCAATGACACAATGACAGAAGTGACCATCCGAATGCAGACCCACATATTTGCACCAATGGGCACACACATGCAGATACCCTGTGGAGACTGCAGATGTGAGGTGAACAGATACCATACCATGGGAGCAATGGGACACACAAACCATGATCATTGTGCTGACCGATGACCTAGGAGTCCCAGGGACAGCAGGGGAAACCCACCAAACTACATACAGCCAATGGCACACCCAAGATATGCCAATGCAGTGGTGCAGATGCACAAACAGGCAGACCCACCCTGCACATCATACACAACAGGTGAGGGTGGGGGTGCCAGTGTCCCCAGGCAACCACACAACACATGAGGAGACATGAATACCAATCATACAGATGTGCATACAGTGCCACACAAAGGTAACTCATGGATCCAAATTCCCTATGTGGGCAAGCAGGCATTGTCAGATGAGAGGGAGCACAAATCACACATGTCACACAGGCACGTAGGGACAGCAACTGACACAGCAAGACACAGACACACCACAGCACCACCCCCAGGGCCCCCACAATGTGGTGACCCTGGGCTGCATTACAATCCCACTGTGATGACAAAGCTAAATGTGGTTCACACTGTGAACCACAGTCATGTGTACTGAGCAACTAACTACCATCACACCTACACAAGCACAAATCAAACAGCATGGCCAGTGAGCCAAGGCCAACATGGAGGCAGGGGCCTAGCCGGGCAACAACTCTCATCTGCACACACTCAACACCACACCCCTCGACCTCCAACAATGTGCAGCAGTGAAGCACACATGCACTGGTGACATTGCACATGCACCCATGACTATTCCAGGGTGGTGGGTGGGAACCAAGGTGCAGAAACACATCACACATGGACACTCAACAAGACTCCTCAATGTCTGACACACTGCACACTACGCCGTACATGGACATGACAGCAATACCACACCAACCAATGGGATCACAGCCACAGTCACACACCAATGAAGAAGCCAAGGTCACCCACAAAGAACACACATAGACAACAACCAACATTGCAGCCCGGACCCTGAGGAGTGCCAGCAGTCACACACACAACGTGTCACAATCACTGAAAGATAACACAAACTGGAAATCACATGACAGGGGCAAACAACAAGTGCCAAGGGGAAACCTGACTGTGACCCAGCTGCGTCTGCACACAAACTCAGCCCTGACAGCAAGCACACCTATGGGTGACACCCTGATGACCAGTAACTTTGGGGGAACATAGCTCAACTCAGCTAGCATCACAAACAGGTACAACACTAGGGATCACAGCATGCACAGCTAAACGGAAGTGAACACACAGACATGCACATACAACACACACCTTGGGCGCAGGCAATGTCACAGGAGTACACACTGCCATGAGGGGACTCCACTCCTGTGTGAGGAAAGCTGTGCCATATGTTGCCTCAGTAGGGCCCCACCATGTCAGCTGAGCACTTGGTCACACAATCAACAATTGGCACCAAATGAGGGCTCCCACCCCACAACAGCCTGGTCATGGAAGTGCCAACGGAATCATCAGCACAGATCCAACACACTTGTATAGCAATGTTGCACTGACAACACAGATGAGTCCTTCCCCATTGATGCCTAAACCTGCATGTCCAGTGGAGATGGCCACACGGTCAGGGAAGTAGACGAATTGAACAATGGCAGGCACAACAGATGTGCAGGGGTGGAAGCCACAGATGTGAAATTGCCAATCTAAGTAGGAAATCCCGTTGCCAAATACTGAACACATGACACCCTCAGATGCTGCTATGGATGACATGGATACACCACAGGATAGGACACATTCCCCCTGGACCACATGGGTTCCTGCACAGTAACACTTCATTATCATGAGACCAAATATCACCATCACTGCAGCAAGGGCATGGTTAGCATCATCAACATCATGTACATCAGAAGCAAAAGCACTAGAGAACAGAAAGTTGCTTTATTCAGCATATGTGGCATTAAAAGTAGAAGTCCGGTAGAACATAAACAAAGGCCAATGGCCAGTCCATCAACAAAGTCACAAGTGGGTGACAGTGGCAGATGCCACCCTACACATGCCTGCACAAAACCAGGGACAATCCACTAGGAGGGGCAACCGGGGGGGGTAGGCCAGGCACCGCAGGGACAGGATCAGGGCTCACCAGGAGGAAGCAGGGAAGGGGTGGTGGGTGCTGGAGAGCCACTGACAACTGCAGTGGAGGTGTCTGACATGGTGTGTGCCGGCACAACTGGGGGGCATGGCTCAGATGTTGTGGGTGCCGGCACGACTGCAGTGGATCCTGCAGATGGAGTGGACAGGTCCGCCACTGCAGTGCCCAAGTCAGACAGGGTGGTAGTGGACTCCACTGCAGTGCCTACCACCAGGGGAGGAGAATGGGGAACAGGCAAGGTGGGCTGGACAGAGGGGGAGGACACCCTCACCACATCAGTGGCACAGACAAGCGCAGCGGGGGGTGTTGTTCCGTGAGAGCAAGTGGCAGGGGGAGAAGGCCGGAGCCTCTTTGGGATGGTATATCTGTGGGTGGGGGAACCTGGGGCAGGGTGTGGTGGGGGCACCTGTTGAGTGGGGGCCTGAGGGATGGAGGAAGGAGACCTGGTGCTTGAGCTGCAGGGCGGCGGCGGGGTCTTGCTCTTAGCTCTTAGCACTCCGGGGGGACTTGCGGGTGGGGGCCTCAGTCTGTCTGCGCCTGGGGGAGGGTGTCCGGGGGCGAGGGGCACTCTGCTCCGTGTGGGGGGGCTTCCTCTTCCCCCTGGATGCTGGGGCAGCTGGATCGGAGGGGAAGAGGCCGAGGTCACTGAGGAAGAGGCGCTGGGTCTTTGGGGTTGCAGGTGAGGCAAGGGAGGGTGCTTTGGAGGGAGAGGCAACTGAGGACTGCGCAGTGCCCGTGGATGCGTGTGTGTGTACCAGGGCCCCATCCCCTGTGAGTCTGGTTTCAGTCCCCTGACTGTGCGTGCGTGTGCGTTTAGTTTGTGGCGTGTGTGTCTGTGTGCTGGACGTGTGTGTGCTGGTGTGTGCCTGTGCCGGTGTGTGTGTGCTTGGGACGGGTAAGGTGCTGGGGAGTGTGGATGGAGCAGAGGCAGGAGGGGTGAGGGACTGTCTGAGGAGGGACACTGCTGCCGTCAGGGAGGAGTCCATGGACCTGTTGCCCCTCTGTAGGTCAGACATGCCCGATGAGATGCCCTCCATGAACGACACCAGCTGAGTCAAAAGTGCGGTGTGCGCATGGAGGACACTCAGCATGGCTGTCTGCCCTACATGGAGCTGGCGAAGGAGGTACACAGACTCCTCACTCAGGGCAGCAGGGGACACAGGGGCAGGGGGTGCGGTGCCTGGGCCAAAGGAGACACGCTCCCGAACATGGGAGCCTCCACGGACCTGGGGAATGGGAGCCGATGGGAGGGCGGTGGTGGTGGTGGCGGGGACAGCAACACTAGCTGGGGTGTGGTGGCTGCTGACACCCGCCTCCACAAGGGAGTCATCCTCCGAGTTGCTCTGGTCCTCAGCTGAGGTGGATGGTGCTGAGGACTCCTCGGTGTGGCTCCCCTCGCCCTCCGTGCCACTAGGTCCCTCCGACCACTCCTCGGCTGCTGACCCAGTCTGGCTCTCTGGCTCCTCCTGGTCCGTGGAGCTGTCCCCTTCCGTGGCCGTGGATGTATCTGCAAACAATGGGGAAACAGACAGACATCAGTCACCTGCACCAAACGCACACACCACTGTGAGCACAGCACATTACAGAGCAAGCCCTGGCATCATTAGTTGTACATTGCTAAAAGTGCCCTAACTGAACAGGAGAAGCCAATTGTCAGTCTGATGGCATGGCACTCACATCCCACATGGCCTTGCACCCATCTGTCTGGTGTCTGTTGGATTGCAACACCCCAGTGTGGACACATGCACCAAGTACACAGTGCAGAGGACACGGTGTGGCATGTGGACAAGCACACATCACAGCTCTTGCCACTGAGTCAGTACAGGTTTCCGGATGAAAGGGATGCCCAGAGTCAAATAGGAAATGCATGTGATGCATACCAGCGACAGACACCATGATGCACCCATGTCCTGATAGCCAGCGCCACAATGGTGTGCATGTAGCACATGTCACTCCCCTGCAGGACCACCAATAAGTTGACACATGCCATGGCAGAGGCATGACTGCTAAGTCATACATCACTGTCTCAGTGATGTATGACTTGGCAGCCAGACAACAACACTATGCACTGTGTCACAATAGTAGGTCATGGGGAATGCAAGGCCTGGAGCTGCACAAGTGCACATGTACATCCCCCACACAACACATCATCTTAACCCTCATCTGTCCAGGTCACACCTATTGGACATATGGGAGACCTGTGACACTACCCTCTGAACCTGAGCCCCTCACAATTTGCTGTGAATGGGGAACAGCTGCCTGAACTTCACATTCGCATACCCCAGTCTGCACGGGCAGCTGATCAAACACCTATGTGACACACAAGTATCGTCTCCTATGGTCACATCTCCAGGGGCATGCTGAGCCCCTACCAAGAAACACCCCAGCAGTCCTGGCAACTAATCCACAGCACACTGACACAGAGGCAGACACCTGAGGGGTCAAATCACTGTGCACAATGTGTCAGCTGATACACGGGAGTGGGAGTACAGAGTGCATTGCATGGCCTGGAGTAGGAATGACTGTCCTGCTCCACATGAATGAGGGATGTGCCCTGGACAGTGGATAGCTGGCTATGTATGTGTGACACACGTAATCTGCACACTCCTGGGGCCCAAACATTGTTCCCACCCGCTGCATGGGCGTGTGCCACATACCCCAGGCACATGTGGTGGCTCAGCTCAGCAAGTGGACCGCATATCAAAGCAACACGCAGATCACATGTCCAAACCCAGGCGTTGTGTGAACAATGGACCCACCCATGATGCCCACAACAGAGTTAGGGAAACAGATGCTGTCCCCCACCTTTAGTGAAGCAAACTGCAAGGACACAGTCCCAAGTGACACAATTCCCTGAATGTAAGGGCCACACCTGGGTATCAGATGAGAAGTGGGCAGTGCACAATAGAGGGACATGGCTCCTGGACAACATGACTGCTGCACTGTGGCAGTTGAACCAGGCCAGAGGAGGGCACAAAGCATGTAATACAGAGTTCACAGTGCAGTCTTTGACTCACCCCCTCCTTGCTGCTGTCTGGCCTTCAGCTGCCCATCCAGGTCTGGAAACACCACCGCCAGGATCTGGAGCATGTGGGGGTCAGGGTCCGTGTTCCGCCCCTCCTGCGAGGAGGCGACCGCTTCAGCTGGACCCGTGCAATCCTCCGGGTCCAGCCCCGAAGGTCCTGCCACCTCTTCTGGCAGTTGCGGATCCGGCGCTTGTAGACAGCCCGGACGATGTCCTTCCAGATTTCCTGCTTCCGATGGGCATTAACCTGTCAGGATGACAAAGTGAAAAGGCCATTACCACACATGCAACATATCCGTGCATGACACAGTTGTATATACATGTCTCAATCACAGGGGCACATGATGTACACAGGCAGTGCAAAGCTGACCATGGACAGTTTGCCAGACGTCACTACATGGTATCATTGCATGGGAAGTAAAACCATGTTCAAATGCACTGTCACTGCACCATACCTGTCCAGTGCAAGTCACTACACACTATGGGGGGTGACAACTACTCAGTGAGCCTGCTAGCCAGTGGCGTGCAGACTCTCAGCCTTGCTAGTCACACAAAATGCACATTCAGAAAGGCAGTGCACAGAACACTCACCTGCTCACCTGGTGTCCCATACAGCTTGCTGTACTGTGGAAGTAGGCTGTCCAGCAGGGCCTGGTTCTCTTCAAGGCTGAAGGCTGGGGCTCTCTCCACAGTACGTGCCATTGCAGGGTCCAGAGGGGCAGAGACAGCAGCAGTGCAGTGGCAGATGTCGTCCTGGAGCATGTAGTGCAGGCAAGTGAGCTCTCAGGGGAACAGCCAGCAATATATATGTGCTGGAGAGGCAGATACTGTCCCTTGTGTCCAAAGTGATAGGTCCAAGTCGTTTGCATCTTCTGAATCTGGCCAATCCATGGAATAGCAGCACCAAAACACGCCCACAGCATCCTTCAAATCTTCAACTTCATGACATACATGATTTTGCAACATTGTTGTGGGTGACCAACTGAATTTACAGCAACCGACTCGTTCGAAATTCGAAAACGCGTCCGTTGCCAGGCAAGCCCATTGTCAATGGGTGCGCACCGATCGGTCCATTGCGGTACAACGCGCACAGGGGTACAACGCGTACCTGCACACATTGAATGCAATGGGCCGGCCGGAGGCACCGATCGGTCCATTGCAGTACAACGCGCACAGGGGTACAACGCGTACCCGCACACATTGAATGCAATGGGCCGGCCGGAGGCACCGATCGGTCCATTGCAGTTCAACGCGCACAGGGGTACAACGCGTACCCGCACACATTGAATGCAATGGGCCGGCCGGAGGCACCGATCGGTCCATTGCAGTTCAACGCGCACAGGGGTACAACGCGTACCCGCACACATTAAATGCAATGGGCCGGCCGGAGGCACCGATCGGTCCATTGCAGTTCAACGCGCACAGGGGTACAACGCGTACCCGCACACATTGAATGCAATGGGCCGGCCGGAGGCACAGATCGGTCCATTGCAGTTCAACGCGCACAGGGGTACAACGCGTACCCGCACACATTGAATGCAATGGGCCGGCCGGAGGCACCGATCGGTCCATTGCAGTACAACGCATCACTGTACATGTGACTGGCATATGTCAGCATGCCTGTCTCAGATGGACATATGCCAGCCACAGATAGCTCCCAGGGAGTGAGGGGCACACCTACATCACGACAGCCTGTCCAAACTTAATCATAAGGCATGTAAGGCTGCATTTCCTATTGTGTGTATGTTGGTGTACATGTTGTCCTGTGGGTGTCACCTGTGGGCAGCCACCCCCAGGCTGTGCACGTGTTCATGGGGACAGGATCCTGGGTGTTACGTGTACATGACCACTGTGATGTGCAACTGTTCATATCTGTGCATGTGCCATGGTCACATTTCACGGTGGTGTATGTGTATGTCATGTCACATACCCCGTGAGTCCCATGTGGGACGGTATGTTTGAGCCAGGGTGTCCCAGTGGCACAATAGTGATGGTCCTCCACAGTCTTTGTGCATGTAGTGTTTACAATGTCTCTGATTTCATGTGCACAATGGGAGACAGTCCCCACATCCACGTTGTGTGTGCATGGACTCTGATGTTGTGCGTGTGTGTGTCACAGACGTCCATGTCTGTCCTGCCGTGGCAAGTGGGGCCACTACCTGTGGGGGTCATGGTTGTTTTGCTGTGGTGTATACATGATACTCCATGTAATGCCAGTGTCCATGTGGCATTACAGGGTCCCTGGGAATGTACCTGTCGTTGAGCTGTGGTGCCTGGGGCACATCTGTCCTCACATGTCACTGTGGGGGTTATTGTGACACGGCAGCAGGAGATGGGAACTGTGACACTGCCTCATGATATCCAATGGGCCAACCTGGGACTAATTGATGCCACCTGTTGGACCGTGTTGACAGATGTTGGCCATGTATGTACCATACATGTCCTTCCAGTACTGCACACTTCATGTAGTTGTGCCTCATAATGATGTATGTTGGAATCTTGAGTGTGTTCAATGCCGCATATGTGGGCTGACTGACAATCTTGCTTACTTCTCCTCTGCACTGCAGGGCTCCTGCTGTCCATCGACCATTCCCAGACCTGGCAACGATGGTGGAACGGGACAGCATCCGACGGTACCGCTTCACCAGGCAGCTGATTGAGGATTTGGCAGTGCAGTTGTCCCCACATTTGCAGCCTGGCCGGCCGTATCCTACAGCGCTGACCCCCAAGGTGAAGGTGATGGCAGCCCTACACTTCTTTGCCACTGGTACCTTCCAACATACTGTGGCGACTGCTGGTGGGATGTCACAGACCATGTTGAGCCGTGTGCTCCGCGATGTTTTGGCGGCAATGTTGCTCTTCCTGAACCGGTCATCTATTTCCCTAGACTGCGACGACTCACTGACGTGAAGAGTGACTTTTATGCCCTGGGGAGGATGCCGCATGTCATTGGCTCCATTGATGGGACACATGTGGCTTTGGTACCACCACAGGCCCAGGAGCAGGCCTACAGGAACCGCAAGCACTACCACTCGGTCAATGCACTGGTGGTGTGTCTTGCAGACATGACCATCACACACGTGTGTGCCCGTTTCCCTGGTTCAGCACACGATGCCTTTGTGATGAGGAGTAGTCGCATCCCCAGGATGATGGCACAGATGCAGAACCAGCGTGCCTGGCTTGTCGGTGTGTACTGACTTTGTGCCATTGTGTGTGATCTGATCTGTAGTATTCCGCCCACTTTTCCAAGTCAGCTAATGTGCACTTGTCTGTCCGTAGGTGACTCGGGATACCCCAACATGCCGTGGTTGCTGACACCCCTCAGGAACCCTGTGACACCAGCCCAGATGCGCTACAATGAGGCACATGGTCGGACCAGGAGAGTGATTGAGCGCACCTTTGGTCTCCTGAAGAGCCGCTTCCGCTGCCTGGACAAGACCGGAGGGTCCCTCCCATATGCCCCTGCGAAAGTGTGCAAGATTATCATCGTCTGCTGCATGCTCCACATACTGGCAGTGCGGAAGGAGTTGCCTCTCATCCAGGATGACAATGACCAACATCCGCCACCTGTGGAGGATCCTGGCCTGGACCACGATGCCAGTGACGATGATGATGATGATGATGATGTCCGCACACAGCTCATCACAAACTTCTTTAGCTGAATGTGAGTATCCTGAGGTGTCATGTCAATGATGTGAGTTGGCATGATGAGTGGGTGGTGCTCTGGTGCTGTTGGAGTGTGTCCATGGGCTACTTGACTGGATGTGTGTTGCGATGTGTGGTGACAGGTGGGCTGTACTCCCCAACAGTGTTGACATGCTAACTTGGTTCTGGGTGGGTATCTTGTAACATGTATTGTGCATGAGTTTTGCTGTTCTGTCCTGTACTCCATTGCTTTTGACTGTGTGTCATTTCTGTCCTTCACAGGGTACTTTCAGATTCGTTTGGTCAACTGTGTCCACCGACGACGTGATTGCACATCCAGGCTGGTAGCTGTTGTGTCCCTACAGGTGATGTGCGCCACACCCATGGACTTCCTTCCGTCTACAGTTGTTGATTGTGTGCCCGCTGCCAGGTGGGATTACCTTGCATCTGTAGTGGTTACGGCATGTTGCAACTGTGTAATAAACCTGTGCTTCACTTTGTGATGTGCGTTGTCTGTGGTCACACATTTGACTGCCATTTGCTTACTGCACCTGTGGGCTACTTGACTACAACTGGGAATGGGTGTGGTGTCTGTGCATTGCACCGTCTTCCCTGGCAACATCAGTGTAGGCAATGAGTCAGATGGCCTAGGTGTGTATGTGTTGTGTAGCCCTGGTGGTGTGTCTCCCTCATGTGTGTCACGTTGCCTGTACTCACTCACATGCCTGTGTTGTCCTTGCTGTTGCAGTTCGCATACACAGTGTAATTTTGCAGTTCATCATCCCCATAACAGCACCCACGTTGGAATCACGACAGAGGCAAGTATGGTGTATTAGTGTGTTTATTGTGATACATTTGTGTTAATAGTGCATAGGATGGGTAGTGCTGTACATAAATCTTGCAATCCCAAGTTCCTAGGTGAATTGAAAGTCCTGGTAGACAGGATCCCCAGTATCGGGGCCACAGTTGTCTGACACATTGGTCCAACTTGTACTCCCCATGCAATGTGTGGGAGTAGTGTTGCCGTCAACAGGGTGAACAGTCTGTGCACAAAGGCGAACATCCAGAACAGGTTCAGGCTTCCTGGGAGTTGCGGTTGGCCATCGGCCTCTCACTTTTCCCACCTCGGACGACCCCTCTTCTTGGGGGGGGGGGCCCTCAAGTACAGGCTGCTGCGGTGCAGGGGACTCTCCGCCAGAGTCCTCCTCCCTCCCTGTGGCAGTTGCAGTTTGTTCGGCACCAGATGTTGTTGGCACACAGGGAGGTGTGGACTGGTTGCTGTTCATCTGGCGGAGGCATTGTAAAATGTCCCTGTGCACCGCCGTCATCTCATGCAGTGCATCCCACTTGGACTCCACGCGGGACATGTGTGAGTCCACACGGGACATGTGTGACTCCACGTGGGAGTCCAAGCGGGCATGATGGGCAGCCTGCTGCTGTTTCATGTCTCTGAGGAGCCCCACTACCTGGCTGAGGTCTCCGGTGCTGGACGGTACGCATCAGCTATGCGTACCAGTTGTGGGTCATCATGCACACCAGCAACGTCTGCAAGCAGCGACCTCTGTCTCCCACCCCTCCCACCACCCCTGCTGACATGTGCAGTGTGTGCAGTGGCACGCACAGATAACCCTGGTCCACCTTGGGGGTTGGTGGTGGTGGTGGTGTCCATGGCCCCAGGTTGGTCCAGGGTCCCTGTGCTGGTGTTGCTCCTTGTTCTGTCCATGTCGGCAGGGATGGAATTCGTGGTGACAGTCGTTGGAAGGGTGGGTGCAGGGGGTGCAGCTGGTGGTCCTGCTGGTGCTGCAGCTGGTGGTCCTGCTGGTGCTGCATGTTGACTTGCACCGGATGTGCCAGGTTGTTCTTCATCGTCCGAGGAGGACAGAGGCTGTACGACGCCAGTGAGCTCGGCATCCTCTTGAGCCTGGGACTGGGACTCCTCAGCGTCTGCTGCTGTGTCCCCATCATCACCTGTTTTTGGGAGACACAAACAATGTATGTTATGTTTCTGCAGGCATCAATGGTTGACACACATGACAGTTGTGACTGTGCCTCTGGGTGCGGGCCTGTACATTGCATTGTCCTAAGTCGTCACAGTCAGGGGTAGATATTGGTGTGGCACATTGTCCTGCATTATTTGGGCATTTCTATGTATTTTCTGGGGTGTGAACATGGTCTGCATTGGTTGTGTTTGGTTGACAGCCGGCCCTCCTTCCCACCCACCCAGCCAGTCAGTTATCCCACCATGGAACGTGCTTGCGTTGCAGGGAGTGTAAGTTGTCTCTCAGGATGTCACTCAGTGGTGTCCTGCTGTTTGTTGGTGCACATTTGCCAGCAGGGCCTTGTGCTCCCCACAGCAGTAGCCAGTGTCAGCCATCTTGTGAGTCCTTCTCCACTTCCTGTGATGTGAGCATGGTTCAGGGTGGTGTTGATGGGACAGTTGTGGGGGTGACCAATATCAGTGACTACGACTCCCATCATGCTATTGCCTCCACCCCCTTCCCAGCATGCCCATGCTTCCTTCCTTTTGACTCTGCTTCCCTGTGGGGTGGGCTGGCTGTGCTGACAGGATGGCTGGGAGTGTTGTCCTGGCAGTTGTTTGGCTAAAAGTCCCAAGAGTGTCCCTGTGCTTCACACAACATAACCCAGGGTGGTGGTTCTTTGTGGGATCTTGTGTTAGGATGGGGGCATTGCATTCTACCAGGTGGGTTCTGTGGAGTTTGTGTTGGGGTGTGTGTGAGGGGAGGTGCTTGTGACTATGGTCAGTGCTGCAAGTCCCCCTTCCCACCCAGCTAGCCAGATATCCCACCATGGAACGTGCTTGCATTGCAGGGAGTGTAAGTTGTCTCTCAGGATGTCATTCAGTGGTGTCCTGCTGTTTGTTGGTGCACAGTTGCCGGCAGGGCCTTGTGCTCCACACAGCAGTAGCCAGTGTCAGCCATCTTGTGAGTCCTTCTCCACTTCCTGTGATGTGAGCATGGTTCAGGGTGGTGTTGATGGGACAGTTGTGGGGGTGACCAATATCAGTGACTACGACTCCCATCATGCTATTGCCTCCTCCCCCTTCCCAGCATGCCCATGCTTCCTTCCTTTGACTCTGCTTCCCTGTGGGGTGGGCTGGCTGTGCTGACAGGATGGCTGGGAGTGTTGTCCTGGCAGTTGTTTGGCTAGAGGTCCCAAAAGTGTCCCTGTGCTTCACACAACATAACCCAGGGTGGTGGTTCTTTGTGGGATCTTGTGTTAGGATGGGGGCATTGCATTCTACCAGGTGGGTTCTGTGGAGTTTGTGTTGGGGGGTGTGTGAGGGAGGTGCTTGTGACTATGGTCAGTGCTGCAAGTCCCCCTTCCCACCCAGCTAGCCAGATATCCCACCATGGAACGTGCTTGCATTGCAGGGAGTGTAAGTTGTCTCTCAGGATGTCATTCAGTGGTGTCCTGCTGTTTGTTGGTGCACAGTTGGCAGCAGGGCCTTGTGCTCCCCACAGCAGTAGCCAGTGTCAGCCATCTTGTGAGTCCTTCTCCACTTCCTGTGATGTGAGCATGGTTCAGGGTGGTGTTGATGGGACAGTTGTGGGGGTGAGCTATGTCTGTGACTACGACTCCCATCATGCCATTGCCTCCACCCCACTTCCCAGCATTCCCATACTTACTTGCTTTTGTGTGGAGTTCAGTGTGTGTGGATGTGAGAGCAATGGCAAGATGGCTGGCAGTGGTGTCCTGCTGTTGGTTGGTGTGCAGTACCCAGCATGCCCTTGTGCTCCCCACGACACAGCAACAGTGTCAGACATCTTTGATGGGCCTTTCCACTCTCTGTGGGATGTGCATGCGTGAGTGTGAGCTTGCTGGGCCATGTGGTGGGGGATGTAAAGCTGTGACTACGACTCCCATCATGCTATTGCCTCCTCCCCCCTTCCCAGCATGCCCATGCTTCCTTCCTTTTGACTCTGCTTCCCTGTGGGGTGGACTGGCTGTGCTGACAGGATGGCTGGGAGTGTTGTCCTGGCAGTTGTTTGGCTAGGGGTCCCAAGAGTGTCCCTGTGCTTCACACAACATAACCCAGGGTGGTGGTTCTTTGTGGGATCTTGTGTTAGGATGGGGGGCATTGCATTCTACCAGGTGGGTTCTGTGGAGTTTGTGTTGGGGGGGGTGTGAGGGGAGGTGCTTGTGACTATGGACAGTGCTGCAAGTCCTCCTTCCCACCCAGCTAGCCAGATATCCCACCATGGAACGTGCTTGCATTGCAGGGAGTGTAAGTTGTTTCTCAGGATGTCAGTCAGTGGTGTCCTGCTGTTTGTTGGTGCACAGTTGCCAGCAGGGCCTTGTGCTCCCACAGCAGTAGCCAGTGTCAGCCATCTTGTGAGTCCTTCTCCACTTCCTGTGATGTGAGCATGGTTCATGGTGGTGTTGATGGGACAGTTGTGGGGGGCAATATGTGTGACTGCGACTCCCATGATGCTATTGGCTACACTGACTTGGCCAGCATACACAGAATTCCTTCCTTTGAGTGGTCTTCACTGTGTGTTGGTGTTGTTGTGGTGGCTACATGTCTGGATGTGTTTGTTAGTTCTATTTGTGCCACTGCCTAGCTGTAGTTGTAGTTGTGTTTGTACATGTGTTGTCACAGTTGGATGTGACTTTTTTGATGGCATGTGTTGTGTTTATCTGACTGACATACACATTTTGGGATGATTCTGTTCTGGTTGCTGTGTAATTGCTATGAGTGCATGGTTTGACTCTCACCTTGACAGTGATGTGTGTGTTTTGTGGCAGTATATTGTGTACATTTGTTGTGTACTCACCAGGCTCTGGGATGTCCTCTAGTCCATATACGCTCACTGGCGGAAGGATGGCCCGCACCTTCTCCTCCCAGGGCCTGAGGTATATTGGCTTGGCAGGAGGGCCACTGCCGGTGTATTGGCTGTTGATGTAGTCTTTCTTCAGCATGTCCCGTACCCTCCTGCGCACGTCATACCACCTGTTCTGGATGTCGGTCTTTGTGCGCCGACATGGTGATTGTGCGTTCACCCTGTTGATGATCCTCTCCCACATCTTGGTTTTCTGCGACATGGGGGTCTGTTGGACCAGTGTGCCAAACAGCTGTGGCTCCACCCTGAGGATCTCGTCTACCATGACTTCCAATTCACTATCTAGGAACTTGGGATTCTTCTTGGGGGCATGGTGATGGGTGGTGATGGTGAGTGATGTGTGTGTTGGTGTGCAGGTGAGGGTGTGTGAGTGTGTGTTTTGCTGGGTGTATGTGAGGTAGGTATTTGTTGGTGTGCTGATGGTGTGTGGCTTGTGTGAGGGATGAGCTGTGGGTGTGTGGTTGCTTTCTCTTGGGTGCTGGCAGTGGAATGGCATTTGCAAAGGCTCATGGTTGTGATTTGTGTCCTTTATATAGGTGGAGTTGTGGGTGTGTCTTTGTTCTCTGTCCCCACCCCCCAGTATTTATTGGCTTGGTAATTGCTTGTTTGGCCTTTTTTGGGTGATTTTTCCTTTGTGCTGTTTGTGTATGTTGGAAACGTTCTTGTGACCGAGTCGGACCCTGCATTAGTCTCGTACGGTGTTCTCCGTTTCGTTCACGCTGTGTTTGTGCAGTTTTCTATGCTCCGTACGCGTCGGTCGCGGTGTTTTGTGTTGCTTCGGCTCGGTTTTGTATGCGTGTCGGTCGTACGGCTTGTCCTCCGTCCGACTCGCTCGTGGTTTTCGCGCCTTGCATCGTACTTTGCGGTTTGGAGTTCGCGTGTACGTTTCGGTCGGATTTGTTCCGGGTGCGTGTCGGTCGGTTGGATTCGCGTGTTTTTCCGGCCGGATTGCTGTTTTCCGTGCGGCTCGGTCGGTCGACTTGGTTTAGGTACGTGTCGGTCGGATTTTTCGCGCCTTGCATCGTACTTGGCGTGTCGTGCGCCACGGGTACGTGTCGGTGGGTATTATTTCCGGATCCGAGTCGGTCGGTGCTTTTTCCGGCCCGAATCGGAATCGACCCCTGAATGTTTTAAACCTTGCAAAGGGGTGTTTTATTTAAAATTCTCAATCTTAACGACATAATTATAATTATTTTCTGCACACAACCAAATTATATAGTCCAGTACTTTTCTTCTGTTTCACCATTTTCATTAGGTTGAAAAAACACCTTTCCCAAGCTATCCCAAAATAAAAATATATTATAAAAATACATAATGGGTAACCTGTATAATATGGTCTTATATTTCCCTTTCGGGGTTCTGGTGACATTTACAACGTACTCTTTCTTCGGCCTCGTGGTTTTTGATGTCACCTGACTCTAGTCTTGACTACCATATTCACACTCTTGCTCGTGGATGTATGTGGGTGTTTATATACATACTCATCACACACATTTATTTTTTAAAGAATAGTTGTATGTTTTTTAGTCTTTTATTCTTATCAGTAATATTAATCTGCAGAATAGGAACCTAGCAAATAGCATCACATTTGGCTTTCAGAGTTGGTAGATTGAAAAACAATTTATTAGAGTTGACTTTACAGTAATATTTCTGCCTCTGAAAATCCATTAACGGTGACTCCCAAAAGACCTACAAGTATACTCTCATAAAATACATTTATAGCACATGTTTGACTCTAAAATGTTTTTCAAAAGCTATACTTCATGAGAAATTAAATTATTTAACACAGCAGTTCTCAAACACTATTTTTATTTTGTTTTTCAGAGTTCTGAAATAAGGCATCTAGTCAGTAGAAGAGACCATTTATTAAAATTGCCCACACGAAATGCATTTATAAATTATGACTGCGTGGAACACCTCGTTGTTGAAAGTAACTCATCTAGATATAATTTTAAAATGTCAGATGTTTCATGTAATGCTGATAGATCAACGCTTTACTTTATTTACTTTGGCTGAATCCGTAATGTGTGTTTTTTCATTCCTTATTTTAGCTGTGTAGAAAGAAAAAGGGAAAACATTTATTTTTTCCTTTCTGGGCGTGGAGGTGATTAAGGGGACACCATTTTTCTACTCCTTCGAAGTAAAAAATAAAATGAAACGAGCATTGGCAAAGATAATAGGGCTGGCTATCTGGGAGACCTGCTTCAGAGTGACTGTGAGAGAAGACAAATTGAACATTGAGACAAAAGCAGCAAGGAGAGGTGCCAGGAGAAAAGAAGGGCTCTTGAACACTGAAGCAAGAGGGTGGAGGGTTGTTGCAGGAAGATTCAGGGGCGTTGCTTGGTCAGTAAAACGGGGGAGGGGGGGGTGAGGGGGTTTGTGTGACCTTCAGATTTTCTAACACTCACGCTAGCATATAATGTTAATCATCATATGAGAAGCAAGGCTTGAGGGGGTTTAAGCCCAGTGGAAAGGGACAAGAGTTCGGATCTTGAGGAGGTGCTTAAAACACAGTATTTTGTAAATTATAACCATGCTTTAAGACCTTCAAAACAGAAACTGTGTGTGTGTGTGTGTGTGTGTGTGTGTGTGTGTGTGTGTTTTTAAAAATCCCAGGTGAAATCAAATCTGACAGACACCTTAACATACTCGACGAAAAGCTCCTGTACCCAACTATTTTTTAAATAATACATTTATTAGGGGAGTGTAATACCCACCCACGAAGCTACGCCCCTGGGGAGATTAACCTCTTAACTGCTGGGGCTTCCCCCCAAACCCTACCCTAAGGGTGCCGAGCCCCTTTTTCATCCTTTGGAGTAGTTTGTGCTTAGGCTCCATAACTTTTATTCCACATAAGGTATTCATGCTAAATTTGCGTCCTTTTTTCCCCACCATCCTGGGGATTCTAAGGGTACCCAGGGTTTGTGGATTTCCCTGGAGGGGACCGAGAAAATAGGCAAAATATAGTTTTTTTGGGGGGGGTAGGGGCGGGGCAATAGGAAAAACGTGCTGGGCATAAGTTTCTGTTTTTGGGCTAAAAATGTAATCAACAAACAGTTTGCTGTGCTAAAATCAGTTTTTTCAGCTTTCAGGAAAATGCAGAGCTGAATCTAATATTTTTTTACCACAATATTGGCATTTTTCAAAGAGGTAGCCCATTTTTTGTGTGCTTTTAACCTGCTTCCATTTTGTGGTGAAAACCAGTGTGAAACCCATGATCCAGGAAAGCTATAGATGTCTTGAAAGAAGACAAAATTCAGAATTCAGCGAAGTGTAGATCCCTTCAGGTTTTCCTAAAGAAACTAACTGTTGAAATAAAGAAATATTGAAAATGAGTAGGAAAGCGACCTTTTGTGACAACGTTTTCATCTGTAGTTTTTTGCACAATGGCTGATTTACAAAATCAATATACCATTACGCCCGCTAGACCGTTCTAGTTGCGGGGATATATAGTTTTTGTAGGTTTTCCAGGAACCCGAGGTACCCAGATCAGAACAACTGAGCTGCACAATACATTGCTTTTTCATTGTGTACTGAGTATAGACAAATTCATATAGTAAAATATGTAGAGTGAAAAATGGGTATCGAGTAAACCTATGTATTTCTGAAATGGCACAGGGTATGGAGTTTTGAGCAGTGGTTATTAGTAAATCTCTGAATTTTAGCATGTAATTTAGAGGACATTTTTCAAAATGTGTTCTTACATACATACTAGCTAACATTTGGAAGATATAAATGCAGTGAAATCCAATAGGTAATAATAAATGTTCCACTATTCTATATTTCCACATGTCTTATGATAAAAATAGTATGTCACTTGTGTGGGTAGGCCTAATGCCTGTGAAAGGAAATGGGCCAAAACTCAACATTTACGGATCCCATTTTTCTATTGAAAACAGATCCTTTTTACCAGTGTGGGTAGCTGTGAATTTTGGACCTTAGCTCAGGTGGCGCCTAGGGAAACCTAGCAAACCTCCACATTTTTAAAACTAGACACCTAGAGGAATCCAGGGTTGGGTGAGTTGAGTTGCTCTCACCAGATTCTTTTTTTTTTTTCCCCCAGAATCCCTTACAAACCTCAAACTTTGGTTAAAAGCACACATGTTCCTCACATTTATGTGATGGAAAGTTCTAGAATCTTCAGGGAGCCACAAACTTCCTTCCACCTAGCATTCACCTTGCTAGCCAGGCATCCCTCCACAAAGACTGTATATGCCCACCGCTGGGGCAAGTTTGTGGCTTGGTGCACTGACAAACATGTTGACCACCTTTCTGCACCCTTGTTCTAAGTGTTATTGTATGCTTTGTCTTGAGCCTGGCAAGGCCTTGCTCTGGGCCTCTGCTGTTGCTTAGGGGTACATTTCAGCCATTCTAAGCTTTTTTTTTTTTTTGGTTGCCGGATCAACCTTCCATTTTCACCAATCATCTGTTGTGACATGTTTTTTTAAGGGCCTTCAGCATGTGTTTCACCCCCAAACCTTTAATTATGTCACAGTGGGACCTTAATTTAGTTTTAACCTCCTTAATGTGCTTCCCTTTGAACCCTTGCCGTCTAAGACTCCTGACAAACAAGACGGTCTTCTTGGTGGCCATCACATCGGCCAGGAGGGTCAGTGAGCTGCAGGCACTTTCTGTTCACCCTCCATACACCAGATTCTTTACAGACATACTGGCTCTCTGCACCCGTGCTTCTTGTCCCCCAAATGTTTTGACACCTTTTTATGTTGGCCAAAGCATCACGCTGGCAACCTTCTTTGTTCCACCTCACCCCTCCAAGGAGGAGGAGAGACTCCATTGTTTAGACCCAAAAAGAGCATATATCGATCACACCAAAGAACACTGGATGGGCGATCAGTTCTTTGTTGGGTTCACTGGGGCGAAGAAGGGAAAAGCAGTGTGGAAACAGACCATCTCCAGATGGATTGTATTCTGCGTTAAGATATGCTAGGCACTGGCCAAAAAGCAACCCCCTGAGGGCTTGCAGGCTTACTCCACATGAGTCAAAGCTGCGACCACTGTGTTTGTTTGTGGAGTTTCTCTCCTGGACATCTGTCAGGCTGCAACCACTGGCAACTTTGCACACATTCACCAAACACTGCTTCCTTTGCAGTCATGTCCATTGTGAATGATACTTTATTTGTTTGGTCCTCCAGGACTCTTTAGTCGGAACCAGTTTGCAGACCCACCTTCAGGGAGGGATTGGTTTAGTATCTATTCCAAGGAAATAAATCTGCAGCTAGAAGTCTCTATTAGATGAACAAGTTATTTACATTCAGTAACGCCTTATCTGGTAGAGACTCTATCTAGCCACAGATTCCTTACTGAACCTCCCCGTTTCTGATAACCGGTCTTCCTATCTGTAGGTCCTTAGTTTCGATGCACTTTTTAATCAGCCTTGTGACGTGTCTCCATGTTTGTGGCGCAAAAAGAGCCACAAAAAGAAACTGATGTCAGCGCATTTGGGTGTCGCCTATATAGGCACCTGTGCACAAAGATACTGCTCAATATTTTACAGCACTTGGGAAATATTCAAAGGTAAGGCTCGGTGGCTAGATAGTCTCTACCAGGTAAGACATTACAGAATGCAAATAATTTGTTCATTTTGTTATCATGGCTTCGACTGTGGCACAGAAATATTCCGTGGGCTGACGGGTATTTATGTGTGTCTTTTAGGTGTGGAGTGCTCACTCTTGTCTCCCCAATGACTGGAGCTAATTACATAATTTGTATTGAAGAAACACACAACCTTTGATAAAAAAAGAAAATTCCAGTCTTTCCCCGATTGAGTGAGGAATGCAACTCTGGTTTGTGTTTTGAATCCAAAGAGTCCCAGAAAACGTTGACGAAATCATCCACCAAAATAGGAGGTGCAAAGTGATTCTTGGTATTTAGAGCAGCACTTTTTTCATATTTTTAACTCATGTAAATGAGCCACACCCACCTCACCCCACACATGAGCTGGCTGTTGATCTGTGTTCTCAATGTTTAGGAAAATTCACACCACCAATCACTGCTGCCATTTAAATGCTCATCAGTACGGTCCCGGTGTGCCACACCTCTCGTTAATGCCCACGAGGACCTTACCACCCATCATGTAATGTTGCCTAAGCTAGTGCTGTGTACAGTTAAAAGTCAATCTATCTAGCCTTAATTCCACCTGCAGTTTTTCACACATACTAAACACACAACTTGTTTTATAATGAATATTATGATATTTTGCGCCTATGTTTACCTTCCTGTCTCTACATTCACAGGCCCTTTTTAGGTTTCGCTGCAGACTGCTTTAGATGTCTGTTGTGAGAGCTCTTGTCAATAATACATGAAAAAGAAGTGTAAAGGAGTATAGAAAGAGAGTGGACTTTGGGTCAGGCCTCTCCAGCCATTAGCCTTTTACTGGTTTTTCGTGGTTTGCCATTGCTTTGATGGGCCGTCTATCCAGACCATGGCATTTTGGGGATGGTTACAGTTTACCATTTGTGTTCCCATTAGATTTTGCTGGTTGGGGTCAAGTAGTCGTTTTTGCGGTATTGCCAGACAACTTCAGCGATCTGTCGGGCTTTGAGTTAGCCCCTTCCTCATGATTGGATGGCTTTTGTGTGCATCTCATTTCACTGATCTTTATTGGATGACTTTCCTCCCAATACTGTTTTTTCCTGCCTCTAGAGTATTTCTGTTTGCTTTTGATTGGTTGAGTGGTACACTTGCCCCATTGATGTTGACTTCTTTCTTTGCTGTTTATGATTTAAAGTTGCATGGCAGTGTACTATTTGCTCCGGTCTCTTTTTGTTTTCTTGTTTCCGCTCAAGCTCTTTCCCTAGATCTTCTTTCTTAATTTCACAACACTCCCATTTTGAAGGTACAGCCGAAGTCTGGTAAAGCAGTCTGTTAAGCAAAGGGGCCTTTTTAAAAATTATTATTAGTGTTATTATTACTATGGAAGAGCACCTGCTCACAATTGTAACCCATTCTTTTTCTTCGCCTACGGAACCTAGATTTTGTGACATGTAAGTAGTAAGGGTAAACAGTTTGTAGAATCAAATATAATAAACCACTGATCTATAAGCAAAAAAGTGTGCTTTATGAAGTACAGTTTTTGTTTGTACCTCTTAAGCAAGAAGTCTACATTGTGCAACTTGTACAGCATGGTACAATACCGAAAATGTTTAAATATCGGAGAAAAATGGGGTTATGAACCCCCAAACGTAACCTGCCATACCCATCCTACCATACCTAGTTTACCATACCAACTAACCAACCAAACCTAACATATGATACCAACGTACCATACCTAACCTTTCATGCCTAACAAACTTATCAGCAATGCCTACTCATACTTAACGTACTTTACCTACCCTATGGTCCCTGCCATAATTAAATTTCCATACCTTTCATACCTACCATATCTAATCTCATATCCAACCTACCTACCATAACTAACTTACCATACCTAGCTTACCTCAGCAAGCAACCAAGCCTAACGTATGATTATGAATCTACCATACCTAACCTATCATACCTAACAAATGTATCAACAATGCCTACATATACTTAACCTACTTTACCTAACCTACGATGCCTGCCATAACTACATTTCCATACCTTTCGTACCTACCATATCTAATCTCCTATTCAGCCTACCTACTACACCTAACCTATCATACCGGATTACTGTATCTACCAAACATACCTGATTTCTTATCATATTTACCTATGTACTTATCTATCAAAACTACCATAATGTTAATAGCTTGCCTACCAGAACGTGTCTACCACACCTAACTTACCATGCCCTATAATAAATACCTTACCTACCATACCTACACTGACATATATGCCTATCCCCCATAATCACATACCATACCTAACCTACCACACCTAATTTACCCTTACCACTACAGTACATATGTCACACCTGGCCTGAGCTGGCTATTATGTGACAGAGGGACAAACTATGCCTGTGGGGCCTCTAGTAGGCTTAAAGTACTGCAGCCTGCTACAGAAAGCACATATGTCTAATCAAACTGACCTGTAGTAATGGCCTAAGGGCTAGCAACCTGCATCAGGAAAGTATGGATTGCACATTTTGAAGAGCAGAAAAATGTGAATTCCATTGTTTTTTTAAACGTTGTGAGGCCTTCTGTTTTCTTTGGTATTGCCTTGAGGCATTTTCTTATATTATCTGTTAGCATGGATTTAGGGTTTCTGTGGTTTCACTGTCTGAAAACGGATTGAAAGCACGCTTGTGACTGTCTAAGGGTCTGATTACAAGTCGGTCGGAGCAGCCACCCTAATGATCTACCACTCTGCCAGATCACATGTAGCCCAGTGTTCCCTCACAAGGTTTTACCAGCTGTGGGAGCACTGGGCTAAATTGTATGGGCAGAAATGCACCTGGAAAAATTGAGAGTCGGTCAGAGCAGAGGCTGCTGTAAAAAACGCAGCTTGCCCTCTGCCTGTCCCCTTATAAAGAACAGGGGGGCCTTAAAACGCGAAATTGGATCCACCTGCAGTTTTTGCCCATAAAACGAAGTCCTCATGCTATTTTCAATTCTGGGTGGAGTAAGTCATAATAGCCGGATTTAGGTATGGGGATACCAACTGGAAACATTAATTCCAGACACCTGGTATCACTGCCCCTAAAACCAACTGATATGTAGCCGAGCCCTAAGACGAAGCAGCATTTATGGAATGGGCCTTAATAGCGAAGCTAAGAGAAGTTTGTGGGATTAAGCAGCAGTTGTTAAAGGAATCAAAATGATTTTCCTAGACTACTCTTGCAGTTCATCAAAACCTACTATGTGTTGCCCAGATTCCCGATTTCATCCATTTTATTCTTTGTCATCATACTTTGACTGACTTATGAACAGAGTAACTTTCTTTTCTGAAACCACAATAGTGCACACTGTACACACTGATAAACTTGTTTTTTTGTGGCATCGACCTTCATCAATTCACACCTTTAATATTTATTTTGGAAAAGTGTTGTGTCGGAGATTCGTAGTCTTTTGCACAAGTACAACCGCAGTGCCAATGGATGCTGTGTGATATATAAACCCAATTTGACAAAGAATTGTCCTGTCCCTTCATCTGCCGGACCCTGCTTTGGTTCTACGTCCTGGAGTAGAGCATATGGAAGAGAGGTGACGCGTGATAAGGCTAATGGGACTATGAAAATGGACCATGTAACTTTATAGAGTATTTATCACTGCAAATTCACCTGTTTCTAAGAATTCCCAATATTTGTATGTAAGGAAATTGAGATAGTCTGAGGTGAAATGATTCATCCAGGGTCACACAATTTGGGCAAGTGGTGAATGCAGGTCTTCTTACACAAGCAAGACCCTTAATTACATCCTCTCTAGTGGTGGTCTCTCTTGAACGCTATGTCACGTACAGCAGCACTGGAAGTCTTGCCATGGATTACTCCTATAAACAATGTAAACCCATTTTGATCGTCGCTGTGTGAAGACTGAACTAAAAAACATGGAGTACGAGAGACTAGAGCTTTGGGCAGCTTGTCAGATCAATTAAAGTGTCTTCCTTTAGAAAAAAAGTGATTTTGAAAGTGTCTTCCTTTTGCAAAAAAGTGATTTTGAAAGTAAGGTGCTTATCAGTCTACATCTGCTTAAAAACTCATTGTTCTGGCCTTGTATCTTCATTGATGGTTCGGTCCAGGCTTGAGTTTCTTTGCTGAAGACATCATCATACTCCACCCTACATATTCGCCCTGTTGGTTTATGAAGACAAACCTTAAGAACCTCAACTATCACTTTCCTTGCATGAGAAAGAAGTAAATGTGTTTTCAGTAAATACAGATTGTATTTCGTTTTTTGTAGAGACTTGCCAAGTGTGGATATAGCGGTGTGGTCCGAGCTGCCTACGGGAGCAGGTTTAGGTTCCAGTGCTGCTTATTCCGTGTGCATGGCAGCGGCTTTACTTACCACAAGCGGTCAGATTAGTTGTCCTTTGGAAGATGGGATAGACATGGCCAGGTAAGACATCTTAAAATGACCCCTTTCTTGTTTCTGTTTTCTTTCAACCTGTCCCTCCAACTAAATCCACAACCGAATAGATGAATTATTCCCCAAAAAGAGAGCAGTGCTTCATAGGTAAGTGTGCACAAATTTTGGCAGGTGCTGTGCAAGGTTTCTACACCATGTTATATTTACGAAATAAGGCCCCACTATGAGTTGACTGGAAGACAGCCCGCTATTTCTTTCCTTACCTCTCAAACTACACTTATCACAGGTACATGAAGTTCTGAAGGATTACAGTGGGATTACAAGGTGTACCCTGAGGCTATCCACAGAAAGTTAAGCGCTACTGGTGAAATCTGGAATACGGTACCCGATTCCCACAGTAATGCCCCATTTTCCCCAGAGTTTCACTTGGAAATAAATCACCCGGATCCACGGAGTCATTGTGGATCTTTTTATCACAATCGGGCAGACAAGTCCTATTTTTATCTCCATCAGGATAACCTTGGGACTCGTAATGAGGCCTATAAGCTGATTTCTGCCTTCTAGAAGTCAATTATTATTCTACATGGTGGGCAGGACTGGATGATCAGTGGATATGTCAAAATACCCATAGCAGCGCGGTGATGACAATACTTGTCAGTGTTTTTCAGTGCTGACTACTGGCCATTCCTTCTGCTGCTGCTAGGTATTTTCCCGCTCTAGACCTTGTTAATGGTTGTTTTCAAATGTCACCCTCTTCTCCACACCAACGAGATATGTGCAATTTAAACACCTTGACAAATAGTCTCTTGTGCTTCTCTTTGAAAGCGGCCTAGGCTCTGTTTCTGTCTTGCTGTTATCAATATGAGTATATTTATGTTAATAAAAGTTCTACATTTGCATTTAAGCTAAGCAGCTGGCAGTGTTGACAATAGTAAACTACTTGCCATGCGCCTCTAGAACTCAAGATGTGTGAAACTCATAGCAGCATTTTGTGTATGGTGATTTCTATTTTGAATTTAGGCTCTAACATCAGCCTTCATGTTCTGCTCAATAGAGCAACCGAGTTCTATTCACCTACCTAGTATAGATCATCACCTTGTCTCAAAACATTCTCCTATTGCTATATTTGCTACTCGATGGTGTCGCTCAGAAGGTTATATAACTTTATTAGCTAATAGAATCAATTATAACTTCTAAAGTAGACATTTGGAGTAGTATTAGTGCCCTATGATAGAGAAAGGATGCTAAAAGTTCAATTGTATGGCTCTCTATTCCAATTACATCAAGGCAGTGTCAGAAATGTTTTGTGGGTCTTGGCAAAGTGGGGGCTGGTGAAGCGCGGAATTTAGTAGTGAGTCCTGCTGCCCCATCGGACAAGTGTAAAAGTTGCTGGAAGACATCCAAGAATTACATTTGGGTGCAGAGGCTATGTGGTGGCTGCTGATGAGTGGAGCTCTTCAAAATTTAGTTTTAGTTTTATACCAACATTCAGAAACATAAGGAAATTGTCACCCAAAACATGTCCAACTTATGGAATGCAAATCTTTTATTACATTTACTTATTTATTCATTTATTTGGCGCACAAATCCTCCCAGAGGGGATCTCTAGGCGCCTCTTCAGCAGCGGATATCACATTGTACGAGATTAAATTATAGGGTGAATAACCAGGTGTTCGAGGCATATGAGCTGTAGATCATATACTGTGCATAGATCGCCATCTGGTGTTGGGCTCGGATGTTTGCAGTTTGTTTTTGTTCGAAGAAGTCTTTGTAGTCACGAGATAGGTGACTCCTCCTTACGATGATAGTGCGCATGGGCATCGACTCCATCTCCAGATTGGTTTTTTCCGCCATCGGGTTCGGATGTGATTTCCTGCGCTCCGGTCGGTATCGTCTTCGAACCTTTTCGACGCGCAATCCTTCACCGTTCCACGGTATTGTTCTCGATCGCGTTTCCCTTTCGACGCGCATTCTCCAACTTCAAAAAATCTTCGGCCAAAACTTCGACTCTGGCCGTTGGGCCTAGCCCCGCCGAACACTACGGCCGTCGATGGAACGGACTCCGTTTAAAAAATGCCCCAGGTGTGGTGCTAAATTCCCACACACAGACTTACACGAAGTGTGTAACCTCTGCCTCTCCCCCGAGCACGAGGAAAAGCACTGCGAGGCCTGTACATCGTTCCGGTCGAAGAAAACCATCCGTGATCGTCGGGCTTGACGACACGAAATGTCCCGCAGCAGCAGCTCGATTCCAGACATCTTCGAAGCAGGTTCCACCGTCCACCGTCCATCCAGAACTCCAACCTGCAGAAGAGGATATCTCCGTCTCTGAAGCCGACGACTCCGAGGAAGACGAGCAGACTGTCACCCCGGCTCAGCGGACAGTGAGTACTACTACCCAGCCCGCTCCCAAACCCAAACCTAAGGCTCCGGTAACACCCTCGCCCTCGGGCTCAGGTCAATACCGTGATAATATTTCAGACGCCCCGCCCTCGGGCCCGGCTATGAAACCAAAACAAAAGCCTTCCGCTCGATTCGGCCCCATTCTGGCACCGAATATACACCTTCGGCACCGAAGCCTAAAACCAGACCGGTGCCCCACACTTCATTGCCGGCACCGAAAACACCTTTGACTCTGAAAACCCCGACTCCGAAGCCACCAAAAGACAAAGCTTCGGAGCCGAAACAGGACAAACCGAAAGCTTCGGAGCCGAAGAAAATGTCGGATCCGAAAACTCCCTCACCAAAGATTTCGGAGTCGAAAACACCTACAAAACCGTCACAGCTTAAGCCCGTTAAGGAACACTCTACAGGCAAGCTTCCGGCGCCGAAACAAGACACACCACTCTAAAGACCTTTCTTTTCTAGAAACTTCGGATCCAAAGCAAAAAACACTGCATATTGACCCCGAAACTGGACAACTTCTCACCAAACCTCCTAAGAAACGGAGACTAGATCTTCCAGAGGATCCTCCCATACCTCTCAAAAGTAAGGACATGGGTACTAACTCTTCTCCCCCTTATATACCTCCCTCTCCTCCTCCTGATCCTAACTTATTCATCTCACCAGCAAACTCACCATCACCTACACACTCACCTGTGCCACAGGATGGTGATGAGGGTGGGGATGGGGATGGGGATGGGGATTGGGATACACTAGGGGATGATGACGACCATAACATACCACAGGACCCAGACCCATGGGATGACTATAATCAAGATCCAGATTTGCACAATGACCCTGATCTGTATCCCTCCAGGCCATCACCACCTGATGATAACATTGGTTTTGCACAACTTATTAATAGGGCTGCTCACTACCATGGGGTAGAATTACACACTGATCCCCTAGAAGAGGACTTCTTAGTGGAAACATTCGCACCCTCACAAAGATCCACCCACACCCTGCCTATGCTAAAAGGCATGTTAAAACATGCGACAGAAGTATTCAAAGACCCTGTTAGAGCCCGAATACTTACACCAAGGGTGGATAAAAAATATAAAGCAGCTCCCACAGACCAAGTGTACATCAAAGGCCAGGTACCTTTAGACTCTCTTGTTGTGTCTAATGCACGCAAGAGGGCTAATTCCCAAGCTACAGGCGACGCCCCTCCTCCTGACAAGGACTCAAAGCTTATAGACGCTTCAGGGAAAAGAATTACGTCACAGGCTGCTAACCATTGGCGCATCGCCAATGCGCAAGCTCTCCTAGCGCGCTATGACTGAGCGCACTATGACGAGCTGGAAAAACGAATGCAGTACTTACCAGACGAGCACAAAAACACGGCCAGTGAACTCATTCAAGAGGGCAAACTAATAACTAACACTTCCATAAAATGCGCCCTAGATGCAGCTGATACAGCATCCCGTGCCATTAACACCAGCATATTACTGCGTAGGCACGCTTGGCTTCGAATCTCCGGATTCAAGCAAGAAGTTCAAACCACCATACTCAATCAGCCCTTCGATCAAGAGCATCTTTTTGGACCTAAAGTCGATACTTCATTGGAGAAAATGAAGAAAGATACCGAGACTGCAAAGTCCATGGGGGCCCTGCAACTCCCTTCCAAACAGGGGTTCCTTTCGCCGCTCCTTTTGCAGGGGTGGCTCCAAAACAACATCATCAGAAAATCCCTCCTCATCTTACAAAAGCCCCAATCAATCTACCTCCCCCAAAGGATATTTTCGGGGAGGATACAGAGGGAACAATAATAGGGGAAGAGCCAGAGGTAACAACACCCGCAATTCCCCTAATACCAAGCAGTGACTTCCCTTCACTACCCCCCGACCATTCCACTCCTGTCGGGACACGTCTCTCACAGTTCGTTCCTACCTGTCTGGAACTCCATCACAACAGACAAGTGGGTAAGACAAATTATCCAGTATGGTTATTGCCTAGAACTCACCTCCACTCCCCCGAATATCCCTCCCAGACAACGTCCAATGTAATTTGAACATCGGACCCTCCTAAAACAAGAGGTTCTCTCCCTGTTACAAAAACATGCAATAGAACCAGTCCCCTTGCCTCATCAGGGCACAGGGGTTTACTCCCTATCCTTCCTAATTCCAAAAAAGGACGGCTCTCTCAGGCCAATACTAGACCTCAGACCACTAAACCTCTATATTCAGTCAGATCACTTCCACATGGTCACCCTACAACAGGTGCTCCCGTTGCTTCAACAAGGCGACTTTCTTTCCACTCTGGACTTAAAGGACGCCTACTTCCACATTCCCATTCATCCAGCTCACAGAAAATATCTCAGGTTCCTGGTTGACGGCCAGCACTACCAGTTCAAAGTCCTCCCCTTCGGGGTGACCACAGCACCAAGGGTCTTCACCAAGTGTCTCGCAGTAGTTGCGGCTCACTTAAGAAGACAACACATTCACGTGTTCCCATATCTGGACGACTGGCTCATAAAAGCCTAGTCACACGGCAGCTGCGTTCACCACACCCAAAAAAACAATTCAACTGCTTCACAGATTGGGATTCACCATAAATTTCACCAAGTCCCGCCTTCAGCCGTCCAACACACAAATGTATCTAGGAGCTACAATAGACACTTCCAAAGCTCTAGCATACCCCAACCCGATCAGAATACGCAACATACAGGCTCTAATATCACAATTTCAGCCTCAACACTCATTACCAGCTCGAGTGTTCATGCAATTAATAGGGATGATGGCTTCTTGCATTCTAATCGTCCCTTATGCAAGACTCCACATGCGTCCTCTACAGGAATGCTTAGCACGCCAGTGGAACCAGGCTCAAGGTCAGCTAACAGATCTGGTGTTGGTGGACAGCCGCACATATTGCTCTCTGCACTGGTGGAACACACAAAACCTTTCCAAGGGGCGGCCGTTCCTCGACCCGGTTCCACAGATAGTGCTAACAACAGACGCATCGCTCGCAGGCTGGGGAGCTACCTACAAAATCTTACCATTCAAGGCATATGGACTACAAAGCAAAAACAATTCCACATAAACCACCTGGAATTACTGGCAATATTTCTGGCATTGAAATCCTTTCAACTCCATCTAGTAGGCAAAGCTGTCTTAGTTCGTACGGACAACATGACAGCAATGTACTACGTACAAAAGCAAGGAGGAACAAATTTTCTACAACTTTCACACTTAGCTCAACGCATATGGAAATGGGCCATTCCACAGAACATATATCTCCTGGCAGAACACCTCCCAGGACTACACAATCAAATCGCGGATCTGCTCATTCGTCAACAACAACAGATCTACGAATGGGAACTTCATCCTCAAGTTCTTCTTCCATTCTTTCAAATGTGGGGCTACCCAGAAATAGATCTGTTTGCCACACACCAAAACGTAAAATGCCCAACCTTCGCGTCCAGGTATCCACACCCGTTGTCCAAAGGTAATGCGATATGGATGAACTGGTCAGGGAAATTTGCTTACGCTTTTCCGCCTCTCCCACTCATTCCATTAGTGCTCCGGAAGCTCAAACAGCATTCCCTCACACTAATCCTAGTTGCTCCCACATGGGCTCGACAACCCTGGTTCACAACACTATTGGAAATGTCAATAGTTCCTCATCAAAAACTGCACCTCTCTCCCAAACTTCTCACTCAGAACCATAGAGAGATAAGGCATCCAGATCCCAATCAACTCAACCTTGCGATCTGGCACCTGAAGTCTTAGAGTTTGGCTACCTTAATCTCCTGCCAGACTGCTAGAACGTCATTAAAGAGGCTAGACGTCCTACTACCAGAGCCTGCTACGCAGCAAAGTGGAAACGATTTGTGATTTACTGTACAACCAATAAAATCAATCCACTAGATGCTTCCACTCAAAACATTATTTGCTATCATTTACACCTACAACGCTGTAACCTAGCATACACATTTAAAAGATTGCATCTAGCGGCAATAGCAGCTTATCTACAAAACAGACAACACTTGTCTTTGTTTCGTGTACCTGCTATTAAAGCTTTTATGGAAGGACTTAAAACAATAATTCCCCCTAGAGTTCCGCCCTCTCCAGTGTGGAATCTTAATATCGTCCTTACAAGGCTCATGGGCCCACCATTTGAAACTCTGCACAAATGTGAGCTACAATTCCTCAGTTGGAAAGTAGCCTTCCTTATAGCCATCATATCTCTTAGAAGAGTGAGTGAGCTCCAGGCACTAACCATACAAGAAACATGTTTTCAAATTCATCATAACAAAGTGGTTCTCAGACCTAATCCAACATTTTTACCTAAAGTTGTGTCTCCCTTTCATCTTAACCAGTCTGTTGAGTTGCCAGTTTTTTTCCCTCAACCAGACTCAGTGGCAGAAAGGGCTCTTCACACGCTAGACGTTAAAAGAGCACTACTCTATTACATTGAACGAACTAAGTCCTTTAGAAAGACTAAACAACTTTTCGTTGCTTTTTCCCCACCTCATAAAGGCAACCCCATTTCAAAAGCAGGCATTGCACGGTGGATTGTTAAATGCATCCAAATATGTTACCTTAAAGCCAAACGTACATTAACAATTCCCCCTAGGGCTCATTCTACGCGCAAACTAGGGGGTTCTATGTCATTCTTAGGGAACATTCCCTTAGATGACATCTGCAAAGCTGCAACTTGGTCTACACCCCACACATTTACAAAACACTATTGTGTAGATGTGCAAGCAAAACAACAAGCTAGTGTGGGCCAGGCTGTCTTAAGAACACTCTTTCAAACCACTGCAACAGATACAGGTTAGCCACCGCAACAAACAAAAACTGCTGTATAGTCTATGCACAGTATATGATCTACAGCTCATATGCCTTGAACGGAAAATGCTACTTACCAGTATGCATCTGTTCTTGGCATGTAGAGCTGTAGATTCATATACGCCCACCCGCCTCCCCGGGTACCTTTATCTGTTGCAGTGATATCTTACTTGGATACATCACACATGGACATCTCTTTCTATTTCTTACTAACTCCATCATCACCCTTTATGGCGAAAACAATCTGGAGATGGAGTCGATGCCCATGCGCACTATCATCGTAAGGAGGAGTCACCTATCTCGTGACTACAAAGACTTCTTCGAACAAAAACAAACTGCAAACCCAGATGGCGATCTATGCACAGTATATGAATCTACAGCTCTACATGCCAAGAACAGATGCATACGGGTAAGTAGCATTTTCCTTTCAGGAGTTTTTTAAAAAGGGTGAGGTCAGACCATGCACGAATAGACCAGGGCAGCTGTTTCCAGTAATGAGGGGCGAGGTAGGAGAAAAAACGGCTACAGAACCTGCTCGTTCGAATATGTTTGGGGCGTAAAAGTAGTTGATCACTGGATCTAAGCTGGCGGGCCGGGATGTATGGCTGAAGTTTGTTCCTGAGGTAAAGGGGGCCGTTACCATGGAGAGTTTTACAGACCAGAAAAAGAAGTTTGAAGAGGATGTGTTTTTTAATTGGAAGCCAATGGAGGGCGCAGAGAACGGGCTCCGAAGGAGAACGTCTGGGAAGGTTCAGGACCAGGCATGCAGCTGAGTTCTGCACTACCTGGAGCCTAATTAGGAGGTTTTCATTGATTCCAACCATTAAGGCATTGACATAGACAATACAACTTATTATCAAGACTTGAACAAGAGTTTTCCTGGTCTGCAGTGGGGTCCATTGAAAGACTTTCTTAAGCATTCACATTAGACCAAAACAGGTTCCAGAGATGGTTTTGACATGCTCACTCATGGAGAGATGATCATCTATTAGAACTCCCAGGTTCTTTGCACATTTTTTTGGGGCTAGGTGGTGGGCCCAACTCCGATGGCCACCAGTCGGCTGACCAGACTGAGTGATATTTTCCGAACAAAAGGATCTCTGTTTTGTTGGTTTTGAGCTGCAAAAAGGTATCTGTCATCCATGTGGAAATTCTTAGTAAACAGTTCTTAAATTTAACTTTGGTCAGCATCGGATTATGGTCCATAGTGATGACCAATTGTGTGTCATCAGCATAAGAGATGGTTTCAAACCCACATGACCGGATGAGTTTTTCCAGGGGTGCCACATAAACATTAAACAAGGTGGGGCTCAAAATTGAGCCCTGCGGCACCCCTTTATCCAGGACCATGGATGCAGATGAATAGCCACCCAGCTGAACCAAATGAGTACGTTCAGACAGGAAGTTCTTCATCCATTCCAAAGCTTTACCCGTGACACCAATCTCCCCTAGTCTTTGGACTAAGATTTGATGGGAGATGGTGTCGAAAGCCGCTGACAGATCCAAGAGAACCAGCATAGCTGAGGATCCCTGGCCTAAAGCCAGTTTGATGGTATCCGTGACCTCTACTAAGGCTGATTCCGTGCTGTGGAATGCACGTAAACCTGACCGAGAAGCGTCCAGCAGGTGGTTCAATTTGAGGTAAGACACCAGTTGGTGATTAACTAAGGACTTTAGGATTTTGGATATGAAAGGAAGTAAAGATATAGGTCTGTAATTTATCATATCCAGAGAGTCTGCTGTGGCTTTTTTAAGAAGAGGTTTAATGCATGCAGTCTTCCATTTAGAAGGAATAGTGGCCGACAGTACGGAGAGATTGCATAGATCTGTAATGGAGCTAAGCAGAATAGAAGTCAGATTGGTGATCACATAGGGGGGGCGGAATCTGATGGGGAACCGGATTTTATGGTATTTATTCGGGCCTGTATTTGATCCTCTGTAACAGGAGAGAAAGAATCCAGAGTAGAGGACTGGGGGGCCTTGAGGATCCTGGATCTTAAGTGTCATATTGTTTACAAAAGAGTTGTGTATATATTGTTAATCTCATGTTCAAAGTGTGCTGCGAGGTTATTGCAGTGTGATTGCAAAATTGGTATAGTAAGATTACAGCTACTCTGATTCGCTAGTTCCTTGAGAATTTTAAAGAGCTCTGTTGAAGAGTTTCTTGCATAATTAATTCTCTCGGCTATGTAAGATCTTCTTGCAGTGTTATAATATTTTAAATATGTCCATAAAGCTATCTTATAGGCACGTCTTTCCTCTTCTTATTTAAATTTCCTCCATTTGCATTCTAATTTCCTTACTGTGGATTTCTCCTTCTTTAGAAATTCTGAATACCAGGGGGTGGGTGGGGGTTCCATTTTAGATTTAGGTCTTTTTAGCGGGACAATAATATCCAAGGCCTTTGTGAGAGAGTCTTCAAAGGCTTTGAGGGCAGGATTGATGTGTTCATAGTCCGTGATAACCGGGGGAGTGAAGACTGGGAGAAAGGCAGAGAGAACTACCATCCTCCAGGATCTCGTAAGTTTAAAGCTCTGACAGCAGATTTCCTTGTGTGTTTGAATGTCTAAGTGGAAGTTGACAGAGAGGTGATCGGTCCATGCCTGCAGAGCAGGCGTATCTACTACTAAATTTGTGGCATCTGTAAATATTAGGTCAAGGGTATGCCCTGCTATGTGGGTGGGACCTGTTACCATTTGATGGAGACCAAGTGATTCCATGTCTGATATAAGGCGCATGGTGTCAGCATCAGTTTGATTATCAATATGACAATTAAAATCCCCCAGGAGCAAAAAGTTATCTGATGTTAAAATATATGGTGCTAACCATTCCATGAGCTTTGTACTGAAGTCTTTCTTTCCCTCAGCAGGGCGTTAGACCAGTGCTCCCTTCCAAATTAGATTAGTTGATGCTTTCAGTTGGAAAATTATAATTTCCACTGACCGTGTGGAACAGGAGTCCCTAGGTATCCACTCTCAAGAGATTTCTTGTTGCGGTGGCTATTCCCCCTCCCTTTTTGTGCTATCACACCTGGTTATGCTGTAGTCTTGGGGGAATGCTATAGCTATAGAGGGGAATGAAGACAAGTTTAGCCAGGTTTCCGTGATAAAACAAATATCAGGCTTTGTGGAGTCTAAGAAGTCCCATAATTCTGAAGCATGTTTGAGGATAGAACAAGCATTAAGATAGGTACAATGTAACTGAGAAGGAGTGCTAAATGCTATTTCCAAGGTGGTGGTATTACTATTGACACAGGGGCTACTTTTTGGCAGAACATTTATTGAGGACCCTGGGGCACTATGCCTGACTGAGAGTCCTATTAATCCATGAAAACATACAGGAGTTGCGTTGCCAGTAATCAGGATTGTCAGCTGGATGAAATTTCTTCCTACAAAGGATGCTAGGAATATGTTCCCCTATGGTTGTAAGCTCCGCACTTAAGTAAGCTATGGGCGCCATAAACACTCAATGTGATCTGATAAGTAAAAAATTAAAAGTTAAAACCAGACAGAGAAGGTAAAAAAGATGCAGCCTTCCTGGCTACGTCCAGGCGCGAATAAGCTTGCCTTTGGCGCGCCAGCGGCACGCCTGCTGCGCGTCCGTGGCGGGCTCTGGAATAAATAAGGAGCGGAAGCCCGAGGCGCGGGAAGAAAAGAAAGGCTAGAATGTCAGCTTCCCAAAATGGCGGCAGCTGACATCCTGGAAGTTGCCCTCCGGGCTGCTCTCTCTGCTCAAACAGCCTCCTAACAGCTGCGGCGGACCGTAGAGCTAACCAGAAAACGGAAGGATGTTAAAAGTAATAAAAAAAGGTGAACGAAGATTAAAAGTATAAGTAGCTCAAGATCAAATACACTTAAATAAAAAGTACTTGCGGTGTAACCCCAAGCTGTGGACTCGTCCGCGTCGAGCTCTGGAATAAATAAGGAGCAGAAGCCCGAGGTGCGGGAAGAAAAGAAAGGCTAGAATGTCAACTGCCCAAAATGGCGGCAGCTGACATCCCGAAAGTTGCCCTGGTGTGGACCAAGCTCCTTATGGAGTTTGAAGGATGGCAACATGACATCCTACCACTGAACACATCTGCAATCTAAAGTATAATTCAAAAAGAACCATGCACTTTATGCCTCCATTTTTAATATCTGACCCAATGCACAGTAAGGCCAGGATTAGGATTATGAGTCGGTGGTGAAAAAGTACTCCTCACAATCACAACTGGTCCATTGTTAGCACACTTGCATTTTCTGGTTGTAGGCACACAGGTCCCGATTTTACTGTCTGAAAAAGACGACCTGTTAAAAAAACATAAATTGGTCTGGGACTGCGGGCACAAGTGCAGCCTGGCTCTTTACAGATCCTTTCCTAAAGGATTTAGGAGCATGGTTGGGTGACTCTCCCCTGCCCAGCACCAGCCTCCTTGCCGCAGAGTCATGTCTATGAGTGCTGAATGGGCAAAATTACAAGATAAGACTGCTGCAGAATCTGCTGCATAATTTTCCTTATTTTGCTGATTAATGTATTAAACCTGACATGTAATTTTCTCCATCACTTCACCATAATTTCAGTAACCCTGGTTATTAGTCACTATCATTGGTTTTGACAGTGCTTGTTCTTTGAAGAGTGTTCTGTATTGAAATTATTTGATGCTGATGAAATCAAAGTCCACTTCTGGAAATGCTCTTCTTAATGCCTAATATATATATATTTTTTTAAATGAATCTAGTCCTGTCCACAATTACTTTGGTTCTCCAGCAATGGATCTTTCATAGATTCTCATGCTTGAATCCTTCCCCTGTTGCCATACTGGGAACCCCCCTGGTAACATTACAAACAGCAGCTCACGTATATGCATTCATTTAAGTTGACATTCACTGAAACTTTACTTAACCTATCCACATCATTATATATAATCCAGATTCCAGCCAATCAGAATCCACTCCACTCAGCTGTTACCTTCACTGCTGCTTTCAACTGTCAGATTTTCTACCACGTGTTCAGGTGCTCTTTGACACTATATGAGAGGAGAGGAAAAAAAGAATTGCAAGATTTTTCCACATGATGGCTGAAGCAGGTCTAAAAAAGTCTTTTAGGCCTGCAAATCATGTGGAAAAAAAGATTTACATGGCCACATACATAGTACTTATACTGCTTGCATCCTGAGCACAAGCCAGCAAATTGCAGTTTTTGCAGAAAGTTTTCTACAAAGACATCAAAAGATAGAGTGAAGCGCTTGGCTCTTGCCATTTTGGAGATGGAAGTGGATAAGGGTGATACATCAAAAAGGTAGGATCAAGGACCCTCTGACTCTGTTGTTAAGAATCAGACATCTGGTCAAAAGCACTCTGAGGTGCACAAGGTGAAAAGCGGAGATCCGGCAAAAAAATCTAAGGTAGCCTCAGATTCCGATACTAAAGCATCAAGGAAGAAAGGTGATGAGAACACGTCGATGAGACGAAAGTCGTTGACGATGGGAAAGGTAAAAAAATCACCAAGAGGTGAGAGAGATTGGTTGCTGACGAGAATAAGACCATCTCCGTCGTCGGTATCATCGAGTGATCAGGCGCAAATACTGATGAAGGGGACCAGGTTAGGTTAGTCATCCTTGAAATTGTCATTGACAAAGGTGTTGCCGTTGACGAGTGAATTGCAGCCGATGAAGGAAATGCCGTTAACGAGGAATTTGTCAACTAGTAATTTGCCGTTGATGAGCAGCAAGTTAATGACCAAAAGGAAGCAAACATTAGTCACACCCACTTCATCGATGGGTTTATTGAAGGAACTAAAAGATGGTGAAGTGGAACCTATATTGGAATTCATGTTGGTGTCGCCAATACCATTGCAACCACCACAAAGTTTGTTGCAGGGAACTTCCCCTGAGGAGCAAGATCATTTGTTACATTATCAATAAGGTACTAAGCAGGACTTAGATCATGTGAAAGATTTCTTTAGTGAAAGAGATAGTTCTGAGGAAAAAGGAAGGACAACTCATCCAGGAGAGTTGAACGTCCAATACATTGATGATGAGGTGCAATATGGGGAGTGTTTGCGATCCCCAAATTTATCACAGGCCAAAAGAAGGGATGAGTGGATTAATCATTCAGAAAAATTGGTTCAGGTACCAATGCAAATGCTAACATCATTACAAGATATAATTGCAGATATATATAAGAGACTGCCACCTCAATAAGCACAGAAGGTGCAGGAGTCGGAATTAACAAAGACTCCTTAGCCTCCAATTTTGCAACCCATACAAACACAAACCCAGGAAAGACAGTGGAAGCAAACATTATTGGAGGATGTGAATCTAGAGCAAGTGGCTTCAGATGAAGGGGAGCAGGATGATGGAGTAAAGTCTCCTTCTAGTGGCAATGATAATAACGATGATGATAGCACACACAGTCAACCCGGGTCTCCAACAGATGATTCTGAATGGAATCAATTTATAGTACAGAAGAGTGCTGGTCCAGAACTGACACATAATAGTTTGCCTCCAGTTAATACTGGGATGTTTCATTCTCTAATAGAGAAAGCTTTGAAACACAGTCTTCCAGTCTCTGTTCCAGAAAAACCTTGTTTTCTGTTTGTTTTTAAGAAAAAGCACACAGGAGCACTCAATCGATTCCTGTTCTAAAACATCTGTGGGAGGAAGGTCTAGCAATGTTGCAAATGCCGGCAACAGCATCAGTAAATGTTCTCAAGAAATGAAAAGAAATTCAAGGCTACATACTATTCAGCAGGGTGTATTCTAAACCAGGTGCGTACTGACTCCGTAATATCCTCAGCAGCGCAACAAAGATCAAGGAATCCTTCATCCCCTTGTACAGCTCCAACAGACAAGGAAGACAGAAGACGGGACTATGTGGGGAAGAGAGTGAACGTGTTGGCAGCTGATGCAATTAAGATTGCTAGTTCGTCTGCAATTGTAGCACGATATGACAGACAAATATGGAATGACATGGCGCCGTTCCTTGAAAAATACCAGAGGAGGATAAAGTGAAAGCAGAGGCAATATTGAGAGATGGAAAACAAGCGCATGCTTCATTGACCGATGTGGCAATGGATGCTTCAACGTGCGCATTTACACATGTTGGAAATGCGACTGTCATGTGGAGGTGTGGCTGGATGAAGAGCACATCTTTTAGGCCAGAAGTGATGGACATGCCATTTGGTGGCAATAATGTTTTCAGAAAGAAAGTGAATGAAGCTCTTCAATCAATAAAGGCAGATACAAAGATGGCATGTTCGCTAGGTATGCTGCAGGGGAAACATCCTAAACAACGACTCCGGAACAACGAGTTCTTGAGTCACCAAGCCGAAAAACGACTTGCACAAACAACGACTTAGCCTGAACCACGCACATGCGTGGTTCAGGCTAAGACGGTCTAGTGTTCGTCGGAGCGTCGGAGGAACAGGAGAGGTAAGAGAGGTTCGGGGGTGGGGAGGGGGGTTTGTATGTTAGTTTTTAGGGGGTAGGAGGCGTTCGGGGTAGATTTTAAGGGGTGGGGGATTAGTGTTAGTTATTAGGGTGTGGTGGGGGTTCGTATTATTTTTTAGGGGTTGGGGGTCGTGATCAATTTTAGGGGTGGAAGGGGTTTGTGTTTATTTTTAGGGATTGGGAGGGGTCCGAGTTAGTTTTAAGAGGGTGGGAGGGTTCGTATTATTTTTTAGGGGCTGGGGGGGTCGGGATCAATTTTAGGGGTGGGAGGGGTTAGTGTTTATTTTTAGGGGGTGGGAGGGGTTGGAGATAGTTTTAAGGGAGTGGGGGGTTCATATTAGTTTTTAGGGGGTGGGGGTTTCATGATAGTTTTTAAGGAGTGGGAGGGGGTTCGAGTTAGAATTTTGAGGGTGGGAGGGGTTAGTGTTATTAGGAGGTTGGGGGGGGTTTGTGTAGGTCTTTAGGGGGTGGAAGGTGGGGGGATGGGGTAGATTTTAGGGAGTGGGAGGGGCTGGGAATAGAATTTAGGGGGTGGGTTTACCATGCATTCCTTTATTACGAAAATGTGTGGTAAAAGAATGTGTGGAAAAAAATCGTTGTTGAGACACGGTCGTAGTATAGACGGCGTGGTTTAGGGAGTCATTGTTGAGAAACTCGTTGTTCCAACATACAACCATGCTGCAGAGTAGGCAGTCCTACAGAGGATTTAGGAGACAATTTTTTCACCAAGGTCAGGGGCAGCAAGGGTTGTTTTTTCGACCCTACAGGCAGTATGGATCATATGGCCTGTACAGTTGATATGGACAGCAGAGACTGAGAGGACAAGACTATAGGCAGGGCCGAGGAAGAATCTGAAAAGTAAGCCAGGACAAAGGAGGAAGACCATGACTTCCTGTGGAAGAGTGCCTCCAACGTTCAGCTGCCAGTTGGAGGAAGAATGCAGTTTTATTTAAAAAGTTGGCAGCCGATAACATCAGACAGAAGGGTACTGGACTTTGTAGGACATGGTTATGTCCTAGAATTTTTAGAAGAACCACCATTAGCCCCACTGAATTAAGGAGCGAGACAGACATTTAAGAGAGTTGAAGGCAGAGGTAACACAATTACTAAACAGAAGAGCTATCGAAAGGGTGCCATTAGAGGAAGTATACAAGGGATTCTACTCGAAATTCTTTTTCATTTTGAAAAAATCTGGAGAAGGGCGTCCAATATTTGATTTAAGGGCACAGAACACATTTATAAAGAAACAGTTTCTGCATTGTCATATTACAAGAAATTCTTCTGTTTTTATAAGAAAGGGAGAACTACTAAGTTCGATAGACTTTGACAATGCATATTTCAACATGCCCATTCACAAGAAAAACAGAAAATATCTCTGTTTTATGGTGGCAGGTCAGCACTATCTGTTAAAAGCCCTACCTTTTGGTCTGAGGTCACCTCCTCGAGTGTTCACCAAACGGAAAGCTCCAATAGCAGCATTTTTAAGGAGCAAGGGGGGGTAGGGAGTATCCTTTCCTGGATGATTGGCTTGTAAAGGCAAGTATGTTGTGAAAGGCCAAGGAAATGACCAAGTTTACAAAGGAAGTGCTCTTAAAAGTTAGGCCTTGTGATAAATACAAGGAAATCAAATATGGATCCAAGCTGGGATTTGGTGTATCTGAAAGAGACACGTTAGTGACAGATTCCTTACCTTAGAATATCCCCAGGCGTCAGGCTGGATCCGGAAAGTTTTTTGCGTAGCAGTACCCCTGCGCGTCGGTAGGCGGAGTCGTGCGGCTCCGCGTCCGTCGTCGGCGTCGTGATCGCCGGGATGACGTCGCGGGCAGTACTTAGGCGCCGCCCCTGCGCGCTGACGTCAGTTCTGTCCTTCTTTTTCCGCGCCAGTAAGCGCAGATCCGGGAAGAGCAGTGCCCTAGTCACTTTTTGACTATCTTTTTTGTGAAATTTTTTCACTGTTTTCTTCAACGAGTCTTCACGACTCCTAAGGTGTCGTAGGGATGCCCGGCTTTAAGCCCTGCGAGGAATGTGGTCGTATGATGTCCATCACGGACCCCCACCTCGAGTGTCTCTTCTGTCTCGGCCGAGACCACGACACGAAGTCGTGCCCTGACTGCCGGAAACTTCATCCGAAGGCTTTGCGAGAGCGGTCTCGAAAGCTCCTTGAAGTCCGGCAGTCGGCTCCGCGCCGCACCAAGCCCCGGTCCCGGGAGAGGTCGAGGGCCGGACGCGGAGTCCCCGCCGTTCGTCGGAATCCAAGTCTTCGCGCTCCTCCGGTAAGTCGAAGCACAAGAAGTCTAGCGGCGTCATCGGCTCTAAGACTTCGCCTCGCCGGTCGCGCGACTCGGCTGAGGTCCCTGTCGGCACCGTCCCCGCCCCCGCGGCCCCGGACGTGCCTGTCGAGTTGCCCCCGCATTACCCGTCCTTCCCGGGTTCGGGGCGGCTCCGGCCGAGATACAGAAATTCCTGTCGGCCATGGCCCGCCTCTTCGGGCCTCAAGGTCCCTCCGGTGCGCCTTCGGGCCCCGCGGGCCCTGATGGGGTTGCTCCGGCGTCGCCGTCGACTCCGGTCCCGGCGTCGCCTGTCCCACCAGCCTTCGTCCCGGCCTCGGCTCCGGCCCCGGCCTCGACCCCGGTTCCGGTGGTGCCGCAACCCCCATCGACGCCGGTTGACCTAACCACGCCTCCGCCGATGTCCCCGGTGCCGTTTCCGACGCCCGTCCGGGGCTCCGGGCGGCGTCGTTCCCCGGTTCTCCCCGGGTCCGGACATGGAGCCGGACCGGCGTCGCCCGACGCCGGTTCCGGCGCCGATGAGACCTTGGGTCCCTTATGTCCCTCCTCCTCCATCTTTTCAACCTGAGGAGGACCAGGAGAGCTGGGAGGGGTCTGACGACCCTCTCACACAACAGTGCGAGTTTGACCCGGACTGGGTTGAGGAACTTGGGGATGCCAGTGGGCTGGATACCTCCCCCGACTCTGGCATGCTGTCTCCTCCCGTGGCAACGGAGGAGGGGGCTAATTTTGCAACGGTGTTGCGTAGAGCTGCTGGAGCCTTAAATCTCCAGTTGCCTACAGTGGCCGTCAGGACTAACCTCCTGACTGAAGTGCTTCAGCCGGCGGCCTCCTCTTCGGAGCCTGTGCTGCCGTTCAACGATGCACTCACTGACGTTCTTTTGGGTGCCTGGTCCAAACCCACCACAGGGGCTCCTGTGGATAGGAACGTGGCCCGACGCCATCGCCCGGCTCCGGGCGACCCCCTGTTTCTCTCCCAACACCCCACCCCTGAGAGCTTGGTTGTCCAAGCCTCTGCCTCCCAAACAGCCTTCCCTACCGCCCCTCTGGATAGGGAATCCAAGCGCCTGGATCACTTTGGGAAGAAGGCTTTCTCTTCCTCCAGTGCTGGCTTGCGGTCTGTTAATACCGCTTGCCTCTTGGGCCGATACACCCACTCCCTGTGGGATTCGGTGGCTGATGTTTTGCCGCAGTGTTCTGAGGAGGTCCAGACACTGCTTACCCGCGCTATTGCGGAAGGGCGTGATGCGGCTAAATATACCATCCGCTGTGGCCTTGATACCGCCGACTCGCTGGGCAGATCGCTTGCAACGACGGTGGCGCTGCGTCGCCACGCCTGGCTGAGAACCACTGGTTTTTCAGGGGATGTCCAGAATACTCTTATGGACATGCCCTTTGATGGAGTCGGTCTTTTTGGTTCGAAGGCAGACCATGCGCTGGAGCGTTTCAAGGACTCACGGGCTACTGCTAAGTCCGTGGGCCTTGCTGTTGTGCGCCCTCCGCAAACGTCTGCTTTTCGCCCCTTTCGTGGCCACGGAAGGGGCGCCCAGTCACGTCCACAGGCCGGCCAACGGCCCGCGCAGCAAGCGCCTTCGCGTGGCCGAGGACGTGGATACCGCCGTGGCGGTTCGGGCAACCAGCGTGCGGGTCAGGCCACCACCTCCAACCCGTCCGCGGCCTCCAAGCCCTCCTAGTCCCTCCTTTCAGGTGCACAGCACGCCAGTCGGGGGCAGGGTCCGCCATCACCTTCACCACTGGCGTCCCATCACCTCGGACAAGTGGGTCTTGGACATTGTCCGAAGGGGCTACTCCCTCCCCTTCGAGACCACCCCCAGCCATGCCACCTCCATTCCACCGCATGTCAGGGGATCACTTGGTGCTTCTACAGAAGGAAGTCACGGCCCTCTTGGCCAAGAGGGCCATCGAGCGTGTTCCGACCCCAGAAGTAGGGCGTGGTTGCTACTCCCACTACTTTCTGGTGCCCAAAAGGGACAAGGAGGACATGCGTCCTATCTTGGACCTCCGGAACGTCAATCGCTTCCTCCGGAAGGAGAAGTTCAAGATGCTCACCCTAGCTCAGGTCTTGACTGCCCTCGACCCCGGAGACTGGTTGGTAGCGTTGGACTTGCAGGACGCCTATTTCCACATCCTCGTCCTGCCGGCCCACCGGCGTTACCTTCGGTTCACGGTAGGCCTCGAGCATTTTCAGTTCACCGTGCTCCCTTTGGCCTTACCAGTGCCCCTCGGGTGTTCACGAAAGTGATGGCGGTGGTCGCAGCTCATCTGCGCCGGGCAGGGGTTTCAGTCTTCCCCTACCTCGACGACTGGCTGCTGAAGGCGGGCTCGTCCCAGGCAGTCGTCTCCCACCTCCAGACTAAGGCCGAACTCCTGCACTCGCTGGGGTTCTCCATCAATGTGCCGAAGTCGCATCTGATTCCTTCTCCACAGCTCCTTTTCATCGGAGCAGTTCTGGACACGACGCAGTTTCGGGCCTATCCTCCCGAACGGCGAGTCCGGGATATTCAGGCTATGATTCCGATCTTTCAGCCTTTATCCTGGGTTTCGGTACGGATGACCCTGAGGCTGCTGGGCCTCATGGCCTCCTGCATCCTGCTGGTCACTCATGCCAGATGGCATATGCGGGCTCTGCAGTGGGACCTGAAGTTCCAGTGGGCGCAGCACCAGGGCGACCTGTCCGATCACGTCCAGATCTCGGAGGGGACTGCAAAACAGTTGCAGTGGTGGCTCTCGAACCGGCAATGGGTCATGGGCAGATCCCTCTCCCTTCCCCAGCCAGAGCACACAGTTGTGACGGACGCGTCCCTTCTGGGATGGGGCGGTCACATGGGAGAGGCGGAGATCAGAGGCCTCTGGTCTCCGGGCGGAGTCCCGGCTCCATATCAACCTTCTGGAGCTCCGGGCGATCCGACTTGCACTCAAGGCATTCCTTCCCTCTGTCAAAGGGAAGGTAGTGCAGGTGTTCACAGACAACACCACCGCCATGTGGTACTGCAACAAACAAGGCGGGGTGGGGTCGTGGACCCTTTGTCCAGGAGGCTCTGCGCCTCTGGACATGGCTGGAACACCAGGGCATGTTCCTGGTGGTTCAACACCTGGCAGGTTCCCTGAACGCCAGGGCGGACGAACTCAGCCGCAGGTGCATGATGGATCACGAATGGCGTCTTCACTCGGAAGTGGCGCAAGGACTCTTTCTACAGTGGGGAGAGCCTTGGTTAGATCTATTCGCCACCGAAGAGAACGCGCAATGTCATCAGTTCTGCGCGTTGGAATTTCCAAGGCGGCACTCGCTCGGCGACGCTTTTCGTCACGAGTGGAGTTGCGGTCTATTGTACGCCTTTCCGCCTATACCACTTCTACCCAGAGTGTGGAAGAAGATTCGGCACGACCGGGCCCAAGTCATTCTTGTGGCTCCGGACTGGGCTCGAAGAGTTTGGTATCCCGAGCTACTCAATATGAGCGTAGATCCCCCGATCCGTCTGCCTCTTCGGGAGGATCTTCTGTCGCAGCAGCAGGGGACGGTCCTCCACCCGAACCTGTCCAGTCTACACCTGCTTGCGTGGAGATTGAGCGGCGGCAGTTGATTCCTTTCGACTTGCCTCCCGAAGTTTGTGATGTGATTCTGGCAGCCAGGCGTCCCTCCACTAAAGTGGTATACGCCTGCAGGTGGAACAAATTTGTGGCATGGTGCACAGCAAAGGCTGTGAATCCCCTTTCTGCCCCTCTTTCTGAGGTCCTTCTGTTTCTTCTCTCTCTGGCCCACCGGGGTTCTGCCCTGGGTACCATCAAGGGTTATCTTTGTGCTATCTCGGCCTTCCTCAGGCTCCCTGATCAGCCCTCCCTTTTCAAGTCCCCTGTTGTTAACAGGTTCTTAAAAGGCATTACTCACCTCTTCCCTCCTGTTCCGTTTGTGATGCCTCAGTGGGACTTGAACTTGGTTCTTACCTTTTTAATGTGCGCTCCCTTTGAGCCTCTACATAACTGTCCTCTTCGTCTTCTGACTCTGAAGACAGCCTTTCTGGTGGCCATCACCTCCGCTCGGCGGGTGAGTGAGCTCCAGGCTCTATCTTGCAAACCTCCCTTTCTGTCTGTTCATCCAGACAAGGTTGTTCTTCGGACGCGTCCGTCCTTCTTGCCAAAGGTGGTTACTGCTTTCCACATTGGGCAGACCATCACTTTGCCCACCTTCTTTCCGCCTCCGCATCCTTCCAGAGAGGAAGAGAGGCTCCACCGTCTGGACCCAAAACGTGCGCTCTCTTTCTATATTGACCGCACAAAACACTTCCGGGTGGATGACCAGCTCTTTGTTGGCTACGTGGGCGCCAAAAAGGTCGGGCGGTGCACAAGAGGACCATCTCCCGCTGGGTTACCTTGTGCATCAAGACCTGCTATTCTTTGGCTAAAAAGGAGCCTCCTGTTGGGCTGCGTGCCCATTCCACCAGGGCAACGGCTGCTACCACGGCCTTGGGCCGCGGTGTTCCGCTGCCGGTTATCTGTCAGGCAGCTACGTGGGCCTCGCTGCACACGTTTACAAAGCATTACTGCCTTGACAGTCAGGTCCGGAGGGACGGCTTCTTTGGCCGTTCTGTCCTCCAGGACTTCCTTGTCTGATCTTTGTTCGCAGACCCACCACCGGGGTTGGTATTGCTGGGGTATCTATTCTAAGGTAAGGAATCTGTCACTAACGTGTCTCTTTCAGATGCACAAGTTACTAACTTGTGTAACGATATATCTGTAAGAGACAGTAGTTAGTGACAGATTCCTACCGCCCACCCATCCTCCCCGTTCTGCGAACTGATTTCTAGGGTTAAGGACATCCCTTTCAGGGCCCTAGTAGTTTTCAGACACCTATGTCAGCTTCTTGCATGGCTCTGCGTTCCTGGCGCGGAAAGTCGTGTACAGAACTGACGTCAGCGCGCAGGGGCGGCGCCTAAGTACTGCCCGCGACGTCATCCCGGCGATCACGACGCCGACGACGGACGCGGAGCCGCACGACGCTGCCTACCGACGCGCAGGGGTACTGCTACGCAAAAAACTTTCCGGATCCAGCCTGACGCCTGGGGATATTCTAAGGTAAGGAATCTGTCACTAACTACTGTCTCTTACAGATATATCGTTACACAAGTTAGTAACTTGTGCTTTTGTGAGCGAGATTGAAAACGTCAAAGGGGATTGTGTTCCCATCACAAGAAAGAGGCAAGAAGCTAATGAGGCGGGGCGTGGCCTAGCCGTCGACCAAGATGGCCGCACGGTTCTGAAGCTCCGGCGCCCTACATCTACAAAAACTACATGATCCTGCAGAATCTTCTGACGGAGAAGATGGTGTACTAGAGCCGCCTGACACCGCGGCGACACTGTTGGGGGCGGCGAGATCCTGTGCCACCCCTACCGAACCCTGCGAGGGCGTGTGGAGGCCCATCCAGTCTTGGAGGCCCTGCGGCGACAGGGGCCGCGGGCGAGCCTGAGACCGGAGCTGCGGTGCTCCGCTGGGCCCCTAGCTCGCTTTATTTGCCGCTGCTGGAGGCGCGGGGAGACGCCCCTGCTGTGAACCGGTACAATAGACGGCGGAGACCATCGACAACTGTGCCGTGGGCGGATCGACTGGCCGGGCTGTGGCGTAGGCGGTCTGGTGCGGGGGCCCGCACGGACTGGACCCCCATCTCATCTATCTTCCTGGGCGCAGCGCCGCCTCTGTGAGTACCCGCACCGGCCTTGTTTTACAGGCACAGACCCTGTTCTACCCCCTCCAAGTGTCCGCTGAATCCCGCGAAGACGGGCGAATACACATGAAGGCCCAGCCGTCTCGGAGGGCTCGCAGTGACAAGAGCCACAGGTGAGCGCAACTGCGGGGCTCCGCTGGCCCCCCTGTTCACTGAAAGTGCTGCTGCTGGAGCCGCGAGGAGGCGCACTGCTGTGGCCGCCGTGGTGGGCGGCGACTAACATCGATGGCTGTGCACTGGGTGAGTCAGCCGGGCCGAGTTGCGTGTGTGTGCGGCCTAACGCGCCGGCCGGACCCCTACTTCATCTCCCTTCCTAGACGCGGCGCCACTTCTGCTGGTCCCCGCGCTGGCCCTATTGTAAACTGGGGGCGTTCATTCATCCTGGTGCAGAGCGCACGGGACACTGGAGAAAATGCTGGCTGAAACCCAAGCTTCTACATAAGGAGGTGGGTCTGAACGCGACCATTTTGAATTGGGCACTCACAGTTCATAGCTAAAACCTCCGGGGGCAGGGGTTGAGAGCATTACAGATTTTTGCCCTCTGTTTCCACGCAGTACCTGCAATTACTGATTATTCCTCTCTACCAGGGGTGTACGGCCCGACGGTCCTGCAGGCGGCCTCCTCACCGCTTGCTGAACAACTAAATCTAGCTCCTTGCCGACCGGAGTGAAGGCGGCTCGATAAACTTTCACTCTTCTGGGAGTCCCCACCCCCTCCCCTTCACCCCGGCAGGGGTATCGCCGAGTGGATCCCCCGGCGGTGACTGTTCTCCATATACCTACCTTCGGGTGGCACGACAATCCTACCTCATACTCCTGCACAGCCGCGGAGCTGAAACCCTTGCATACGCTGCAGACATGGGACGAGGAGACCCCAAGCAACGCAAGTTAACCTTTGACAAACCGGGCACATCGGACCGTCCAGACCAGAACCCTGACGCAGACGGTGAGTCAGACCAGAACGCTCAGCCCCCCGCCATGGAGGGCGCGGCAGCTATAACAGCAGAACTCCATGCTGGGTTTCGTGCGATAGACTCCAGATTTGACTCCCTCGCTTCCAGGCTGGACAGAATGGGGGAACGTATTGATGGGCATGGCACCTGGCTCGACGAAGTGGAGCAACGTATTTCTGCACACGAGGACCAGGCTAAAGACACTACACGCCGGTTGGAGAAAATGGAGCGGCTGCTGAAGACCGTAGCCAGTAAAACGAGGATTTAGAAGCCTGGTCACGAAGAAACAACATTTGTATTTTGGGCCTTGCAGAATCTACCAACACTGGACGGCCCGAGCTATTTGTCGAATCGCTTCTTGTCAGTGTTTTTGGAGTGGATAAACTGTCCAAAACCCTCATTGTGGAAAGGGCGCATAGATCCCTAGGTCTTCGCCCTCCCCTTGGGGCACCTCCGCGACCGATAATCGCCCGTTTGCTCAACTACAGGGACTGGGACACAATCCTTCTCTTAGCCCGAGAAAATGCGCCAGTGCAATATCAGGGCTCCGTACTCTTTCTATCCAGATCATACGGCCGCAGTCCAAGAAGCCCGTCGCAAATTTGCAGATGCTAAACAGCAGCTCCGCACACTTGTTCTAAAATACGCCATGGTATACCCTGCACGATTGCGGGTCCTGGTGGGTGACAAGTCTCGCTTCTTCGACACGCCAGCCGATGCCCTAGCTTTCTGAAAACAACAACAGAACAACACTCATAGGAGCCCTACTCACTCCTCTGGCTGCTCCACCCCTGATCAACAGCTGGCTGCGAGCGCTGAACTTTTCACTCCGGGCTGATGACCATACGAACTCTCGCCACACTGGACCTATGTTCACCCAACTTCCAGCCGCCTCTCTAGGACTGCCTAACCGCTATGTCATCTCCTAGTACTATTAGTGTTTTTGTGTTCCTAGTTTACAAGTTACATAATTTCATGAATAGACGCTGGGCATCCGAGGTGTTGCCCGTCCCCTACGGATGATTCTGAATGGTTTGTTTTTGGGACTTTTTCTTTTTGGGTTGAGATGTTGGGTATTCGCCGGATCCTTGTGTTCTGGTGTGGGAGGAGGGTCGGAGTTGTATTTTGGGGGTTTCTTCTTTGCATATCTTTCTTTTTGGCCCCTTTCACCCTTTCTAATCCTTTTTTATTGTTTTTCCCCCTCTCCATATGCAGCACACCCCCTATATTACAGTGGATGTACGCACACATACACTCTTCCCTATGGCGCTGAACTCTGGCACTACTATGGAGGCCAAGTTGCTTACCTGGAATGTACGGGGACTTAACCACAGAAAATGCAACCCCATGCTAACCTACCTCCGAAGGCACAACATCAAGATAGCGTTTTTACAAGAAACTCACCTCCCCCCGCTAAATTCCCCACCTTTCGCTTCCTCCTAGGGGCTCCATAGATATTTCTCATGCTACAGCACCTATTCTCGGGGAGTCTGTCTCCTTATTCATCACACTCTCCCCGTCACGCACAAGCTCACAGTGTCTGACACGCAAGGGTGATACCTTCTAGTGATGGGAACGCTTCTCGGCAAAATGGTTATGTTTCTTAATGTCTATGCACCTAATACTAATGATCCCACATTCTTCTCCGATCTCCATAATTTGCTTGATCGCCATGAGTATGATGCACTGTTCCTTGGGGGAGATTTGAACGTATGGCTTGATCCCAGCTGTGACCCCTCTGGCCCCGCGCACAATGCAAAGCCACATGCCCGTCAGGCGCTCCGGGAACTAACACAAGACCTTGATCTGCGGGACATGTGGCGCACACACCATCCGGATGCACCAGGATACACATTCCACTCGGCGCCACATTCAACGTGGACACGAATAGACTACTGGCTCGCTGACGCACTTGGGTGTCAATGGACCAGTGACATAGAAACACTACCTCGCACCTTATCGGACCATGCCCCGGTACTTCTCCATCTCAAAATTCCACACTCTACCGGGTGGGAGCGCAGATGCTCATTCCCGGCCACAGCTCTGCTTGATGCACTCTTTAAGTCAGAACTACGAGAAGCGATCGACGGGTACTTCACACTAAACACAGGCTCGATACCGCATTATGCAACCTTGTGGGACGCGTTTAAGGCGTATATCCGCGGTATCTGCATCTCTAAACAGGCCGGGATCCTACGCTCAATACGGGGTAGCCTTGCCCGCGTTGAATCCGAGCTGACACGACTAGACAATTTACCTACCGCATCAAACGACCCTGATCGGCGCAATGCTCTCATACTCGCGCGCAGGTACGGAGAGGGAGAACGACCTGGTAGGACTCTTGCGGGATTAGTGCGACCCCCCCCCCCCCGAGGAGCTGGGCATATTGCGGCACTGAGACGACCCGACAACTCCACAGCTACTGACAGCGCTGATATAATGGCTGAGTTAGTCTCCTACTACAGGTCCTTATATGAGACTAAACTTCCTGTAGGTTTCACGCAACACCTAGCTTACCTAGAAGAAATCGCAATGGTGTGGTTAGCTACAGGGCAGGCACAATTTTTAAGCGAACCCTTTACCGTCGAGGAGGTTACCCAGGCTATAGACGCACTAGACGGATCGAAGACTCCTGGCCTTGATGGTCTCTCCGGGGTTTTTTACAAGACATTTAAACACACACAAGCACCGCAACTCCTTGAAGTATATGCTGAAGCGCTGGAAAAAGGCGCTCTTCCTCCCCCACCCCCCCTCAATGAGGGAAGCCGCCATATCCCTCTTGTTAAAACCGGGTAAGGAACCCACTAGTTGCACGTCATACTGCCCCATCTCTTTAATAAATTTTGATAACAAAATATTAGCCAAGATGTTGTCCACCAGACTGTCACTGCTACTTGACCAAATTCTCTCACCAGTGCAATCAGGCTTCATCCCACAGAGGTCCACTGCCCTGAATCTTCGAACTGTATTCTCTGTGATAAACAGGATATCACCGACAGTCCTGGCAGCGGTGGCCCTTCCTAGCGCGGAGCAGGCCTTTGATTCTCTGGAATGGCCATTTCTCATTGCCACGATTGGAAAGCTTGGCATCCCAGCAAATTTTATTGTTCTGACAGCCCTGTTGTATTCCTCTCCCACAGCCAGGCTCCGAGTAAATAGTTCTTTGTCCGCTCCTTTCCCGGTTACGCGTGGTACTCGTCAGGGATGCCCCTTATCTCCTTTGCTCTTTATAGTAGCTATAGACCCCCTAGTCAGGCACCTACAAGAGAAGCAGATGTTCCGCGGCCTACAATTCCACTCCAGCCCCTTGCTATTATCTATGTACGCAGACGACATCCTGCTCTTCGTTAGAGATCCCAATACCAACCTGCAACCCCTCATGGATGAGGTCTGCCGCTTTGGCGATATGTCTGGGCTGCGGATTAACTGGGACAAGTCAGAACTCTTCCCGATCACTGACTCGACTAACCCGTCAGGAGACAGCCCTCCCTTGCGATGGGCAGCAGATACTACCAAATACTTAGGCATCTTTTTACATGGAAATAAAGAACAAGTTCTCCGCCTTCACTATGGGCCAGCCATGGAGTTGCTTGCTTCTCAAATCAAGCGTTGAATCCAATTGCCGCTATCCATTACCGGGCGCATTGCCCTCATTAAAATGAAAGTCCTTCCCCGATTCTTATACTTATTTGTCAATATACCAATTCATTAACTAAGGCTTTTTTTACACAGCTAGGGAGCTTACTCATTCGCCTGGTCTGGGCGGGGCAGAGGGCGCGGATAGCCTGGGACACCCTTACGCTCCCCTATGAGTGAGTAGGATTCGCGGTTCCTGATCTGCACCTTTATTATCTGGTCCCTCAGGCCCAGTTTGCTCACTACTGGTTCCCCCCAGATGCCCGCATACCATATACCAAGCCCGAACGAGACCTATCCGCCCCTACTCCCTTAGGCGCACTGCTCCCTGTGGGCATAGCTCTACATCCTAATGACATACAACCCCTGTCCACAACCTGCTGGGCCTGGCGCAAACTCAGCCGGCTATTAGGTAGTGGCTCTTTATACTCACCCAACCTCCCGCTGCAGCAAAATCCGCTTCTGCCACTCACATTTGAGAAGGTGGTTCAGCGCACCCTCAATAAGTTACAATTACACACCATCGGTTCCCTAAGTCCAAGATGTCCTATATTCATAAATTTATAGCAACCAGACTGCTCAGTGCTCTCCGTTCGGCCACTCCTTCGTTTCCACTTCCCCCTGAGGAGTTTACACCTCTCACAATGCTTATAACTGATCAGGGTGGTGCCCATCTGATTACCAAGCTGTATCAGGCGTGTACGACGCTCAAGCAGGTCCGGGATAGAGGGGTACGGCGTCACTGGGAAGAAGACTTGGGTCAGCCATTAACCGATAAGGAATGGGCTCATAGCCACGAGCAAATAAAGAGGGTATCCCCCAATCACCAACACAAATAAATCCATTTCAAGTTTATACACCAGATCTTTCTCACGCCACGGCAACTGTCCAAATACGACCCCACCAAATCCTCAAACTGTTCCAAATGCCAAGCCCCGGATGCTGATTTCGCGCACATGACCCGGACATGCCCGCCCATAACTACCTACTGGACGAAAGTGTTTCAAACACTGTCCGATATAATCTCATTTCACTTTCTCCCTGCCCTAAGCTAGCACTGCTGGGAATAGTCAACAGTATACAGTTATGCTACTGTAGTTTCCTCGCTATAGCACTATTATTGGCAAAAAGAGAAATCGCACTACGCTGGGGCACCAGACGATGCCCCGAGAAGGAAGAATGGCTTCGCAGCATGACCAACTGCGATATGCAGACTGATACATACGCCACACTTAAACCCCCCACCTCACGACCTAAAGACATCTGGCACATATATCTGCAACCAACGCACCAAGTTCCATCAACTCAGTCCCCCTCACACCTCTCCGACTTGGACGGGCCCCTAAACACGAGCCCCCCCCCCAGCCAACCTCAGCACTGATCCAATAGGATCCTGTACCTCCATTACATCTGATATATATTCAGCGGCCTATACACCATTTGCATCCCCGGCATCCCCTTCTAGGAGAAGTGCGCCAAGTCTCCTGCACGATCCCAAGCTCTGCATGTGCAGGGTACGCATATGGATTGCCCTCTGTTTCTCTCTCCCTCTTTCTTCCCTTTTTTTATATCTCTTTCTTCGTAGTAAATGATGAAACATGTCAAATTTTCAGCTATTCCTCGTGAATAATGTCATCGATATTTTGTATTGAATGTTTTCATGAAACCAACCAATAAAAATTAATAAAAAAAGAAGCTAATGAGGCAGGTGACAACTTTGACAAGAAAAGAGAAGGTAACCATAAAAATGTTCAAGGCAGTTGTATGAACTATGTCCTCATGTATTCTTTTGATTCCTCATTGCCCCTTTTGATGCAGTTTATTGTGACAAGGCTATAGGCTCAGGAGTTGAGCAGATTATGACAGCAGAAATGTGGAGGATGGGATGATATAGTCATAGTAACTCCGAGTATGAAGAAAGCTTTCCTCTGATGGATGTGAAATGAGAATATTTTCAACGGTCAAAGCGTGCAGTCAGAGAAGCCACAGATGTATCTGACTGCAGATGCTTCCATGATGGGATGGGGAGCACATCTAACAGCATGATTGTACATGGTGAATGATCAGAAGAGAAAAAAGGTTACACATAATGTATTGGAGCTAGGGGCAGTGGGGCTAGCGCTAAAGGCCTTTCAGCATTTAGTAAAGCACTGTCAGGTAATGATAAGGACAGACAATACGACCACAATGTATTATATATGGAAGCAAGGAAGAACAAGGTCATTGATCTTTCAAAATTAGATAGGGATGTTTATATATATGTGTTTCCTCCAATACCATTAATTACAACAGTAATATTCAAGATGAGGGGAGAGAGTTGCACGGTGATTTTAGTAGCGCCTGCGTAGCCACGTCAACACTGGTATGCAGAACTTTTGGAGATGTGTGTAAGAACGCCAGTGAACTTCAAGCCAGATGCACAGTTACTTTCAAAGAACAAGGGACTCGGAGAGTCAGGGCGCATTCGACAAAGGAAATGGCTACGACGGCAGCTTTTTTTGCATGAGTATCGATGTTGGACATTTGTAAAGCTGCAACCTGGAAAACGACGCATGCGTTTGTTAAGCATTACTGTGTAGGCTTGCAAGGAGGCGTCAATGGGTCAAGCGGTTCTCAGGAATCTGTTTGCCTAAGGTAAGCCTCATTCCCACCTTCTGCAATTTGAATGATGGTACTGCTATGTTAGTCTGGTTTCAAGTGTTTGAATCTATGAAAGATCCAATACTGGAGAAGGAAATAAGTTACTTATCTGTAATTCTGTTTCTCCAGCATTGGTATCTCATAGATTCACTTGCTGCCCACTTGCTGTATGAGGCTTCCTAAATAATATAAGAAAAAGTGTGTGGTTCTGAAAATCTGACAGTTGGAAGCATCAGTGAAGGGAACAACTGGGTGAAGTTGGTTCTGACTGACTGGAGTTTGGATTACATATAATGATGTGGATAGGTTAAGCAAAGTTTCATTGAATATCAATTTAAATGAATGCACATATGTGTACTGCTGTTTGTAATGTTTCCGGGGTTTCCCAGTCTGACAACGGGGAAGGATTCAAGCATGTGAATCTACAAAAGATACCAATGCTGGAGAACCATAGTTATAGGTAAGTAACTTATTTCCTTCTTGACTGCAGTTTAATTTGTGTCTAACTTTCCATTCTGTTACATCTTTCAAGAGAGGATAAAATATATTTGTCTGTTCCTCAGGTGGACTGTGGATGAACTGAACCTTATTAACAAATGGGCATTTCAGGGAGAGACGGTCATCCATGGAAACCCATCTGGAGTGGATAATGCTGTTGGCACTTGGGGTATGTTGCACACATTTTAATTTCATGTTTGCTAGTTCTTTGGATTACAATTAAGACAACTGCTTACCTGCGATTGGTAAATATCTTAATATTCTGAAAAACGCTCACCTTTATGGTAAGTATTGTACATTGTAAAGCCTGTCTGAACGCTGTGTTGTATTAGATTGCAGTGGACCACGCTGAGACTTGAACCCATCTTCGATCTTCCATTGTTGCCTAAGTTTGCTTTGGGTAAGCACCATGAAAGCTCAAATGCCTTGTTGGCTTGTGGAAGCTCCTACACTTTTCAAGGACTAGCATAGCAGGGATCTGAAGATGCAGGAAGATGATGGATCTAGTGCAACTGCCATGGGGAAGGTCTTGAGCTGGGAGGAGCTGCCCCCTCTTCATGTGTTGTAAATTGTCCACTATAGTTGCACTTGCTTTCAAGATGCGGGCACAGTTTCTGGCAGATGGTCACCTAAAGTGATGTGGAATCCTTGACCACTTCCTCTGAAAGTGCTGTTGAATGCTGCCCAGTGTTGCTTAGTTGTTAGAAGTCCTCAAAACCAGAAGATGCAGTGAACTTTATTAGTGTGTGAATATGATCCAATTTAAAGTAAACAGTGTTGTTTTGTAGTATGTGTGTTACAGAGGCACTCTCTTACCATCTACTGTTGGGTTCTGTTGTTTTCCTTTTGTAGGTGTTCGGTTTAAGGCGAGTGTTAAATAACCTGGGATGATGATCCTTGAAACCCACACTATACAGGGACACATATTCCACCTCCGATTACATTTTTCCACCATTGGATTTAGAGTTGTTTACCAGTGCTTTGTCAAAATACATGCACCGAACACAAAGTTTTGACACCAAAACAGGAAGAGCAGGTGGAATGAGAAGAGCAAAATGAAGCACATGTCCTCATGTTATGCAATTATTTAGTGGGCTGAATTTCATCATAAGGTTATCATGCACCAGAGACAATAATTGTTCATATTGCCAGAAAGGAGCATTTCAACCAGTAAGCAGGGAATGAACCTCTGCCAGGAAAGGAGAGTGAGAACAGCTGGCTAGAAGGTAGCAGAAGGTGCAGCCATAAGTTGGTGAATTGCCAGCGACCTGTAATACAATCTAGAAATGATCGTCATGAATGGACAGAAATAGAAGACTTTTTCCAGTACATTCTTGAAGCTCCATAGGCAAAAAGTAGCCGTTGGTGAAAGAGGGCAATACTGTCTCTAATGCATACATCCGCTGTGCCTTGGATGCAGCAGAAACCGCTTGCAGACAGATAAACACCAGCCTGCATTCCATAGATGTCCACAGCCAGATTTTCAGAGCTTAGGCATGTGGTTCAGCAACAACTTGTCTACATGCCATTGGATGGTGATCAACTGATTGGACTCGAGTTAGATGAGATGTTTGAGAAAGTATGTAGAAAGACATAAACTGAGAGAAGTCCATGGACTCAGTGCAACAGTATCACTGTAGTACAAGAGGACACAGACTTGGTGCTCTGCAGTGGATTAAAAGCAGTTATACCATTTGCATCAAACAGGCCTTATCATTTTTTTTTTTACTGAGTTTTATATAGCGCTGTTGGAAAACGAGGCAGTATCTGTGAGGCCTTCACAAATAACATGTCACATTTGTCCTTCACTGGGAACCAAACACCCAATTGTAGCGCTTGACTCTCAGAGGGTAGCGTTGCAGAGCAGTCTAAGGCTTACTCAAGGGAGGTGGTGTGGGCTAGTAATCGCCATTTACCAGTACGCAGAAATAACACTCAATAATTGATTGTCCAGTCTGTACTTTGCTTTATAAAAGGAAGAGTACATTCATTAAACGCACACACTACTCAATACTATGCACCAATTTACAAATATACATAAGCTGTTGGAATTACTTTGTGACATTGCGTAACATCTCCCCCCCCCTCCCGCAGGGGGGGGTGGGGTCTAGTACCACCACTCCCAAGTGTGCACATCATCTTGCCCCCTAATGCGGTTAGTTGAACCTAACCTGGAGCGAGGGCCCTGCGCACTGGCACCATCCCAGTGGCGACCCACCCCATTATCTCAACAAGCATTTAAAATAGGCACAATTGCCCTGGTGACACATAACCTTGACTGAGTATCTCATACTGACCATACAGTATACACCTCTACATCTTTAGTGGCTAACAGTCCGGGTTGTTCACCTAAGCTCAGCAGCAAGAATACATGTTTAAGCATCACTTTAGAATGACAGTACTCATCACATTTGCTGATCATTATAATGCATTGCAATTACAGCCCCTAAAAGCATCACAGATGAATCACAGGATTAAGCATATACAGCCAGACACCCTAGCAGGAATGTCTGGCAACATAACCCCACTTTGCTTATGACATCACCTTACACAGGTACTTCACATTACACATGTGACTTTCAGTCCCTCTAAAAGAACAACATTAGTAAATGCCTTCCTGGTGCACTTACACCTCTTCATCTCCAGGGGATGCCCTTTCAGATCTCCCCAACTCAGACCTCCATGTCATGGTGCAGTCCTTTAGGCACCCCCAGCTGCAGAACAAAAGTTCCAGCCATGGGGATGCTGATGATGCTTGCCTGAGCCCTTGAGGGGTTGTCCCCATGAGACTTAGGGAGGGACGTTCCATTTTCATGCTGGGGGAGACTGCGTTGCTCCTGCAGCTCCCCCGCCACCTTTGCACACATCTCGCAGTGACCCCATCCCCCTGGGGCCACCACCAGCCAAGAAAAAGCTGCTTTCCCTTGCAGGCCGGTCCGGGCCTGCAAGGCATTATGGGGCGCTTCTCCTTAGCCCCGTGCATATCGTAGCAGCGGCTCCCCCGCTGCGCGGGGAGAGCCGCGCTGTGGGCCTCTGGCCCCGTCCTGGCGTCGTTGGAGGGTCCGGTCCCACCCGGACCCCCAGGTGAGTGATCCAGCTCGGGGAGCCCACCCCCGGCTGTTCTTGCCGATTTTTGGGGGCCCGGTCCCACCCGGGCCCCTGGCTCCTCTTCTTTGGTTTCGGGGTCCCGGTCCCACCCGGGACCCCCGCCTGATTCTCTGTTGGAGGGCAGCCCGGGGAGCCCACACCCGGCTGCCCCCGCCGGCTCCCAGCCCGGGCAGCACCCTCGCGTGCTGCCGCGGGAGCCGACACCGCAGTTCTGGTCTGCCTGCTCCGGCGGGCAGACACGGAGGCCAGCGCTGCTCCAGCTGGCCTAGGGGGAGTGCAGTGGCACTCCCCCCCCTCCTTCTCTCACCACTTCGGGCCCGGAGATGTGGTCCCGGGCCCCATAGGCATTTCTTCACGGGGAGCGTGACGGTGCTCCCCGGCTTGCCTTACTCTTCGCCGGGGCCCGGAGTTGGGATCCCGGGCCCCTCATCCGCCTTCACGGGGAGCGCGACGGCGCTCCCCGGCTTTGCTTCGAGCCCGGAGTTGGGATCCCGGGCCCCCAAAAGGCCACTTTCACGGGGGGCGCGACGGCGCTCCCCGTCTTCACTTCGGGTGGGGGGCAGCCCCCGGGACCTGACCCACCCCGGGGGCATATCCAAGACCGGCGGTGGAGCCCCACGTGCTTCGTCGTCGGTCTGCCAGAGGTCAAAGGTTGCCTACCTTCTGGGGGGCCTATCTCAGCCCCCAGGGGTCCGATCTTCGGGATCTTGGCCTCTTCTTGCTCCTGGAGGCGTACCCCAGCCACTGGGAGCACTTTCCTTCACCCTCCTGGTCACACGGAGGGTGGATACAGCAGGGAGCTGTCTTCACTGGCTCCCTGCGCCAGCCTTTCACCTGGCTCTCCTCCTGGGCCTTTCTTCTCCTTGCGCAGAGGACCAGGCTTCTGCTCACTGGTCCTGTACTCCTCTTGTGGCGCTATTCAGGATCCTGGGACAGTCAGGGGGTTCCTCCTTCCAACTGCCCATGCGCCAGGCTCCAGCACCCTCTGCCTCAGCAGACCACACCCCAGAGAGAGCTCCTCTTCCTGTGCAAGTTCTTTTTAAAGAATTGGGGAGGGGGCTGGCAGGAAGTCTCTGTTTGCCCTATCACACAGCGACACCTCACTTCTCTGCCCCTGCTCCCTCCTTCCTGCCCAGGCCTCTGGGTTTGTTCAAAATGGCGTCGTCCAGGGGTCTCATGCCACATGGTCTCTGAGAGCCCCTTCCCCCCTCGCTGCCTTCTCCCCCTCGCAGCCTGGTGCCTGGCACCAGGTGTCAGCTGCTGATGGATGAACCTGTAGCTCCACCCATCTTCTCTTCTTGGAGTGGAGGCCCTCGCCCTTGGAATGCTTGTTGTGCAGGGCTGGGCCTCTGAGGCTACAGCTTGGAGAGGAAGGTCATTAATTCAGCCTGCCAGGGTCAGCCCCCAGCCAGGCCCTGGTTATGAGCTGACTCAGAGAAATATGACATTTCTGGATGACCCAAAAGCAGTACAAATATGACTTTGGACTCTGCAGAATACTTTTTCTCACACCAGTTACAGTGGACTTTAGTGCGTGTCTGGAATTTGTAGGCCTTAGGAAAGTGAAACTAGCCCATGTGCTCCACATCCCCATAGGAGAATAATGAAGTGAAAAACAGTAAGACACACTGACTTTCCCTGGCATGTTCCTTCCCACTGTATAAAGCCTATTCCATGTCACCACCCAGCTCTGCATAAGTCCTGCCACACCATTCACTTTGTATCTGCTCCTGGGCTGCGCACGGCAGGAATCTCTCCTGCGCAGCCCTCACACTTGTGCACACGCATGTACACACGTGTTTTCATGTAACCAGCCCAGTGCCCCTTACTCTGGCTGCAGCGCAGCGGCCTACCCGCGCCAGAGGGACACCGGTAAAATACACATGCCGACGCTTTCATCATGAGTTCACTGTGGGTGAGTCCCAACTTATGAGGCTCTCCCACAGTAAAAGCTCAACACATAGGTGTTCAAAAAGCTAAAAATCCGGGCGGCTCAGATGGTCAGAACCACCTTCTAACAAGCGCAAACTTGACCCGAAGGGTATCGGGTATCAGAGCGCTTTACATAGCACCAGTTGCGTTACATGAGGACACATTCATTTTTGTTAGGCATGGGCAGAATAGCAATGTCACAAATCTCAGCAGCACACCGGGGGAGGGGGGACATCACAATAGTTTGAGAGCCATAAGACCTCACAGTAGAGGATTCTGCAACCCTGAACAGTGACTCTGTTCCCCTTCCACAGGACATTACAATACCTAGATTGATGGGTATGCAACCGTAAGCGAGGGGATACTGCAATGAATTTGAGCTGATGCCCCTAAATCATCATCATCATCATCATCATCATCATCTAACGCAAGACAGGACCAAAAAGTACCATCCTTCTGGAGGAAGTGGATCCAAAAAGATAACCTACTGTTACATCCTGACTCACCCAGGGGCCTATGGCTCTTTCGCTGTGCTGCTGTGTTTAGGTTCTCATGCTTCTCAACTTCCTGCTTTGCAACAGTACTTAGGAACAGCCAACTTTTGTTTAGTTTTGTTTCAGCACTCACTCCTGGAGCTGGGTCAGTATTTCGCTCAAAACCTGATAAATAATTAAAACGCAGAAGCATGTTTGAGACAGTGGGGTTTTGTTGTCATGATGTTTTTTTCAGGCGTAATACCACAGTTGCTGTAACATGCTACTCAAGCCGAAAGTCACATACAAGATATGTTTGACTTGCAGACTGGTTCTTTCTTCCATTGCTCATCATGATGTTTTGTTGCAATCCTCCTAAATTGACTTGTGTAAATTGAATAGTAAACCATCTTGCTTAAAATTGTTTCAGTTTCAAAGTTCCATTTTAGTCTTTGGATATTTTCCAAACCAAGATGAAGGGAAGTTGCTTACGGAATGATTCTAAGTAATCCTATTTAAGACAAGCAAGTCTGCAAGGGGATCGTTGGAACACTTCGGGTAAGCCATTGACGTAGTGTTCAACGATCTCTTGCATCTCATTCCCTTAGTTCATCTCTTGTGCTCTATTTTAGTCTGTTGCTTGTGCCTATGTTTATGAGAGATTTTATTTGGAGTTGTCTTGGTGTTTTTTGGCACTATTGCCCAGATATATCCCGTATGCCCTATGGTTTTGGGAGCTGGCAGGGAGGAGCTCCCGGAGAGTCTCCCCTGTCATACTGCAAGGAGCTATCAAAACAAGATAAGAGCTGATATTCGGCCTTTGCTTATCGCCTACTACTTTCTGCAGTTAAAGTTAAGTAGAAAAATGCACGCCACCTACTTTCGATTACAAAGAAGACTGGCACCCTGACGCCAATCATAGATGTTCAGGTATGAATGGCGAGTTCCTTTCAAGATGACATTAGGTCTGAAGGATGCATAATTCCACCTTGCTTGTATGTCCACCATCTCACTAAGGTTTGTGAAAAGTGGCAAACATCAATTCAAAGCGCTTCCTTTTATGGTCTGGCAGTTGTGGGAGTGCATCTCCATTATCAGTGTGATTATATCCACTATTTTTGGGAATTGGTTGTTGAAATGATACAATTTGGAGATGCTTACCCCACACACAATAGACAAAATGTTTTGCTGAAAAATCTTGGGTTCACAATCCATGTGAAAAAAAATCATGTTTGGAGCCACTTCAGATTCAGAACATCTTGTGATCAGCCCCCATCTTACTTGTTCAAAAAGCTTACTCAATAGCAGTTTTATTGTATTTCTGAAATTGATTTCACTTTACCAGGGCCTGGAAAGTGTTCTGAACAAATGTTTCATGGATTTGGGACTCTTGACCACAGTATATTTGCAAAACCAAAAACAAAAAAATAACCAAAGTTTCCCCTCCTGGTACCCAGGGAATGCTGTGTAGATAGTTTGGCCAGGGACATTCGATTGAACCTTTGGTTCTCTGCCTTTTCTACCATATGTCATAGGCAAAACATGTCAGCATTCTATGGCAATTATCTTCATTGCTGTAACATGGGCCCACCAGTCAGGGTTCTCCCTTTTGCTTGAAATATCTGTAAATCCATTCAGCAAGTTACCAAATCAGGGAGACTTGCTAAGCTCATACGAACAGAAGCTTTTATGTACAAATCCACATTCAGTTAAACGGGTGCTTTGGCATCTGAGATCCTAGAAATTGGCTACTTACAACATGCATTGACATTCTTAAAGAAGCACAATAGACTTCAAGAGAATCCTAGTGGCTCCGAACTGGGCAGGGAGAGTATGGTATCCAAAACTCCTGAGCATAAGCATCAGTACTCCGGTTAGGCTGCCCCTTCAGAAGGATCTACTGTCACAGCAACAGGGCAGGGTCCTACACCTGAATCTGCGTACGCTCCACCTTCATGCATGGAGATTGAGGTGCGACAGGTGACAGTTTTTGATCTCCCTCCAGAATTTTGTGATGGCATCATAATAGCCAAGCGTCCCTCCACTAAAACAGTCTATGCCTTCTGTTTGTAGCTTGGGGTTCCTCACACAATGGGGACATCCTTTCTGCACCTCTTTCAGAGGTTTTGTTATTTGTTCTTTCTTTTGCCCAGCTAGACCTTGCTCTGGGCACCATTAAAGGTTTTGTTAGCCATCTCTGCTTTCTTGCAGCTGCCGTATCAACCTTTCCTATTTAGGACAGCTTTTATGACTATAAAAACAGTGTTCCTGGTGACCATTATATCACCTAGGAGTGTCGGAGAGCTTCAGACTCTGTCGGTCCCCCCTCTATACACCAACTTCTTCTCTGACAAACTAGTCCTTCGGTTACCCCCTTTCACATTGCTAGAGCATCACTCTGCCTGCTTTCTATGCTCCACTTCATCCATCCAAAGAGGAGAGACTTCATTGTTTGTACCCCAGAAGAACTTTGTCATTCTATATTGATCGCACCTAAGATCAAGTAGAAGTTCAGCTCTTCATTGGGTTCACCGGTGCAAGAAGGGCAAGAAACTAACCATCTCTACGTGGATAGTACTCTACATAAAAATCTGGTGCACATTGGCGCCGAAGCAACCCCCTTAGGGCTTGCCGGGCTCACTCCACCAAGTGCCAAAGCCGCCACTACTGCGTTAGCATGCGGAGTACCTTTCCTGGACATCTGCCAAGGTGCCACATGGACGTCCCGCCATAAGTTCACAAAGCACTACTACTTGGACCATCAGGTTCATCATAATGGGCATTTCGCCCATTCGGTCCTCCAGGTAGTTTAGGTCTAAGCCAGCTCACAGACCCACCTCCAGGTATTACTTGGGTATCTATTCCAAGATGTGGAAACTGAGGTTAGAAGCCACTAAGTCTGCCTTTTTTCTGGTAGAGACTCTAACTAACCACAGATTCCTCACCAACCCTCCCATCCTCCCCGCTTTGTGAACTGGGTTCTGTACCCAAAATATCCCATAATACACTACACACTGTTAAAAAAACTAACAGTGGTTTTTACGTGGCTCCGTGTCTTTGGCTCGAAAGAAACTGATGTCAGTGTATTAGAAGTCGCGCTAAGCCAGGCAGTGCTCAGATCTTTTTAAACTTACTTTTAACTCTTTTAAACTTGCCTGATTTTAATCTGCGAAGTGTTTATTCCTCTGTTGTTCACCGCGCTCGCCGCATCTCGCACCGGAGCTCCCTCTGGGCCGGTCCTGCCTTCCGGGGGGTGTCAGCTGCTGCACAGCAGGGCTGATTGGAGGGGCGGGGGCCAGAGGTCACCAGGCATAAAACTGCACGCTGGAGCGGACGCACAGCGGGCGCGCCTAAGGCAAGCCCGTCTGCGCCCGTCTGCGCTCGCACGCGCTCGCACGGGTCAAGGGGCTAGGACCCCTGGCCCTTCCCAGGTATACTCTGGTGAGGAACTCAGAACCCTCGACAGCAATTCCTGCCCCTTAAGCAGAGAGACTGTAAATATACTACAGAGAGAAGGACTCCTCATACCACAGGGCAGGAAGACATCTAGCTCTATTCCTTTACACACCCCGGGTGATTACAATCCTGGTAACAATAACTGTAACAACCTGAAACTCTCTGCCTTAAACACACGCTCCCTCCAGAAACACGCCCTGGAAACCTTGACCCTCCTACAAAATGATAGCCCCGACATCCTTGCTTGACTGAAACTTGGCTTGATGAGGACTCCGGCCCCACCTTAGTAGCATCACTTCCGGACGGATATGATGCCATCTGGCACAACAGGTTAGGGGGTAGAAGAGGAGGGGGGAGGGGTGGGTGGCGCTCCTGTACAAAAATCATCTGAAAATTGAGAAGTTGTCAGGAGACAATCTAGAAGGAGCTGACATCTTAATAAGCAAGATATGTTTTAGTTCATCTAGTATAGCAATCATGGTAGTCTACCGCCCACCTAAATGCCCTCCACGCTTCGTGGATCTCCTCACGGAATGTGTTACTAATCTTAGATCACGTTTCCAACAACTTCTGGTGTTAGGAGACTTTAACTATCACTGGGATCTACAACCTAGAGGAGCTCAGGCCCTACAGCTAGAGGAGACGTTTACTTCTCTTGGGCTTGAACAACTAGTAACGACCCCTACACATGAGAAAGGACATACCTTAGACTTGGTCTGGTCCACTCTCACGCTCGTAAACCTAGTGGAGACCTCCCCCTGTGCATGGTCAGACCATTACTTTATCAACCTTCAACTCCCCATAGCTAGGTGTGAGGGACGTCCACCCACTAACTGGAAACTAATTAGAAGCTGGACAAAAATTGAGGGCCCTAAACTAGGAAACCTGCTCAGAGGAATACCCCCTAGGAGGCCGGAGAATGCAGATATTGAAGAGTGGACTGAATCTATCTCCAGCCAGTTAGTTTCTGCCATCAATATACTAGCCCCTGTCAAGAAAATAAAAATTGGTAACAATGGTAAGGGCGCACCATGGTTCACGGAGGAGCTCAGGTCTTTGAAACGTTCACTTCGCCACCACGAACGCCGTTGGCGCAAAGCCTACGAACCACAGGCCCTCGCAGATTACAGGGCAAGAGTCTCCACTTACAAAAAGGCGCTACTTAACAGGAAGGCTGAATATTTTGAAAATAGAATCTTGATGGCAACTAACAAACAAAAAGAAACATTCAAAATCCTCAAAGAATTGAGTCATAAACCGCCACTGGAGACACCATCCAACCTGGAACTATGCAATACATTTTTATCCTTCTTTTTCGACAAAATGCAAGATATTCTGGCCGATATTGACAACTCCCCCTTTAAGCAATCTTACTATGAAGAGGTCAAGACCCCGGGACAAGGGGTAGAGTTGATCTCCTCTTTTCAAACACTTGACTTAGAAACCTTTCGACGCATTGCATCTAAAATTAAATCTGGCTCACCCGCAGATCCATGCCCCCCTAGGATCTTTAAACTAGCCCTTCCAGAGATTGAGGGAGATATTGTAGCCCTGCTGAACCGCTCGCTGGAAACCGGGAAGGTTCCCAGTCTCTTCAAAGGAGCCAGAGTAATTCCGTTACTCAAGAAGGCAGGAGCGGATAGCTCCAATATGAAAAACTTTAGGCCCATATCTCAACTCCCATTCTTGGCCAAAATCTTAGAACAGTATGTCTTGCAAACCCTATCCAGCTTTATAGAGGACCATCACCTCCTGGAAGACAGGCAGGCCGGCTTCCGTGCTCATAGCACCGAGCTGGTGATGCTGTCAATACTTGACGACATCAGGAACAAAGCTGACAGCAAGAAGCCATGTGCTCTAGTCCTTCTAGACCTGTCGGCAGCGTTCGACACGGTCAACCACTCCCAACTTCTGAAAAGAATACAAGACATTGGGATTGGCGGCCCAATTCTCCAGTGGATTACCTCGTTCCTGACCGACGGCACCCAAAAAATTCAGATGGGTGACTGGGTCTCAGAGAGGGGAGCTATCCCCTGCGGAGTTCCGCAAGGGTCAGCACTCTTCCCCCCTCTTGTTTAACATATACCTCAGACCTCTGATTAAGGCCCTCGCCTTGATGGACTGTCAGGTTTTCAATTATGCGGATGACACGCAAATTATTCTCCAAATAGAAGACACCCCACAGGCCCACTCCCGGGCAAAAGACATACTGCGATTCACGGTTAAGTGGATGACGGCCAACTCTCTTAAGATTAACCCAGACAAGACGGAGGTCCTGGCCATCACCAATGAGAGCAATCCTTGGAACTCCCTTTACTGGCCACTCGAACTGGGTGATTACCCAGTCCCAGCAACGGTGGTAAAAAGTTTAGGAATCAAAATTGATGCCAAACTTTCATTGGCTGATCAAGTTTCTACCGTGTTCGGTACCTGCGTCAGCCTTCTCAGGCTGCTGAGGAGACTTTCCCCCATCCTCTCCCTCTCTACCATGAAGACAGTGGTGGCCGCCCTGATCCTGGCCAGGCTGGATTATGGGAATTCACTCTATATTGGATTACCAGACTCACTGTTGGGCAAACTTCAGGTGGTGATGAACGATGCCGCTAGGCTAATTTTCAAACTACCTAGACGCACCCGGGCATCACCCCTTCTGCAACAACTTCACTGGCTGCCCATCAAACAGAGGGCCAAATTCAAAGGACTCTGTATTACGCATAAGGCCCTCTTCGGACAGGCACCCCACTACATCAAAGAACGCCTGGAGAGATATGTCCCTGGCCGCTCACTTAGGTCCTCTACTGAGGGCCTCCTAAAATGCCCACGCTTTCACTACACTACTAAAGGAGGACGTGCCTTCTCTGTCCTGATACCGCCACTCTGGAACAAGCTGCCTAGTCAGCTCCGTGCGGAAGGACGCCTTCTTCCATTCAGAAAAAAACTCAAAACCCTCTTGTACACAGAAGCCTGGGCCTAACTATATTACCATCCCACCTGGAACTGACGCTGATCTTCTTGAAGCGCTTAGAGACCTGTTGGTATTAGGCGCTATACAAGTCGAAATTAACATAACATAACAGGGTAGCGCTTTATAGGCAACGCAAAGTCACGTTCAACACGGAGCTAAATGACGCTACCTACCGGCGCACAGAGGTACTGCTCAGGATTTTCTAGATCCAGTCTGACGCCTGGGGAATATTCTAAGGGGAAGAATCTGCGGTTAGATGGAGTCTCTACCACAAAAGCATTACAGAAGGTAAGTAACTTGTTCTTTAGGGATGTAAACAATGTAAACGCTCAAAAATTGCAAATCTGAAAAGAATTATAAAGTTATCCAAATGACCGCAAAATATATGTACAATTAAAACATTTAGCTCATACTGCTCAATTTGAGGTCTGTCAATGACTTGAGGCCTAAGAAAATTGAAGCTCCAAATTAAAATCTCACTGTATCAACTTAAAAATATTAGTTGGTCAATATTTAACATGTTAGAATAAATGAGGGTCTGTAAGTTTCCACTGTGGTGTTGTAATACAGTTCAACAAATCATATGTACTTTTCATTCATATAGCATAGGTTATAAGAAAATAATTGTTAAATTGAGAACCAATATGTTCAACAAATAACGATTCAGTCATATTTCTTGATATTTTCCAATAAAATGGTCCATCAGTGTAGGAATAGTGTGTCATTAATCAGGTTCAGCGAATAAAGCACATAAGTCTCGCACATGGTTAGTTTCTCATGTAACGTTGAAGGTACAAAGGTCCCTACAGAAAACAACACCCCAAACATGATTTTCGTGTTAGAAGCCTTTAGTTATCAATATATGTGCGAGTATCAATTCTGTATATTCAGGAAACACTTTAGTGTCATCTCTATGTTAGTCAAAGTTATGATCAAAACTACAGCGTTGCACAACAGTTCACTATAGGATACTTTCAGCTTTTGTGTACTTGGAAGATATTGAAGATAAGGAGACTGCCACTTTACTAGAGGCACTGGGGGCTTTGGGCCTTTCTCAGATGGTCCTCTCCCCCACTCATAAGGCTGGACACACGCTTGATGGGATTTTCAGCTCAATGTTAGGACTGTCGCAAAAAGAAGTCCTTCCTTTGACTTGGACAGACCATTTTTTAATTAAGTTTGACCTAGTAGTTCCCATAGCTCAGCCAGTAAAGGCAACAAAAAATCCCTCATCGACCTATACTGCTTGGAGCAAAGTAGATTTGGCTTCGTTTCAGACTTATTTAGAGGAGACACGTCCTCAGTTTAATCTGTGTTCAGACTCAAATGCGGTTAAATATACTGAATGGCTTAATAAAGCAATTAAAACCTCAGTGCCTACTAGTAAAACTTCAGGGAACCGGGGCGTACCTTCGGCCCCCTGGTTCTCGGATGCTTTACGCAAGGAAAAACAAATGTGCCATAGAACAGAAAGGCGCTGGAGAGCGAACTATGACACAGCAGAAAAAGATTTATATAAAACTGTCCTAAGCAACTATATAAACTCATTAAAAACTGCTAAAAAGGACTATTTTACTCAACAAATCGAGAAAGCTAAAAACACCTCCAAAGAGCTGTTTAAGGTAGTAAATAATTTAGCATCGCTACCAAAGACTGACGCAACAAAATGGGACCAAAGTTTTGTGATTCTATTGCATCAGCTTTTAAATCTAAAGTTATGAATATCTATAACGCTTTCATAACCACGTCCGATCATGAATCTATAGAACCGCCCCTATGTAATGAATCTCGGAGAAATCTCTTATGTTCGTTTGCTCCAATTTCTTCTGAGGTGGTAGCAAAACATATATTAGAAGCCAAATCCGGATCGCCAACTAACCCCTATCCACCTGTTGTCCTTAAAAAGATAGCGGAGGTGGTTAGCCCTGTACTTACACAGATTTTTAATACCATGTTTAGCTCAGGCAATTTCCCTTCCATATGGAAAGATTGCTCCATTCTCCCCTTGTTGAAGAAACCCAACCTGGATGGGGCCAATCCATCTAACTACCGACCCATTGCCCGTCTACCACTCCCGGCTAAGATAGTTCAAAAAATCATGAATAAGCAACTATCTCAATTCATTCAGGACAATGATCTGCTTGATCACTCTCAGTATGGATTCCGACGGGAACACAGTACTGAAACTGCTCTGATTAATGCCACTGAGGAAATCAGAACGGTGATGGATGGAGGAGGGACAGCGGCCCTGGTCCTCCTCGATCTATCAGCCGCTTTTGAAACGGTGGACCATAACTTGTTGCAACAGCGGCTAGAATCGATGGGGGTCCAGGGAATGGCATTGACCTTATTGGCCTCCTTCCTGAATGAAAGGAGATTAACAATCACAATGGACAGTTTTCATTCAGAGCCATACGCTTTGCCCTGCGGAGTACCTCAGGGATCGTCTTTAAGTCCAACTCTTTTTAATATATACGTCGCGGAACTCGCCCCTTTGATTCGAAAGTTTGGTTTTAGTCTGACGTCTTATGCGGACAATACCCAGATAGTCGTGGCAGCATATAGAAAACAAGCTGCGCCCACCCTACAGTTTCAGAACTGTATGAGAGAAGTCAATAGATGGATGGGATTGCATTGCCTGAAGCTTAACTCTGAAAAGACCGAGATTATAATCTTCGGTGATTTAAAACCTAGATGGGACAATCTTTGGTGGCCGCCAGAGATGGGCGAAGCACCTAAACCTGTGCAAAAGGCCAAAAATTTAGGAGTGTGGATTGATACCAAGCTAGCACTATCACACCAGACTAATGCTATCGTCACCGCCTCCCACTTTCTGATAAAAAAAACTAAAGAAAATCATGCCATACATCCCTATGGATTCCAGAAAGTTGGTAGTTACCGCACTGGTCCAGGCTAAACTGGACTATTGCAATGGTCTCTACCTTGGTATGCGTAAGCATTTTCTAAAATAACTTCAGACGATTCAAAATACAGCTGCTCGGATGTTGGGAAACATCCCCAAATATGACTCAATCTCCAAGGAGATTCGCCGACTCCACTGGCTTCCAGTGGCTAAGCGAATTGAGTTTAAGGCGCTCTGCTTAGCATTTAAAGCTCTGAACAACACAGGACCTTCATCTCTTAAAAATCTATTTGTCTGGTACCAACCGTCCAGACAGTTGCGGTCCTCAGGCGCAAGACTGATGAAAGTGCCAAGAATACGCACCACAGGTTGGGGTGGCCGAAGTCTTTCTTACGGTACCGCAAAATTGTGGAACACGCTACCGGCCGAGCTCAGAGGAGCTGCCTCCCTCACCATTTTTAGAAAAAAGTTAAAAACATGGCTTTTCCAGAACTGATCTCCTGGGGGAATACTGCAGTCATAGCGCCAAGACACCTCCGGGTATTCGTGCGCTCAATAAGTCTCATTAACATTTGAGAGAATAGGATCAATGAGATGTAATATGGGAACTGTAACCCGATTCTTTAGGGTTTCTTTAAATTAAAAAGTATCCACCTTTTAGAATGGACTAAATGATGAAATTCAGCTGTCTGCTTGATTAGTTCTAATGGGCATTTTGTGGTCTCATCTGAGACAATGCATGTTGCTTGTGAGACATTTTGTTAGTTTACAGTGGGTTCAGACTCCACCCATGGCTTACTATTGGCTGGCTTCATCCCCACTCATTTCCTTGCTTCTTTTTGGTCACTGCATCCTGGCTTCACTTCCTATTCATATATTTGTCCTTCATCTGGAGCATGGCCCAAGTACTCTTGTCCTTCCACTGCATGCACTTCCGGGGCTGCTTTTATATATTTTTTATTTGAAACACTCTTATAGAGTGCATGTGTTTGCATTCTGTCTTCCTCGTGTGTCTATCCCTGTCCTTGTTGCTTGCCCCCTCTGACCTACCTATACCTCTCTGTGTTGTTACTTGCCCCCTCTCGTCCATTTCCGTGTTGTTGCTTGCATGGCTGCTGTGCAGCATGACTGAAAGTTTTTTATTAAAAAAAAAAAACACTATGATACGGCCAGCGCATTCTTTTATTTGCTGGCGGGAGGCATCTACACCCTCTAACAGGCCTCCCACCCCGTCCTCCTATAGCTTTTTGTTTTTTAACTTTAAACTATGCTGCAACATGGCAAAAAACATTGACAATGCAAATAGCGAACACACACAAGACATATTGTCAGATTGATTGGTAGGTGCTTTCAGATTCTTTATGCAAGGGCCAACGAGATATTTCACTTCAAGGTATGTGATGAGCAAACTCCACTTGCAAGAAGGGAAGTGCAATGGCCTTTTTAGAAAACATTCCAATAGCTGACATTTGTAGAGCCGCAACAGGTACATTGGTGCACACCTTCACAAACCCCTACTGGTTGGACATACAGGCTAAGAAAGAAGCACAAGTTGGTGCGGCAGTTAAAAGGATCTTGGCTTTGTCTTCTGCTCCTGTCTGCAGGGACATAATCAGATGGAGAGGGTACCACTTTACAATCTTTACTCAGCATGTGTATCTACAGCACATTTGCAACAAATGTAACAAGTTACTTGCTTGGAACAATCAATTTGCAGCTTGTTACCCTCCCAGCTCTCCATGGAATGAAAAAAGATCCAGAGAATATACTGATTTGGGTTTGATTTTAGACTGCCACTTGTTCAGATGGCGAAAATTCATGTCTGTGTCCCTGTGCATGTGTGTTTCAGGAGGCATGGCCAGAATACCTTCATGTCAGAAGCGTAACAAAAGACTTTGAAAGAAAAACAAGTTAAAAATAGATGGCAAGTGATTGAATGAAGCTTTAGTTTTGTAGATTTAGATGCTGTACAGATTGTTACAGCTCAGTAACATTTATAGCTTTTGTTATAACAACTTTCCATTATGTAACGTTTCTTTGGAAATGTACTCTAATTTCTCATAAACCAGGGAAAAGGGAAGGATTTTGTTGCAAGAGATTATTGCAGTTGGCTTCTCATAAGTTTCCTTGCATTTAAACAGATGTGCCCAATTACTTAGAGTTTCAACCAAACGTAACATTTGCGCTTATAACTTGATTGTGCTGTAAACATGGATCGTTATTTGACATAATGTAATCCCAGGGACCCTCTGAAAGAGTAGCCACATATTAGTTGGTCAGAAAGGAATTAGTGCACAAGTTCCTCTGAAGTGCCACAGACCGATTACTCTGTCTACCACAGGAAATCACGTCCTACTGTGTATACTAGATACAGTTGGTTAGTTATGGTCACCTTGAAAAACCACTGGTGTCTGAAATACACTGTTGATGTTTGTAGCACTTGCAGGTGAAGAGACTCCCTTGATCACACAGAATACCAGGCTTGGATTTTACAGCACAACACCAAGATCATTACACCCAGATTTTCCAAAGGAGGACTGCTGCTTACTCCTTCTGTGTTTGCATGGATTAAAATTTGGAAGTATCTTACAGATCTGTTTTTTTGTGTTACTTAGGAGGTGCCCTGCGATATCGTGCAGGAAAAATAACCACATTAAACCGGTAAGTTCACAAGAAACTGATGCCTTAACTGCTATCCCTTCTATGTTCCTGATTCTAATCTGACTCAGATTGCTGTTAATTGAAAGCCATCAAGGTTTGGCTTTTCACCAAAGTGATTCTGAAAGCCTTAAGGTGGTACCTACAGCCAGTTAGTCATATGCTCTTTGGCGAAGATTCAAATAGCACAGAATCAAAATTCTGCTACTGGAAGTTGTCTGTGCAAATTATTTGGAAACCACATGGGTTGCAGTTTCTTGTGCTTTCATCAGTACTAGATTCCCACAACCATTTGATAATACTGGGCAGTTAATTTGCATGTCTATATTCACTCACTCACTCCCTCTCTCTCACTCTCTTTCTCAATGTTGTGCATAACACAATCAATTTGTACAGTTTTACAAGTGTGCCCCCCATGCAATCATTTGAAACTTTTACTGGAAAACATATCAGGTGAAGTGTCGAAATCTAATAATGTATTCCTTTTTTACTATTAGGGTACCAACTCTAAAGATTCTTTTAACAAACACAAAAGTACCTCGGAGCACCAAGATTCTTGTGGCCGGAGTCAAGAAAAAGATCCTAAAGGTGCTGATATTTGTTTTTCTGATGATATGTACAAGTAGCATTGCTGTCAATTGTTACATTACTTGTCTAGTGAAATGTCCAAGATTAATTTTTCCCTCTTTCCAACCTATGAACATGGAATGATACATCTAACTATACTCGAGCAAACTAGTGGATTCCTGACATTTTCTCTCATGGGCAGACTGTTACAGAACAAAATACATTGCTTGGACCTGGTGGGATAAGCAGTAAAGATTGCTGTAGAAAAAGTATCGATAAAGTGTAGTTAATGTTACTGTACGCCATGCAGTGAGGTAGTTGAAATATAGACATTGTTGCTGAAAAATCACTGCGTACCTGACTCCAAAAATCACCACAGAACTGGATCCAGATAGGGTGAAGACATAGCACAAGTATGAAGAAGGGTGACGTTGTGTCTAAGCAGAAAGCACTGAAGAAATTTGACAAAGGCAACCTGCAACTCTGGTCCCAATCTAGCCCATGTGGTGCTGGAGCCTGTGCTATGCTCTAGCTGATGACTTGAGCCATGGATGTTCTTGTCTGGACTGTGCTCTACATCTGACAACAACAGATCCCCAAGCTTTGCAGCCAGATCAATTTTGTGAATCAGCTGCAGTGTAAGCTATGACATTGCAAGGTCCAGGGAGATGTCCAACTGGTACTGTGTAAGCCCAGATGTCGGAAGGCTAGGAATCTGCCACTTGTTACTGTGGAAGCCCCATTGTCACAGTGACATTGAGGTGAGAGACAGGAGGAAGAGGAAAATTGTTTCCACAGCAGGCTGCCAGAGGGATCCCAGCCTTGTGGATATAGAACCAAGATGACCGCCTATTCTTTTTTTAATACAAAGGAGCTTCTGGAACCTGGGGCTTCCTGCCTCAAATGGAAGATATTTCAGAAGAAAGCAGAGGTATATTGCTGGATCCATAGCTGGGAAGGAAGGGCGGGGCACCACCCATTCATAGACTAGAGAGTGCATGTCCAAACAGCCCCCTGCAAAACAGACAACCAGTGGCCTCATATTACAATGCGGAACAAGGATGAACACAACTAGGAAAACCTTTTTTTTAAACAAATTTTTAGTAGGGCTTTTTGCATCGGATGTTCAGGCACATCAATTACTGCTTGGTGACAGAAGAAAGCAAGTGGAACATATCACCTGTCAGTATTGGGTACGTCAGGCTGCGGTATATTGTAGTGAAAGGCATCAAAGAAATACACATTAATGCAGTTTAGTGTGCAGTCATATTTACTGACCTCTGGATGTGTAAAAGAGTAGAGATCACAACTAAGTAAAACAAAAACAAGAACAACTACAGTAACAGTCCTGATCCCAGTGTATAGTGGAAGAAGAGGTCTTGTGACGTGCATGCGTGCGGTCTAAACGTTTGATGGTTACGCGCCACACCAGTAGGGTGGGGTGGGGTGGTCGAAGAAGGCACAGGTAGGGGGAATGAAGTAGAGGGAGATCAGTAATATATTTGTGTCTGTGGTTATGTGTAAGTACTGAGGGATACACCCGTTTATGGCAGCCTATTGTTTTTAATACAATCCCTAAAGAAGAGGACAACCTCATCCTGCAGCAGTGCGATGGGGCATTTGCGGAGCCCTCTGGCTTCCTCACGGCGTAGAACCATGGATTCTACGTCAGTCCCAAGGAGGACTTCCAGGAAAACATATATGTGACTACCACCAGGAACACCCAAGTTTTAAGCTTAGTAAATGGACCATGTAACTGATTTTTTGCTGTGGAAAAAACAATGATGCAAAGTGATGAATAGCCACTGTCGTTGGATGTAGGGCCCTCTAACATCCCTGTAACTATAACTGCTCTAATTGTACCTACATTTTTAGTGTGAGTGGGCAGATTGCAGCCTCTTAATGTCCGGTTGAGGCTATTAAACTGCTGTAATTGTCTGGGGGGGGGGAGGGGTAGGGGCAACATTATCTCTATCACGAAGATGACAGTTTATCCCATGATGTGACAGATATGCTTCTACCCAATGAAGGTGCTTGTCCTGCTCACACTCCCTGAAATAGTAGTGTTTTGCTGCACTACCTGGGTAATATATTTGTTCCAGGAATAACTGGAAACCTTCTACCTTTGTTACAACATTGGCATGCGCAAGAGTTCCATTTATGCAGATGACTTGGATGCTAGTCTCACAAAAAAGAAGTGGAGTAAGTCATAGAAATGCCACGATGCTTATCGGAATATGGCCTAGAAAACAAACACTAATATATAGCCGAGGAGCTGTTGTTTGTGGATCAACAGTAGTTTGGTATTCCAACTTACCATAAACAATTGGCAGGTGACCACTGGTGAAAAGTGAAGGAACTGTCTGAGGCCATGTCTAAAAGAACAATAGGTCTCGCCTTTGGGGCCCTATAAGTGTTTAGAGAGATCTATTGGCTTTCTTTACGTTTTTAATATGTGTTGTAGAGCATTGTTAATGTTGTGCAGCATGTTTAAAAGTTATAAGTTATAATTAAAAAAGTGTTATAACCATTTGTTACTTTATATATAACCTAGAATACAACTGAAGTATGCTAATAAAAAACAGAATTAACACCAAAAATGTGTTCTAGTTTTGTTGTTTATGCAAGGAAGAGGGCAGTGGGGGGAGGCGGGAGTGGAGGTGTAGGGAGGGGGTAGGGGAGGAGTGGAGAGGAGGTGCAGGGAGGGAGGGGTTGGGAGGAGGGGGAGTGGAGGTGCAGGGAGGGAGGGGTTGGGTGAGTGGAGGTGGAGGGAGGGGGTGAGTGAGGGAGGTGGAGGGAGTGAGGGGGAGTTAAGGTGGGAGGGTGGAGGTGGAGGGGGGAGTGGAGGTGGAGGGAGGTGGGAGTGGAAGCGGAGGGAGGGGGAGAGGAGGTTCAGGGAGGGAGGAGGGAGTGGAGGTGGAAGTAAAGGTGTAGGGAGTGAGGGGGGAGTGGAGGTGGTGGTAGTGGAGGTGGAGGTGGAGAGGGGGAGTGGAGGTGGAGGTGGAGGTGGAGGGAAGGGAAAGGGGAGTGGAGGTGGAGGGGGTAGAGGGAGGAGGGAGTGGAGGTGGGAGTGGGAGTGGAAGTGGAAGTGTAGGCAGGGGGAGAGGAGGTGGAGGGAGGAGGGAGTGGAGGTGGAGGTGGTAGTAAAGGTGCAGGGAGGGATGTGGTAGTGGGAGCGGAGGTGGAGAGGGGGGAGTGGAGGGAAAGGGAAGTGGAGGTGGAGGGGGTAGAGGTGGAGGGTGGGAGTGGAGGGAGAGGGGTGACATTAACTTGGGAGAAAAACTACACAAAGTTTGTGTTGTGCATTATTGTTACCGAAAGGCGTGGTGGTTTGGGAGCAGCTGTTGTTGGTTTATGCGCAGGTGTTGTTACGGCAAGTAAAGCATTACAGGAAGCAGGCGATGTCATGTTTTAATTCAGTTTACCTATGTGGGTACCGGCAGACTCCTGCTAAAATTAAGGCCCCTGCAGGGGCCTGCGTTAAGTCCCTGGGTTGAAGTAAGGGTTAAACGCGGGCCACAGGTGAGGGCTAGTGACACTAAAAATAACAAAGATATAACACAGGCAACCCCGTGGTGGAGAGGAGTTCACGCACAAAGGAAGAAGCGAGGTACATTTCCACAAGTAAATGCGCTGCCAAGTGGGCAAACTCGGGTGCAACATTGGACCGTAGAGGCACTGTAGAAATACTATTTTACCTGCGGTGACATATGCATTCCTTAGACAAGAAATAAAGCCCTATGTAAGGAATCGCAGGGTGACATTAACTTGGGAGAAAAACTACACAAAGTTTGTGTTGTGCATTATTGTTACCGAAAGGCGTGGTGGTTTGGGAGCAGCTCTTGTTGGTTTGTGCGCAGGTGTTGTTACGGCAAGTAAAGCATTACAGGGAGCAGGCGATGTCATGTTTTAATTCAGTTTGCCTATGTGGGTACCGGCAGACTCCTGCTAAAATTAAGGCCCCTGCAGGGGCCTGCGTTAAATCCCTGGGTTGAAGTAAGGGTTAAACGCGGGCCACAGGTGAGGGCTAGTGACACTAAAAATAGCAAAGATATAACACAGGCAACCCCGTGGTGGAGAGGAGTCACGCACAAGGGAAGAAGCGAGGTACTTTTCCACGGGAGGGGTGAACGACAGGACAGGAGTACCATGCACAAGAAGGGGAGTGGGAGGGGCTGCAATGCCTCTTGGCATCACGGAAACCAGGAGCAACGTACTGACGCTCTGTGCACTGCGAAAAGCAGAACAAACTCGGGGTAAACAAGCGGTCTTCACTTTTGAAGCACTGCACTCGTGCTTGTGGCGGCATCCACCTTGCGGGAGCGAGCAGCGGCCATATGTTTGTAATTAACGTGGCCGCGCCGCGCCGCTGCTCGCCCCCGCAAGGTGGATGCCGCCACAAGCACGAGTGCAGTGCTTCAAAAGTGAAGACCGATGGCTAAAGGCCCTCCTAGAGCAGCGCATGCGCGCTGCCTAGGCGAGACCTAAAAAGGGCCTGATATGCAGAATTGGTCAAAAGGAAATAGAACCTATTTGCAAGGATTGTTATTCTGTCTGCAGTTATTGAAATTTGTCACATGGATTGTTCTTATTCACCTCACAGAGACACATTTTTGGATAAATAAGATGTAAGTGGGCGTGGCCAGCCATCATGGCCGCTCGGACGTGAATCCGATCGGCTCCGGCCCAGGCCCCAAGACATAAGCGGCATTAAGGGTGCAAAACGCTTATCCAAGGCTCACCCACTCGCAGGAATGTTCGGTAAAGTCTCCGGCACGCGGAGGTGATCTCCCGTTTCCAGATACTGGCAGCATTCGAGGTTTGCTGGTCGGAGCTTGTGTGCGGACGCGGCGCCTCACAAAATGGCGACCGGTTACCGGCGAGACCCCTGGACCTTGTAAGACCGCTCCTTCATCACCAGACCGGCTTTGACACCCAGCGGTGCCCTGCGGGTGGTGACGTGCTACCGGGGGCCCCCCGCCGAAGACGGGCCGCGGTCCGATGAGGGTGACACCCGGATGGATGACGCTGTGAGAAGCGGCCCGGGTGAGTGACGCGCAAGCAGCATCTGGCCGCTCCAACCGACAGCTTCTCTTTGTTCTGTGTGTCGGCGGACCCCCCAATGGTGCAGCCTGCACCGGAGAGAACAGTATTGAACGGCGCGTCGGAAGGTGCCTGCCTGACTCCAACATGGCGGCGGCTGCGCGCAGGAGCCCTTCTGTCCACAGTGTAAAGACCCCCTCCAATTCTGCGCAGCCACTCTGAAATAACCCGCATGAAGGCGGCGCCACCCCTGTGGTCCTTCCTGGTGGCGCCTCCGCGGAAGAAGAACCCCGAACTTAGAGGCGAATCGTTCTATGAGAGATTGCCTGACTGTCCCCACTATGGCGGCGGTCGCAGGCAGGGAGCCGCCATTTCATGGCGAGAAGTCTCCTTGTCGGTGCCATGCTTCAGCGCTGATGCCCAGCAATCACCAACCTGCTCCCCAGATTGGGGGTCCCCCTTTGGGTGTCCGCTGCACTGGCCCCCGCCCACCACGGAAAAGTTTTGGACCCTGCTCACACCACCTCAACTTCTCCAGAGGCGTCTTCTGTGAATGTGCAGGAGTACAGCAGCGCCAAGTCCGGTGCGGAGGGTGGTCTGGAGACTTGACTGGTTGGCACTAGAAGAGGACAAGTCCCATGAGCGACGTAGCTTACCTCAGCGACATAAGTCCTGCGACCTGGATCCCCAGAAGAGGCGGAGGATCAGAAAGAGTCTCCCGCGGGTGAGCTGTGTCCGCTCCGCACAATAAAGACAGTTAACCCTTGCTCCGAGGTGGGGGAACAAACCACGGAAACCCGCAAGATCAGGTCAGGGAACGCCCGCCGCTGAAGCTCCCCTCGGGTGGTCTGCGAAGCCTGACGCTCACCCATCGACGGAGCCCGGGGTGGCCTCCTCCTCACTCCCCATATGCCACCCCAAAAATCCTCGACCAACAAAGTCTCGAACTATTTTGGCCGACCCAAAACAGGCTCCGCCGTGGAAAATGACGCACAACTCGGAGGCACCATGGCGCTTACCGGAGAGGATCTATTGGAATCGCTCAGAGACTTCAAAAGGGAATTACGAAAGGACATCAAGGCGGACATGACAGCCTCCTTTGAATCCTTGCGGACCGAGATGAGGGAGAAGATGGTGGCTTTGCAATCTGACGTGGACTTGGTGGGGGCACGTACTTTAGATGTGGAGGCGAAATGTCAGGAACTGGAATATCGACTGGGCCCACTGTAGGAGGGAACAGCGTCGCTCCGTGAACAGCTGAAGGCCTCCGTCCTTAAATGCGAAGACCTAGAAAATCGTTCCCGACGCGACAACATAAGAATCAGAGGCCTGGAAGACGGGAGTGAGGGCCCGGACCTGGAGGCCTTCCTGGTGGGCCTCTTCTCCACACTGATCGGTGAGGGGGGGCCCGGAGATACGACTTGAGCGATCGCATAGAGTGGGTCCCAAGCTGCCTGGCTCCAGCGGGAGACCGAGAGATATTCTTGCAAAATTTAGCTCCTTTAAGACAAAGGAACTGGTTCTGCAGACAGCGAGAGGCTCGGAGAAAATCACCTTTCAGAATGCCTCCTGCTCGCTTTTCCAAGACGTGGCCCAGGCTACCCTGCTCCGCCGCCAACAGTTCCGCCCGGTTACAGAAGCGCTGCGCGAACGACAAATCGAGTACAGATGGACCTAACCCTTCGGCATTACCTTCCACATGGATAATAAGCAGGTCCACTGCACGGAAATCGAGGAGGCGATGGAGCTCCTGGGTCTCAGCTCCCCCACCTCTCCAAAGGAATCCACGTCTCAGTCCACTGAGGGAGGCCGACTGGGGACGAGGAACGGCGCCGGAGCGTGGAGGATGGCAGGCCACACAAACAAGAAGACTCCAAGCTAATGCCGCTCCGATACAGGCTTGATGGGAGTCCCCCCGGGAATGCAGCTCCACTCCACAGAGACTGACATCAAACGGTGATATGCAGGCCCAAAGGGCCCCTAGATGGCAGACCGCGGGTCTCGGACCGCCCCCCATAATCTGGCAAAGAGGACTAGATGCCCACGAAAGGACTTTGGCGTCGGATTAGCCATGTGGGTCATGCCGTTACTGTCTCCTACAGCTTGTGACGAAATTGGCACCCTATCTACGACATAGCAGGGGTACCTGGGAGCGGAATTGGGCTCGCTCCTGGAGTTGTTCGGCAGAAGTTCCTCCTCTGGGATGGAGGTTCCTACAACTCACTGTTTTGGGTTTATGTTGTTATATTTGTTGTGTATCATGGTCCTTTCTTATTTCCTAGCGTGGGGTGGGGTCAGGTGGGTGGGAGGAGGGGGGTCCAACCGGGTAGCTATGGAGGGCCTTACAGTAGCTTGGAATGGTTGTACTCCAGTTTATGGCGGTTAACTGTCTTTCCTGGAATATGAGGGGCCTTAACTCCCCTAATAAACGGCAGTCCCTATGGAAATATCCAACGGATCATCAGATCCTCCTGGCCGCATTGCAAGAAACACACCTCAAGAAAACTGAGGAGAGTAGGCTGAAACACAAGAGGTATCCCCAGATATTCCGCTCCTCTGCCACCACAAAGCAGAATGGAGTAGCCCTCCTCTTTCACTCCACGGTCCCCTTTCTACATCACGCTACCAAATCAGATGCATCGGGGCGCTTTATAATGGTGCGCGGGGAGCTTAGAGGCAGGGAATGCACCATAGCCACAGTATACGCACCTAACACGGGGCAACTGGAGTTTTTGACCTCATTTCTGGCCACACTGGAGGGGTTTGCCACGGGTGATATTCTGCTCTTGGGGGACTTTAACCTCATCTGGGACCCTACACTGGATACAACTCATCCACAGAGAACTACGGGGGGGACATTTAAAACATCTCTTAAGGCGGCGTTTTTGCGTTTAGGCCTAGTAGACGCGTGGAGGGACCCTCAGCCCACGGAAAAAGACTACTCATTTTTTTCCCACTCCCACAGAACCCACTCTTGAATAGATCATATCTTTCTCAGTCAGTCCCTCCTGGGAGGAGTGCTGGACTCTCGCTATCACCCGATCTGCCTATCCGATCATGCCCCACTAGAGACTACATTAGATTGGCCGGCGCCACGGTCGAAACACAGGAGATGGTTTTTCCCCAACGTCCTTGGTCGGGACAGACTCTTCAGGGATGACCTACGGGCGACTATCAAGGAATTTTTTAAGAATAATGACCCCGCTCTTACCTCCTTTACCAACAACTGGGACGCCTTCAAGGCAGTAATTCGGGGCAAATGTATAGAATTGGTCACGGCCCTCAGAAACCAACAAAAAGAGGAGAGGCTTCAATTGGAAACAGAATTACAAGGGGCGGAAAAGCAACATCAAGAGTCCCCATCTATCCAATCGCTCCGTAAAGTCACTGCCCTAAAGGGAAAGTTGAAACCCATATATATTAACAGGGCTGAGCGTACACTGTTGCGGCTGCAGGCCAGAGGGTACGAAAGTGGCAACAAGATAGGGTCTCTCTTAGCGCGCCAACTCCGGGCAAAGCAAGAAAAAACATACATTAAACGGATAGTGGATGACTCTGGCGTCTCCCACTCCACAGAAGAGGACAAAGCAAACGCCTTTGGCCGCTTCTACGAATCTCTATACTCTGCGGACCCGGTAGACAGCCAAGCCCAGGAGCACTACTTGCAGTCTCTCACCCTGCCCCAGGTTTCAGCTCACACCAACGAGGAACTGAGTGCACCGTTTACCAAGGAGGAGGTTCAAAAGGCCATAGATGCTCTAAAATTGCAGAAAGCACCAGGTCCGGATGGGCTTAATGCCCACTTCTATCGTACATTCGCGCCAGAACTGACTCCCCACCTCGTGACCCTATTTAATGAGATAGCGCAGGCGCGTAAAGTCACAGACACCATGGGGGAGGCCCTGATTACAGTTATTCCTAAAGTGGAAAAGATCCAACATTGTGTGCCTCTTACAGACCAATTGCTCTCCTGAACCTAGATGCTAAGCTCTACTCCAAACTTTTATCTACACGCCTTGATGATCTCCTCCCGGCGCTGATAGACCCCGACCAATCGGGGTTTGTCAAGGGGCGTCAAACCCATGACAACCTCCGCAGAATGGCGTATATTATTGAGAAGGTTCAAAGGAAGGGCATCCCCGCAGTCCTCCTCTCGCTGGACGCGGAGAAGGCCTTTGACCGTGTCGATTGGGCCTTCTTAGTTAGAACCATGCAATGATTCGGGTTTTGTGAAGAGTTTATAAATATGGTGCTGGCCAATTATCACTCTCCCACGTCTAGAGTTCTGGTGAATGGAGCGGCGTCGGCGGCTTTCACGCTTACGAGGGGAACGAGACAGGGTTGCCCACTGTCCCCCTTGCTGTTTGCGCTCAGTATTGAGCCCCTGGCGGAGAGGATAAGGGCCAACCAGGACATCAAAGGGGTGCCCTTTGGCCCCGACGCCCACAAGATTTCTCTCTTTGCCGACGACGTGCTCATAACCAATCCACAGACCATGCTTCCGGCACTACTACTGGAGCTTGAGAGCTTCGAGAAAGTGGCGGGATTTAGGGTGAACAGCTCTAAGTCGTTCCTCTTAAACTTGACTCTCCCTACGGGTGAATGGGAGCGCATAAAGGGAACCGTACCCTTCTGTTGTACCAACAAAAATCTCACTTACCTAGGGGTCAAGCTCACTCACAAACTATCAGGCCTATATAAGGCCAATTACCCGCCACTACTGCAGCAGATAAAGGAAGATCTCAAAGGCTGGAGGGCGGCCTACACCTCATGGATTGGCAGAATAAATGCGGTAAAAATGAATATCCTCCCTAGATTACTCTATCTATTTCAAGGCCTCCCGATTTCTGTAGACAGGGAATTCTATGTTGACCTCAAAAAAGCGGTTACCAAGTTCATTTGGCAAGACCAAAGGGCCCGACTCTCGTACCGGATCTTGACTAGGCCCAGATTAGAAGGGGGCTTGGCCCTCCCGGATTTTGGGAGTTACTACCGAGCGGCCCAACTCCGAGTCATCACGGAATGGTCGCTTAGAGAGTCGGAGAAACACTGGCTGCCAATGGATCGCCAAATAACGGGGAGGACTATTTGGGATCTTTTGTGGTTAAAAAAAACGGCACAGATCACCAAATGCCTACATCAGCACCCCGACGTCTACTACCTTGAGAGTCTGGGATCTGCTTACTAAAACGCTATCCCTATCTACCTTTCCCTCGCCCTTCACCCCCATACATTTTAATCCGGACTTCCCTCCGGCCATGCGGGAGGGACCCTTTACGCAGTGGAAACAGGGGGGCTGTCTAATGATCTCTCACCTATATAAGAGGGGGGGAACTAATGACATTCGCGGAATGTGCCAAAAAGTTCCAATTAGAAGCAAATGAAAGCTTCCACTACACGCAACTCAAACACTGGGTGCAGCAACCACAGGAACGGCTGGCCGCTACCGGGGACCTGCTTCCAATAGAAAAGTTCGCACAGTCAGGACCTTCCACCAAAGGGAATATCTCTTTTTTGTATGCCCTCATCCGATCGCTGGGCCCTCGGGAGAGACCGAAACACAGAGCTTTCTGGGAAGCCATCATGTCCAATCCAGTAGATGAGAAGCAGTGGACCCGCCTTTATAAAGATATAACAACACATAATCGCTCAATGCACCTCCGGGAAGCCCATTACAAAACAATGTATGATTGGTACATGTACCCGCTAAAACTACATAAAATATTTCCTACTACCTCTGATAGATGCTGGAGGGGCTGCGGCTTGTTGGGAGATTTTAGACACATCTGGTGGAACTGCCCTTCCATCAAACCATTTTGGAAGGAAATTTTGTCTCAAATAAAACTGATTCTGGGGTACCCCATTCCGGAAACCATTAAACACACTCTTCTGGGCATAAGAGATCCTCTCCTGAAGAGACAAACGAACAGTGATAGGACCATTATGTGGTTATGCCTGGGGGCAGCTAAGATGGCGGTCGCAGCAGCCTGGAAAAAGCCTGAGGCCCCATCCATCACACAGTGGCATGCAAGGTTGTGGCTTGAGCTGGCGTTCGAACGACTGACAGACATTATGGAGGACACCAGGAAAGGCTTTGACTACATTTGGTCCCCGTTAGTGTCATATCTTTCGGAGGGTCTACCCTTGTTTGCATGTAGCCCCAGACTGAGGGCCCTTCCCCTCTTTCATATCTGACTACGTAAGGGCCTCCTCCCACCTTGAGTTTCACTTGAGCTCTGCCCACTGCTCACCCCCCACGGCGTTTCACTCCATACCACTTACACCATGATATCTTGTTCACACTGTTTTTCTTCTTTTTTCTTCCTTTTCTCTTCTATTTACCAGTTCTTGTTTCCTTTTGTTTTCTTCTTCACCAAAGAGCACATTATGGACACTAAGCATCCACATCTTTGCTGAGTACTCCCGCAACTGGGCTGTTACCCAAATGATCCATTACTGCACGCTGTAGGGACAAGCTGGGGTGTAGAAACATATATGTAACTTGGGTCGAACCCTCGTTCACAAGCTATGTTTACATGTAAGATTTCTATAGCATTTGACCTGATTAAGGTGGAATTGTACTTGACATGTTTGTATTCCTATGATGCTCAAGAAAATTTCAATAAAAAGTATTTGAAAAAAAAAATAAGATGTAAGAAACTACTTTTACTCCGTTCCTCTGCCAAGTACATGGGCATTAGAGGTACTTTTCTCTTTGTGTCTTATTGGTTAAAAATGTAACTCAAGGAGGATCCTGTGAGGTCACTTGAGGTTGTTGCAAAGTTTCCAGGGAAAAGGAGTAAACAAATTGATTTAAAGCGAATGAGTGCATTATTTCCTCCATTGTTTGAATGGTGATGGGGGAAAACATTGCTCCAGTGTGGGGAGGTGAAGGAATGAATACATTCTGGAGACTGGGCATGGAAATAATGGTTCTGGATTGGCAAGGCGAGAGCAGAAGACCATTTTCCACTGGTGGACATTATGAGGCATTAGGCTACTTGCCAAAGGTTGTAGAGAAAAAGTTGACTGAAGCGCTTTGAAGGATGTTAGAAGAAATGAATATGGAAGCAAGTGGACAATACTGGAATGTTAAGTAATATCAGATGTCATTTGGCATAAATAAACAAAAATAAAGTGGTAGTAGCTCTGTCCTGCCCCCTCTGTCCTGCTCTGAGCTACTGCCCAAATACAGCGGTGACTGGTGAGGTCTACTGCAGGCTTCTCCAGCAGGCCAGAGCCTCCATCTTTCATTGCTGGATGGTCTGCTTGGTTCACCGTTTCCTAAGGTTATCCCAATGCTAACAATGCCCTTCTCCTGTCACTTTTGCCATCTTGCAGAATTCTCATTAAGTTGCTGGCAAGAACTGTGCATTGGCATTTTTGCATCTCTAATCATGGATGGTGTCTATATAGGGAATATTGTCCATGATCTGCTGGCACATGTGGATGTCCCAGGACCCCTTAGTTATGCTCATGGACTACATGCTACATTAGATACCCCCTACCTGATGAGAGGCCATAGATTATAAGACCCAACATGGCCGGCTTTCTCAGGCAATTTCTGCATGGTGTTCTATGGAGTGCTAAGTGGAATTGGCTGTTCAGTAGAGAAAGTGTTATACTTAAAGTTTAACTGTCTAAAAGATTGACAATACCGCTCTCATAACAAGTACAAAATCCTGTTGTAACCACCTCTACATACGACTGTAAACCTGGTTGGTGAACACACTTCACTTTATTGGCAGATGAAAACCTGTGTCCGTATAGCCAGACACCGCAGCTTCTAACTGCGTCCAACCGCCCTAAACCCTCAATGTCACAATCGTGACATCAATACAATACATTCCCAATACAAGATTATAACACATCCCATCCCCTTCCCTTCAACATTATAACAAACAATACCTTAAGACCTATCCCTTTTTCACACAAACAAACCCACAAACCCAAAATAGGTGGAGGCTTCCCACACACACCTTCAACACATGAAGGGCTACTACCTAAAGGGAAACACTACAAGAATGACACGACGAGATACAAAAAGGAAAAAAAAACAAGAACTGTAAATAATGCAAGGGAGTGAAATGTCCTGCCACCAAAGAGGTCCATCTATCAACACACAAAGGCCTCTAACCAGCACGGTGGCCTACGACACCTCCCAACCCTTACTTGATTATTCCTTCTATCTTGGTCAAACCCGGCAACCTGAGCTTCCCTGACAGTCTCCTTCTCACTCTCGCTTACTGTACCCATTTGAAACTCAAAACACACATGATGATGGACGGAATGCTGCACATTGGCAAACATTCACCCCCAGTCACAGATCTGGGTTTAATCCATCGTTATTTTGCTTCACCACGCCACCCCAGTTCAGACATAGCCATATGCAAATCAGTCTTGACCCTGTGCCTCATGGGAACAGTCCAGACCGAACTGCCAAGCCATGTCTTCCCTGGACTGAAATCAAGCATCCTAGGACCGGTTTCAGGCTATCAGCCTTCATCAGCCAGGATAGCTTGACTCCAGTGGCGTAGTGAGCACGGGACCCACGTCTGGGCATACCCCTCCCACTTAGGGCGAAATGCAAAACACACAAGATGATGGACGGAATGCTGCACATTGGCAAACCTTCACCCCCAGTCAATCTCCATGCCACTGGAATCAAGCTATCCTGGCTGAAGAGGGGTGAAACCCCGAAACCGGTCCTAGGATGCTTGTTTCCAGTCCAGGGAGGACCTGGCTTGGCAGTTCGGGCTGGACTGTTCCCATGAGGCACAGGGTCAAGACTGATTTGCATATGGCTGGGTTCAAACTGGAATGGCATGGTGAGCAATAAAACGATGGATTTAGGCCCAGATCCCTGTACTGGGGTGAATGTATGACATTGTTCTGCATTCTGTCCATCAACTGTTGTTTTTGCATTTGTCACCCCGAGTGGGACGGGTATGCCCAGACGTGGGTCCCGTGCTCTCCATGCCACTGGAATCAAGCTATCCTGGCTGAAGAGGGGTGAAACCCCGAAACCGGTCCTAGGATGCTTGTTTCCAGTCCAGGGAGGACCTGGCTTGGCAGTTCGGGCTGGACTGTTCCCATGAGGCACAGGGTCAAGACTGATTTGCATATGGCTGGGTTCAAACTGGAATGGCATGGTGAGCAAAAACGATGGATTTAGGCCCAGTTCTCTGTACTGGGGTGAATGTATGACATTGTTCTGCATTCTGTCCATCAACTGTTGTTTTTGCATTTGTCACCCCGAGTGGGACGGGTATGCCCAGACGTGGGTCCCGTGCTCTCCATGCCACTGGAATCAAGCTATCCTGGCTGAAGAGGGGTGAAACCCCGAAACCGGTCCTAGGATGCTTGTTTCCAGTCCAGGGAGGACCTGGCCTGGCAGTTCGGGCTGGACTGTTCCCATGAGGCACAGGGTCAAGACTGATTTGCATGTGGCTGGGTTCAAACTGGAATGGCATGGTGAGCAAAAAAACGATGGATTTAGGCCCAGATCTCTGTACTGGGGTGAATGTATGACATTGTTCTGCATTCTGTCCATCAACTGTTGTTTTCCCATTTGAAACTCCCCATCATCCATCACCATCCACCCTGAACAAGACCCAGACCCATTGTCTCTCACTCTGTAACCTTTACCTTCTTTCTGGAACAGGGCTACTCTTCTCAGATTCCATGTCTGCCCATTGTCCAACTTCACCCAACTTTGTCCAACAAGCTTCACTCTTCTAGGACCCCAAAAATTTGACATGCCTGGTCTCACACCGCCTGGTTTAACCTTCACCCAGTCTCCCACAGCAATCATGCTTACACTTTGACCTCAATTCACTTTTTTTACACCCTTCTCTCTACATTCTTTCCGCAACCATGAAGGAGCCAACTTGGTCCCTGGTTTCCTACCCCTCATCATCTCGAAAGGGGCTTTCCCAGTAAACACATTGGGAGTAGTGCGATACGCCCACAACTTGTCCTTTACAGCATTCTGGGCATTCAACCCTGCCTTGCTAGCTAATTCCATGGTCCCTTTGATCAAACGGTTCACCCTTTCCATGTGACCGTTTCCTTGAGGGTTGTATAATGCAGTGCAAACGTGTTTCACCCCAATCCCATCCAGAAATCTCTTTGTTTCGTAGGAAGTAAGCTCCGTGCCATTGTCGGTGACTAGCTTAGACAGTGTACCTTCTCTTCTAAATATTTCTTCTAGCATGGCAATTGTAGACTTTGTGTTAACATTCTTCATAAACACAACTTCAAACCACCTCGATTTGGCATCAACCAGTACAGCAGCAAATATCTCCTGTTCTGGCAAAAATTCAAACTGCCCAATAAAATCTAGGCTAATCTTTTCCCACACACAATCCGCTTCTGACATGTGTTGTTGAACTCCCTTACCAGCCATTCCTACTTTCAACCTCTTCTCAGAATTTTTACTTTCCACACACCTCTCTACCCATTGCTTGGCCTCCCCGTCCATCGTGGGCCACCAGAAATACTCCTTCAGTCTCTTGAGAGTAATGGTTTGTCCCATATGACCTTCATGTGCTAATCGCAAGAGTTTGTTCCTTACTGCCCCTGGAGGTACAAACCTCTCACCTTTCACAATCAGTTTGGCCCCATACAATGACAACTCTTCAACCACTTTATGATACAGTCTTATGGCATCAGAGTACGTTATTTCCCTTCAAACTCCTCCCTTTATCATTCTCGTCACCACCTTAAGCTTCTCTTCCTCCTTCATTGCTCTCGTCCACTCTTCCATTGAAATTAACCTTCGTACATCTTCAATTACATCTTCAACATCAGCAACAACCTCCTCTGTATCCAAGTCACTTTCAACAGTGGCTTTATCAGGCAACCTGCCAAGCAATCTGCAACTGTATTCGTCCAACCCGGAAGGAACTCAATAGTATAGTCACAATCTTGCATTTTGACCGCCAACCTGGCTAGACGTCCTGAACAATTCTTATTCCCATTTGGTCCCAACACTTTTAGCAACAGCTTGTAATTTGTCCTGAGAACAATCTTCATCCCCCTAATGCAAAGTGCGACAGTATTTGGTCGCCCATGCGGCTGCCAATGCCTCCCGCTCAATGACAGAGTAATTCCTGTCTGCATCTGTCAATGAACGGGATGCAAAGGCCACAGTCCTTTCCATCTTCCCGTGTAGCTGGGTGAGGACAGCCACAACGCCCACATCACTAGCATCCACAGTCAGCACAGTTTTCAAGTCACTTTGAAATGGAACCAATAAGTCAGCATTTGAAATATCACCCTTGATTTGCCCAAAAGCTGTTTTTTAACCTCACCCCACTCGAACTTCCTCCCCTTCCTCAACAACTCTCTCAATGGTTGAGATTTACCTGCAAAATCTCTCACAAACTTAGCATAATATTCCATAAGTCCCATGAAGGAACGAAGCTTGTCTTTATCATTAGGTATCTCGGCATTCACTATGGCACTCAAAAGATTCATTTTGGGTCTCACCCCCTCCCCTGAAATTAGATACCCCAAATATTCGACCTCTCGCACCAAAAATGTACACTTCTTTTCGCAAAGTAAGACCTGTTTCCAACAATCTAGACAATACCTTATGCAACGTTTTGTTATGAGTCTCAATGCTGTCCCCATAAATCAATATATCGTCTTGAAAGAAGCCAACATTCTTGACCTCCAACAACACTTTTCAAATGAGTCTCTGAAAAACACTTGCAACTGATGACAAGCCAAACGGCATTCTATTAAATTGGTAAACCCCCTCTGAGTTGACAAATGCAGTCAGCTGCCTGGATTCTGGGTGCAAGCTGACCTGATGATAGGCACTTATAAGATTCAATTTGGTAAAGTACTTTCCACCAGCCAACCGGAAAATTAATTCAGTGATATTGGGCAAAGGAAAATGGTCCATAACCACTTTTTGGTTCAGACTACGAAGGTCTACACAAAACCTCAAAGACCCATCAGCCTTCTTTGTTATCACCACCGGAGATAACCATTGTGAAAAAGGGATAGGTCTTTAGGTATTGTTTGTTATAATGTTGAAGGGAAGGGGTTGTGTTATTCTATTAAAAAATCTAGATGGTGCTTTTGTCAACCAGGAACCATTCAAGAGCCAGCCGCAACGTCGAGAATAGGCACCACGAAGCACATAAAGGTAAGGAGACCCACACAACGTAATACAGAGTCGCGTGATCCTGGATATTGGTTTGCCTTTACAAACAAAAAAAAAACAGCGCTTTGGTGGATTATGGCTCCCCCTTTACAAGGGTATCAGGCAAAGATGCTCAAGCAGGTTGGCAGGCGGCCACTCTGCACGTTCGCGCTGACGCAGTTCTAAAGAACGCAGACCGATGGAGCGGTGCTCGCGCCGAAGGGTTGCCCAGTGGAGAAACAAACTAGATAAAAGCAACTAAATTGAAGACTGGACACCCACAGGCGATCTGGCACACTTGAGTGGGGCAACAGCACACTACCAATAAAAACAAAGCTCAAACGCAGGATCAATCCTACCGCACCGGTGGAGATCTGCGACCGAGGATTTCTCTGCAGGTAGACTGTAGAATAATCAGCGTCTGGCTGATACCATCCTTGTCGCCAAAATATGTTGTAACCACCTCCACATACGACTGGAAACCTGGGTGGTGTACACGCTTCACTTTATTGGCAGATGAAAACCTGTGCCCATACAGCCAGACACCGCAGCTTCTAACCGTGTCCAATCGCCCTCGAACCCTCAGTATGTCACAATCGTCACATCAGTACAATACTTCCCAATACAAGATTATAACAAATTCCCAGGATGTGTTTGTCTCATAAGATTTGGGACACCTGGAACATGTATTAGAGGCTTTCTTACTATTTCTACAGAAGAGCCAGGAGCATAGAATCAAGGTCTGAGTACTAGTGAGATCCCATGTGGAAAAAACTTAACACATGACACATTTTGCCTGTGTGGAAAGGAAATAAGTACAAACCCATCCGTAGCTGCACCTCATGTCGCTGTCCCAATACAAGACTGTTTTGCTCTTCATCCTAACTATGTCCCACCCATTTGGCTTGAGCATGTACTTTGCATGATACTTCATAGCTAATGGGAAGGTGTGGGTGGAGCTGGCATTGTGGCGAGGACAATAAGTGGCCCAGGTGCTGGTACATCGGTGCACTGGGCCAACTTTGGGATGGAACAAACAGCAAAGTTATGGAGGAGATGCTTGAAATAATCTCAACCACAGGTGATAAGTGTTGGCCTTATTCTAGTCCACAGTTTTTTTTCACACACTACCACTCTGAAAGCAACCAACTATACTCAAATCACCCTTAGTCCTCTACCAATAAGAAGAGTCCAGCCCAAACTGCCAAGCTAGGTCTCCTACAGATAGAAACACAAGCAACTCCAAACCTGTTTCAGCCTATGTAGGACTTATCAAAGAGTGATGGCTCTAGTCCTCTTGCACAGTGAGCCACCCATGTTGGTGCATACTTGTTGCACGTAGGGCAAATTTAATGCCCAAACCAAACACATCAACACTTTGGGTTGGAGCCACAACTGGTCTTTGTCTAGCCGGTGCTGTGAATCAGACAAATCGATACAAAAGGGGATGATGGACGGAACGCTTGAGCCAATCAAACACTCACCCCCAGTCAACTGATCTGGGTTTAATCCATCATCATTCTTTAGCTCACTCCACCACCCCAGTTCAGACATGGCCATATGCAAATCAGTCTGACCCTGTGCCTCATGGGAACAGTCCAGCCCGAACTGCCAAGCCATGTCTTCCCTGGACCGGAAACAAGCATCCTAGGACCGGTTTCTGGCATTTCAGCCGTCATCAGCCAGGCTTGCTTGAATCCAGTGGCAAAGTGAGCAAGGGACCCACGTCTGGGCATACCCCCGCCAACTTAGGGCGACCAAAGCGATACAAAAGGGGATCGTAGGCACAATTGTTCAGCTGATGTGTCCTGGGCTCCTCTGGAGATGGGCCCTCAACAACAGTCTCGTACAAAGTATTTCATAGGTCTTACCGATGCTGAAGTGCATAAAACAAGTATTGGAACTGTGATCCTGAGTGCAAAGGGGACCGGGCCTTGCAGGACAATAAAACAAGATTTATATTTTAGTGGATTTCAGCCTTTGTACTCAGGGCTTCAGAACAGAATTGAAAGCATGGTTGTTATTATAACATATGCTATTAAGAGCCACTCTTTCTTTGTAGGACATTGCCTATCTGTTACACATTCTATGTGTTCTGGAGCTTTAAGAAATACTTATATCCTTTGCATGCTTGAACACCATTTGTTGCAAAGTTATTTCAAGGAAACTACCTTTTTTATCAGTTCCTTTAACCCAGTGGCTTTTTGTATGGATGTAGCTCAGATTCCTGACTGAGTAATTAATGGGAAGTAAGATTTCCAACTGATTGGCACTCTCTTATTCAATTTCAGGAGTAATGGAAAATGCATTAGGAATCAAGCCTTAAACTTTGCCAGTCATACTTCGCAAAGAATGATGATGGATTAAACCCAGATCAGTTGACTGGGGGTGAGTGTTTGATTGGCTCAAACGTTCCGTCCATCATCCCTTTTTGTATCGCTTTGGTCGCCCTAAGTTGGCGGGGGTATGCCCAGACGTGGGTCCCTTGCTCACTTTGCCACTGGATTCAAGCAAGCCTGGCTGATGACGGCTGGAATGCCAGAAACCGGTCCTAGGATGCTTGTTTCCGGTCCAGGGAAGACATGGCTTGGCAGTTCGGGCTGGACTGTTCCCATGAGGCACAGGGTCAGACTGATTTGCATATGGCCATGTCTGAACTGGGGTGGTGGAGTGAGCTAAAGAATGATGATGGATTAAACCCAGATCAGTTGACTGGGGGTGAGTGTTTGATTGGCTCAAACGTTCCGTCCATCATCCCCTTTTGTATCGCGTGAATCAGACAAATGGCACATCAGATATCAAAAGGCACCATCAGAACAGATAGTCTAGCAGACCAACAGCTGCTATGTATGCACCAAAGCCACAAAGTCCAATGAGCACACCAGCTACTGTTATGAAAATCTTGATGTCACAAAGACCAAGGAGCATGCCAGCTGTTGTTCAGGAAACTCCAACATCACAAATTCCAAAGTGATGCTGGTATATGAGATGGCAAAAGCAGGAGGTGTCAGATGCAGGAGTGAAGACAAAGTATTTCTACTTCAGGATCCTGAAGGCAGCCCTGCCTTATGAATTAGTTAAGATCCAGGAAAACGAGATGTGTATACGGTTGGTGGAGCGCTCATTTGAACTGTATCTAAACCATTGCAGGATGGCTTGCACTCAAAATATCCAGATGAGTTTCATGGATCGTGTCCTTCCCTGAGCTAACCTGGAACCACCCTTCCAAAAATACTGGAAAGAAAGTGGTAATATTAACTTGGAGTGATCAAAGCGGCTGCTGGAAAGCCATCCAGTCTCTGTGGCCACCCACAAAAAGACAAAAACACCTGATCTATCTAAGCGGATCAAATATTGAAAAGTGTTTTTAAAAACAGATTGGGGCTAAAGGGCTATTCCTAATTCTGCCAACCATTTATTTACAAGGCAAAAATATGGGTAGCTGAATGAGGGTTTTGAATATTACTTTGTTTGAGGTTGGTCATGAGTTATGATTCTGCGGGTAGATGATACACAGATGCGGGATGTGGGAAAAACTGTTGCTGTGTCATGACCTGCAATTCAATATGGTGAAGACAGAATCCTTATGTGGATTGATACAAAAGTAATGACATCAGGTAGGGGGTGAGAAGAAGTAAAGGCAAACTCAGATTGAGCATTTGCCCAGGGTGTAAAGTGAGATAGGATGTGGCTACTTTTTTAAGATCCCAAGGGAGAAAGAATGTAAACATTGTTAATTGCTATAGAGGAAGTTGTTGCATGGGGGGAGCTGTGTTTGGAGGGACAAAGAATCAACAAACTTCAAATTTTAGATACAAAGGAGTGTGTTCATTTCTCTAGGGCTTGAATAGAGACAGAGAATTATATTGCTCCAGTTATAGGGCTGTCAGGGAATGCACACATTCTGAAGAGCGAGCGTGAAAACATCAACTCCATGTTGGAACGATGAAAAAAAAAAAAAGATTTTTTCTACTCTTGAACATTTTGAGACATTAGTTCATTTGCCAAGGCCGTTGAAGAAAATGATTTAATTCCCTGAGGTAGTAAGTAGAGGCACTCATCAGACGTTTGAAATGTTTTGGATGGTGACCTTATTAGGCAAAAATATGTATCCTGTTGGGCAGTAACTCTGATTAATATAGGTGTACATCGGTAGAAAAAAACAAATTGCGAAGTACTTATTAAAGTAATCTTCTTGAGGCCAATAGTTGCATAAATTGGTGGCTTGGGATTTAGGTTGTAGGCAGAAACTACTTGAGAATGAACAGCAGTGGCATTCTGTCAATTGCAAAATGTAGCAATAATAAAATGTAGTGGAAATGGTAATTTCTCATATTTTGTTTTACCTCCCTGTTATACAGTTTCCTGCTATAATGAATCCAGTATTAGATTCAGTCGACGCTATTGCCAGTCTCTGTGAGCATGTTTTGGATTCTATGGTGGAAATGCTGTCGCTGGAACATTACCCAGTATTGGAAGTAAGTTGTTTCACTCGTATGTACTTTCATTAACAATAATCTGTTTTGTTCCTATAACTAGAAATCTGGATTTGAAATGGTATTGTTATGCCTCTGTTCAGTGAGCCCCAGCCTGAAGTTCTGGTATACACCAGTTAAAACATGTTGATAAGGAGAAAAAGCCATCAGAACACCACCTTGCTAGAGAGCAGTTATGGTACGTTCATCTTCCGAAGTGGTGCTCGAAGATTAAGCCTTCTTGCAGAAAGAGGTGGATAATGGAGGAGAATAGCCCCTAAATTTCATTATCTAGTCTTGTTGGTTCCTTGTTGAACTTAATTGATCATATCATTATAGCCGGAAAGATCAGGTTCATCCATTAGGGCTGGTTTGATGCTGTGTTAGCTCATGATTGTAGGAAGGTGGAATCTGACTATATGGTTGCCCCCACTTTTTTTATGGTGTTTTGCTGGTTTATGACTTAGTTGGACTGGGATCCTGCTATTCAGGGCCCCAGTCTATCTGCTTTCTCTGTAAAAAGGTTTCCATGTGCCTTAGGCACATCTCTGATTGGAATCTGGAGTGCCCTTATAAGTCCCTAGTATATGGTATACTATGTACCAAGGGCATAGGTACCTCAGAGGCCTACCAGGGGCTGCAGCATGTATTATGCCACCCCTGGAAGGCCATCCAAACTGACACCACAGGTCTGCTACTGCAGCCTGGGTAAGGTGGTGCATGCACCCCTTACTGTGGTATAGGTTACCTATATCACTAAAAGCATACACACATATAAACCTATAAGTCACTCCTAAGGCAGGCCTTATCAATCCTAAAGGCAGAGGGCATGGTTCCTATGTGAGAGGGTGCCCCTGCATGAGCAGGGCCCCTCTGCAGCGTTCGGAGACCATCTCTGATGCTGTTTGTAGTGCAGCCTGACCATATACTCTTAAGCGCATTATATCCTCGCGGTAAAATGCTAACTTTGGAATGGCTGCACCTAAACATGTCGTGTTTGGTGTCAAACATCTTGGAATACTACCCCCCGCCAATCCTGGCGGCGGGGGTAGCATTCCACCCTTCTAGAGGGAAAGGCATGTTAACTCTGACGAGTCCGGTAACTTCTTTCCAGAGCCCTGGCATCACAAAATGGATGCTGCTGCCACAGACACGAGTCTGGCCTCCTGCTGCTGGACGAAACTCCGGCAGGGGATGCCTGGACAATAGGTTTCCTGTCCCAGGGAGGTGTGACCACCTCCCCAGACAGGACAATGTGTATTGGGGCTGGGCGGGAGCACTTTCGGGTGCTTTGAAGTCCTGCACTGGGGGCACATTTGGTGTCCCTGTGCATACCCCAGTTCAAACCGGATCAGGGGCTCGCAGCCCCTGCTTTGGCGCGAACTGGACAAAGGGAAAGGGGTGTAGCCACCCCTCTGCCCTGACCCACCCATAGGTGGGGCCACAGAGTAGTCCATCCCCTATTTTTAGAATAAAGGTAGGAACCCAGTCCTTAGGACTTTAGATATACCTGGACGAAACTCTGACACTGAATCCTGGACCTTCGACGCTCTACGACAAGATTAGAGGACTGAAGAATCTCCCTTGGGGTCAAGGAGTGACTCCCCTGCTTGGCAGGCACCAAAGAAGCATCTGTCCGGTTCGCATTACTGAAGCTCCCGTCGGACGCCGAAGTCATCGCATCACCAGAGGTGGATTCTCAGACTTCCCCGAGGCTACCCTGAGTCCCCAGCAAAGCTGAGTCCCGTGGCTATCGTGGGTGACTTGAGACCGTGACCCCTGGACACCGAGCACATTTGCAAGTGCACCATCTTCTGGGTCTCCCAAGAAGTCGTGCTTTGGGCTCCGAGTAGCCCTAGCCTCCAGCACCACCTGCACCGAAGATCACTGGCCCCCACTCCACGAGTGTCCTGCAAGCCAGCTCCACGTGCGGCGTCACGAGGCTCCTTCGCGGTCGCTAGCCCGTTGGCTAGTAGCCCTTAACGAAGGCCAATCTTTTCCTTACTTGGCATCCTGGTTGCTCCAGGCCTGCCCTCACTTACCCTCGCTGGGTGAGTTCCACAGACCTTGCTGGTCTGCACCATCGACGATCTACATCTTACTCGAGACTTGCCGTTGCCAAGGCTTGTTGGGTCCAATCCAGTCGCCGACACCTCAGCCCTCGACAGACATCGAGCACCAGCCCGAATCCTGCTCCTGGTCGCCGACAACGCCTCCCGGACCTCGTGGCTGAAGAGTCAAGACGACCGTCAACGCACCTGAAGCACTCGACATCGGTGGGCATCTGTCCATCGCCTTCCTGGTCACTGGCTAGTGACCCAGACTCTGTCCCCTCTGCTTTCAGGTTCACCAGAACTCCGATCCACTCTTGGATCCACCCGGACACTTTTCTCTTGGCCGCCAGCAGCACTTTGCAGCAGATCGCCATTCGAAGCGACGACGAAACCCGACCCCGAAAGGCACCTATGCACCCGGTTTTCCTGGGTGAGGTAACACGAGTACTCCGGTGCTCCCGTGGGTAGAGACTCTTCAAAGTCCTAGGTGTCAAAGGGTTTTGTCCTAGTCCTCTTTTAAGTGTCCCTTTCCTCTATTTTTCCGATCCCGACTTTCTCCATAGAAGTTAACGGCGTATCGCGGTTGTGTATTTACACTGCACGCGTCTCCCGTGGCTCCCCTGTGTCACTACCTTGGGTGGTTCCTTGTGGTCCAAGCACTTCTAGAGGCTCTAGGCCTAGTGTCTAGTTCAGTCGTGGTTCGCATACCACTTTATTGGTATATGGTTTGGTACGCCCCTAGGGCCCAAACGTGTATTTGTGCTATTACTGTGATTTAAGATCTTATAACCTATGTACTTCGAACTCTAGCCTCCTAAAGAGACTAGAGGGGTGTGTTTAGTAATAAATACATATATTTTGAATATATACCTGGTGTGGTGCTCTTTCATTTGGTCACTCAAGAGATTATAGACTGGTAAAACAAGCTGCTTTACATTCCTTCAAGAGTTAGCCTGAAGGCTGCTCTCCATAGCTACCACTAGGATAGCTTTCAATAAGGTTGTCTTTAACCTATCTACCATAAGAGTCGATTTGGACTGGTGCAAGGTGCCCACTATAATTAGTGGACAGCATATGCCAGGCCAACTTCTCACAATGATGAACTGCAAAATGTTGCAGACTAGAGCTAAGCTTAGTCACTAACAAGAAGAATACACCTTAACTCAGGGGCGTCCAAAGAAGGATAAGGTTGGCTGTATCAATGCCAGATTTTCAAATTAGTCGCATAAGATACACTTACAAACATTGAATTTAAATAAAAGTCTTTTACCTAATATGTTTTTCCTGAAACCTTGGTAAGGATCCTCAAGCCCTGGCCATGATTTTGATACCCCTTCTTAAACAGGCTCCATGGATGTATCCTAGATCAGTGATAAGAATTTGTACAGTATTATCTCTAACTATGGATATATCACCCATCTTCATTCTTCCTTAGTGGTGCCCAGCAAACACCTATTCCAACTAAATTATGTTGTGATAAACTGTACTTGTTTTATGAAAGTACCAGTTTGCTTTGCGTGAAAGTAGCCTTCACCACCTGCTTTTGAAAACCTGTGAGCATTAGACAGAAAGACAATCGCAAGCATGCCTTATTTTTAGGTTTCACTTGCGCTTGTGCTGTGCTTGTGAAATCTATTGTTTTCAATATAAACTTAAAAGGGGTAACATCCCACCACCACTCTTATCTGGCTTTTCATTGGTTCCTCTGCTTGCCACTTACTTTTCTCCCATTTCTATTGGTTGGAGCATATTTTCCTGCATTTACCTATGCTTGTTCCTCATCAGCTTCTCTTATCAGTTTCCGGTAGCGGAAATACTGTTAACCGCTTTGGTGGAACTATTTTTTCAGAACGTTTTGCCTCTTTCTGCTTTTTCGACTTGCAGCAGATTTATATAGGGTAACTTGGAAGAGATTAAGTGATTTGCCTAGAATTTCAAAAAGCAGCAAAGGTGCACCACTTAACAAGAAAACAAAACACTGTCCGTGGTAGGTAGAGACTTCGAACAGGATGGCAAGAGTGTGTTTCAACAATAATTATTGAAACAACGATATGTGCTTCACTTAGGAGCAAGAAACAGCCACCGTCATTACTTTGCAGGAGGTGTCCCTAGGTCGGATCTCAGCCCTATTAAGGTTGGATCTGGTGATTGTCCTTTGCATTTCCGGCCCACCTGATTGTGGTGAGACTGTTGGATTAACATATACCGGTGTTATCGTATCCCTGGTTTTTCTTGCTCCTAAGTGAAGCACATATAGTTGTTTCAATAATTATTGTTGAAACAAACTCTTGCCATCCTGTTCGAAGTCTCTACCTACCACGGACACTCTGATGTTGATATTTCCCAGGAGTGCCCTTACTTGCTTCCATGCCCTGAAGAAGTCCATCTGTCTGGACGAAACGCGTCAGCTGTTCTTTTCAATTATGACTGGTTTTTAATACATCTCGAATAAAAGAAGATATTTGAAGAAAAATGTTATGGACACGGACCTGATAATTTGTTATGTGTCTGTTTTGTTTTCTTGTTAAGTGGTGCACCTTTGCTACTTTTTGAAATTGTTAAAATCCTGTATTGGATTGCACCGTGACAGTGGGTGCATCAACAGTGTGCACACATAATTCGTGGGGGACTCCCACCGTATGTATATTAATTAGGTATAGCGGGTCATGTGCTAGGGTCCTGTAGGGTCCACTGTCAAAGCTTGTTTCACTAATGATTTGCCTAGAATCACAGGATGTTGCGCTGCTGAGACTCAAACCAGGATCCCCAGCTCTCACATTATCAGCTCTGGCTGCTGCTCCACATCCTGTCCACTCTCGTAATGCTTGTTTTTTGTTGTTCATCTAATGAATTGATGCTCTTCTTTTGCTACTAAATCTGTCTCTGTTGGCCGTAGTTTCATCCTTACTTTTAGCTGGACCTTTAACTCTGCCCTGCAGATACTTGGGATTCCAAATGCCATGCCAGGTGCGTGGCTGACCTCCCACGTCCCTCGCCACCATTAGGCACTTGGAGCTCTAGACAGGGCTTGCACGAAAGCTCACAACATATGTGTGAGATGGCACAAAACATGTCAATGAGGGATAACATTTTGCCAAAATATATTCAAGTGAAAACAAAAAAAAAACATAACAATCCTTGACTGCAGCTGTGTTACGCCATTGCAAGGCCTGCTGCTCACCTAGTAAGGAACGTGTTTCCGTGCTATTACTTAAATGTTAACGACCTCTGTTGAAGACATTAACAGCTGCTTTCGTCTCAGCCTAATATATAATATATATATATCTCACTCACTCACTCACTCTTTTCCCCACTGCTTCATGTCTCTACTCCACAGTTTCACTGAACTCGCAATACAGGTAAACAACAATGATCATTTCGTGCGTTGAGGGCCTCCTGATTGGCTGAACCGATTTTAGTCTTCTACCGGTTACTTGTTTCCTGGTAGTACTCAGAAAACATTGGTATAGCTCATTATTTACCAATAGATGTTACTAGTATTAATCAACTGAATGAAATCGGTGCATCTTATCTCTCTGGTGACTCAATAATGCCCCCACCCATCCCTCAGTCTCTAAGCTTTGTGAAAACTTCCTCCAGACATTAGCATCCACTTGACTCTGAATGACTGTATTTATTTATTAACTGTACAATTAATTAAAATCTTTACAGTAAAAAACGGTCGACAAGACTAAAATTAGTAAAAACTTCAGATTCTGTTTGGAAGATATGCCGCCCCCGCCCGACTCCCGCTCGAACAGCCGGCAGCCCCCAGTAGTTGCTGAAAACAGTCTACTTATCAAGTCTATAAGCCGTTCGTCATGGCACTTCAGTTGGAGTCCATAGGATGGTGCAATCTTGATTGGGCGAATGAAGAGGGACAGGTGCTTCAGTGCTGGTTGGGGACCTGGCTGCCTTCTTCCACTGGAATTGCAGTGATCGATTCCAGGGTTTGATTGTGTTCATTGGAAGCCTTTAGGGCGAGCCTAATCTGGTGCGTGAATTTCCCCAGTCTTGCTAGTGTCGTCGTGGTTGCTGAGGAGAAGCACAAGGCTGACGCTTCACGGCAAGACTTTGTACTGTTGCTTATACAAATTGGGTGCAGGAGTCGCCGGCGTTCGTTGTTGAGGCTGGGACAGCAGCATAGGAGGTGCAACCAGGATTCCCTCCTGTAGGGACACAGTCTGCAATTTGTGGTTTCCCCCCTGCGGGCCCATGCAGGGTTAAAATCGGCAATTCCTAGTGTGCTTAGTCTCATTAAAATAATTTTACTTCGTGCTTGTGGTGTGAGGGCCTCACTTAGGTAGGGTTGTGCTTTGCCTACCATGTAGGAGTTGTTGAGCGGGTCTAGAAGGGAGCTGGAGCGGAGAGATTTGTAGTCGAGGTCAAAAGATATTTCGCGCACTTGTCTGTTTATGGCTTTTTTCCAAGCGTTCAGTGGAATTTCCAGCCGCGGGATGCTCTCTTCCTCGATCTTCAGCATGGTGAGAGCTTTGCCAAGGCTGGTGTGCCAGGCCGAGCGAGGCCCCTCGAAGATGGATCTCAATTGTTGTTTTAAAGAATTTGCTGGGGCCCTTAGAATCCTTAGGTATAGCTTTATGATCTCCCCCTGGCACGTCAGGTCTGGCCTCGGCAAGCCCAGCTCCAATCTTACCCTTGAGTTCCTCACTGACCTTGGAATGAGGAGCACAGATTTGTATGCTTTGGCTTGGGCTGAGTTGAGAAGGGCGTCCTGTGAGTCAGGGAAGGCCAGGTGACCATAGCTAATAGCTGGCAGCAATTTCGCTTTTTTAAAGCGGTCAATATTGGTCCAGCCGATGGGCTTACCAGGTGTTGACTCAGTTGCTTTAGCAGGTGTGTGACCTTACTGGCCTTAGATGACTGTTGTTTCAAATGGACGTTCGCCTTGGCCCGATCCGTAAGCCAAACCCCATGGTAATTATACTCTGAATGATTCATGTGAACTTCAGCAGGAAATAACCCTCTTTTTCCAGCTGGGTGGTCTGAAAACTTACATTGCAAGAAATATTCTGTTTATGTAGTTTGACCTCTGCAAGGATTTTGTGATAGCAAAAACACAGCCTTGACTGTCGGAAGGAACAGTTGTAAATATGGATATAAAAAGCATTGGCAAAGCCAATAGGTTTCGCCCATGCGAGAGCTATTGGCTTTTTCAAGGCATGTTGCACAGCAGCACGAGCTGCTGTACAACATTTCTTAAAGTCAAGAGGCGGTAAATGCCGTGTACGTGCTTTTTTTCCTTTACTTTGAGATGGTCAACGTGGTCATAGCGCTTTTATTCTTGACTTTAAGCCATGATGTCTAAAAAAGCATTGACCAAGCCAATAAATATCACATAGGCGAAACCTAATGGCTTTGCCAATGCTTGTTTATTATAGTAACTGAATGTTAATGGATACACAACCTTGCCCCTCTCATTTATCTCTGGTGACAACATTCAACCTACGGTTGCTGCTTGATCTCGTCCCCCCAGTTAGCTATTGCAACACTCCTTTTTACTTTGTGATACCAGGGCCATACTGATCCCTCCAGTGGATCCATTAGTCCAGAGAGCCACCAGCCACGGTTTAATACCACAATTTTGACAAAAATAATAATCGTATATTTAAAAAAAAAAAATTCACACCTAACTTGGGTTCAATGGGGACCTTGTGGGTCTAGTAACTTTTTTATGCAACTTGACCTGATGTCCTGGAGCCAATTTATTGATTTTTCTAGCCATGTGGGTGACAACATCAGGACTGGAACCTCTTTTTGGTGGTTTCCATCTGCAAGTGTTTGAGTCCTTTGCAGTGACTTTGAATTGTACCGCATGTCACAGTGTCACGTTTGTACAGCCCACTGAACAGCTCTACTCCCGTATAGAAGTCGCCCACAGAAAGATTATAACCTTTATGAATGAGTGAATGGACAAGCTCCCATTCAATTTTCTCCGTGACTCCAAGAGTGGAAGGGCAACCTCCGGAGCGGGCTCCTTCCCTGTATACACTCTCAAACTGTATACATAGCTAGTGGAGTTCTCACACATCATATACAAATTGATAACATAACCTATTTTTCTTGGTATGTCCTGCCTGAACAGCAGCTGCCTTTTGTAAAGGATCAGTGACTAATCGATGGTTGTATTCTTTCCAGGAGCATAAATCTCTGTAAACCTAGCAGACAAACGTTTCACGATAGGCAGAATTTTAAAAAGCCTGTCATGGTCTGGACGGTCCTGGAGCAATGTAGCAGAATTATCATTGAAATGCAGCATACGCTGCAATAGCAAAAACCAGTCTCGGCTCATGTACGGTGTGGAAATGGGTGTTACCCAAACTGCACGTAGACCAGTAGGTAGTCTCCCATACCTTGCAAAACATTTATACAAGCTTGGTTTGTGCACTATCTCCATCTTGAGCGTAAAGCCCAAAAATGTCATCAACTCCTCAAATGAAGTGGGAGTTCACTGGTGTGCCCTAGAATGAGGCCCAAGAGTGCCTCCATCCTCCCTCAGAAATTGTTATGCATGCAAATGTGTTTGGTGCACAATTTCCTCAAGGAAGTCAACATTCAAAAAGAGGTAGACGTAGTCAATCGGCAAAAGAATTGCTGTATTGACTTTACATTCAGTGTCTGCAGTGAGCGGGGAAATTTGGACTGCACTTAATTGGGGGGCTGCCAAGAGTGCACTCATCTGTGCTTGCCGCCACATGTACCTGCTCTCTGGGTTGGTATACCCTTCTGCGGTCGCTCCGCTGAACAGACTGTGTTTGCAAAGGTACATCATGACTGCCATGACCATGTTCCTCAGAATCGCTGGAAGACGAGTCATCGGATGGAACTCTGCCGTCTGAAAAATCGCTTCCAGATTCTGCTCCATATTCCTCTCCCTCAGATGCAGTTTCAGTATGAGATCATCCCTCAGAGCTGGTCTAGTTACTAGAGTTGGGGCCTAAGCAGCAGTCCTCCACTGATGAGCCATGTCTGCTGACTCTTTAAAACGTGTCTTCAAAAACACTTTGTCCTAGGTAGAAGACAGATGTATGGTTCTAAACCGGTGGATGGGTGTGTTCACCTGTGACATGTGTGTGGCAGTGTACTAGGTAAAAAGCTAAAAAAAAAACTTCGCTTTTTGATGCTTCTGCTGCTTTGCGAAGGACACACACAAAAAATAAAGCATTACTTGAACATGCCACATACGCAGTACTACAACATACTGTAACAGACTGAGCAAAGTTGCTGCCCTGCGTGACCTGGGGCGAGCAGAACTGCACCATATATTCAAAGACATGGCCCAGTTCTGCTCTGTCCATGCGCTGGCTCACTGTGTGCTGCCTTGTGCCAACGCAGGTACTCTTGCGCAGTAGTGCAAGAGTGTTTGCGTTATGGTCAGGATCGTTTTTGTGCAAGAGGTGGCCTCTTCGTTAAAAAGTACCCTTTGAGGCTTTCTTCTCAAAGAAAAAGATACTTCTTATGCCAGCCTTAGACAGGCGCCAGATTTTGCCTCCTCTGTTTACAAGCCTTTGTAAAATGGATTTGTGGCATAAAACAATGGTGGATGCACTGTAACACCCATGGACCACTCACTAAATGCCTCCTTGACTGAAAGTGTTGCAAGCCAGCACAATGTGCTGTTACTTTTTTTTCCTTTTTTTAAACAAAGCAGCACAAATAGCCATTTGCTTTGCAAAATTGCAACAAGGACTTTGCATTGAGTATACGTGAAGCAGACACGAAGCAAGCTCTTTGTGTCTCTGGTCCATATTTATTTACTGAAGACAAGCAATGCAGGTGTAGAAGACTGTATACATTTGTGCTTGCTTCAGGCAATATTTTTCGTAAAATGTCTGGGAAATAAATATGAAAGGGGCTCACAAACTCCCTGGTGGTCCACTGGGTGGAGGAATTGCGACTTCATTGGTTGTGCTCCCCAGATGAAAATAAACATTTTTGAAGAATATTCTTGTCCCCGGGGGGTCGGCACGCAGCTCGGAAAGGACCATCCCAGATTATGAGAGTGCCATGGTCGGACTGGTATGTAGGGCAATCTGGCAATGTCCGATGGAGTGGTCTGACAAGTCAGTATGTGGGCCAGCTTTTTGTCTGTTTGTGGCCTGGCTTTTACTTTGGATTTCTCTGATGTTACCACCAGCAAGCACAAATGCATACAGTCTCCCATACCTTGCAAAACACTTATACAGAGTGTATTGACAAATTCAAAAATGCCCTAATTTGTAAATGTGACCTTTTTTGCTCATATGACGGGTGCCACATTTCTTTTAGTAAGCATTATTTTGCCCTGGGTGAGCGTGGGACTGCACCCCCCTAGGGCAAAGCAAACAATTTAGCTAACTTTTATTTACCCCTAGGTTAGGAATGCATGAGTGCCACTTTGTTTTCCCCTGTGGGGCGCGATCGCTGCCTCCGTGGGGGACGCAATAGCATCCTCCCTAGGGCAAAACCAACCAATTTTTTCAAAATTAAAATGCCCCCCATGGGTGGGGGTCTGCTCATATACTAGGGGAGCTGAACCCCAAACAAGGAAATTTGTGCATGCTATAATTTTCCCCTCGGGGGTGCACGATCTTGTCCTCCAGGAGAAAACAAACCCAATGGGGGTCGGCCCATGTCCCGGGGGCAGACCCCCAAAATGACATCAATCTCTGGTGTTTAGTCGATCCTGCTTCTGGATCGCTGCCCATCCGCGATCAGGAAATATTTTGAGGAAGGCATCGCTGGAAAGGGGAGCCTCTCTTCTTTCCAGCGATGTCTCCCTCAAAACTGGATTGGTCTCCTTAGGCCCAAAATCCCCACCAGATGCAGCGAAGACGGCTCACCTTTTTCTCCTTGTCGCTCCGGGTGGGATTAGTAATAGAGGTGCGCTGACGTCACAGATGGACAGGGGACGGTGGCAGGGGTTGAAGCAGAAGCGAATCAGCTTTGCCCCCAGCCTTTTTTAAAAATAAAAAACCTACTAAATCCTCCAGTGCAAGCATTGGACGATTTGTTTAATGCCTCCCCAGTGTCGGCCAATGGCTGATGCCTGACGGACACACTCGGGAGGTTGTACGAGTGTCTGCCATTGGCCAACGCCCGCTCCTAAAGGGTTCAGTCCCATAATCTCACATGTGTAAAATGGCTAATTACTCTTTCGTTGCAGTAATCATTAAAGTACTATGCCATGGTAGATGTAGTAGCAATTTAATACCTTTCACCCCCACTTGTAGAAAATTGCTATGCTTTTAATCTCCTATTGGAACATGCAAAGTGATATGGCCGGTATCTGTAGCAGCTATTTACACCCATAATCCCCCATGAAAATATTAGCTATTCCCATTTTCCCAACAGGAAACATTAGAACATCATAGACGATGTATTCAACATTCCTTTAAAGCCCATAAACCCCCATGTCTTAAATAGATAATTACTATTTAGTTACAGGAATCATGACAACTCCGTCCTAGGGGTATGTAAAAGTCCTATAACACCCGTGTGGAATTTCGCTATGCCCATCATTCCTAGAGATATAAGTAAAATACTGTGCCCGGTATATGTAGCCGGTATTTACCAACCATTTAACCGCCATATAAATATTAGCTATTCCAATATTCCCAAAATGACACACTAGAACATAGTGGAAATTGTATTCAACAACCCTTAACAGCCCATAATCACCCATGCATAAAATAGCTAATTACCGTTTTCTCACTGGAATCCTGAAAATACAATGCCAGGTATATGTAACAGTTATTTAACACTCATCATCCCCCTTGTTGAAAATCGCTAAGCCCGTTATCTCTGCAGGAATATGTAAAACACTGTATCTGGAAAATGTATCAGCCATTTACCACCCAACATACCCCATTTAAAAATTACCTGTTAACGTTTTCCCAACAGGAAACATTAGAACATAGTGGGAAGTGTATTCAGCAGTCATTTAAAGACCACAGTCTCTAATTACTGTTTCCTTACTGGATTCACGAAATTAGAATGTAAGGTATTTAGAACAGCCATTTAACACCCATCCTCCCCCATGTAGAAAATTGCTATGCCCATTATCCCTAGAGGAAAAAGTATAACACACTGCCTGTGGTACGTAACCACCATGCCCATGCAGCTATAGATACACATGCTGTGCATACTTCTGCCAACTAATGTTGGGCTTGGACGTGTGCAAGTTGTTTGTCTTCAAAGAAGTGTTTTGAGTCTCAAGGTATAGTGACTACACCTATGGCTGGTAATGCGCATGGGCATCGGCTCCATTGTTAGATTGTTTTTGCCTCCGCCTTCGGGTTCAGATGTCTCGCTTCGAGATCCAGTTTGAAGTCGCGTGGTGTTGTCGCCGGGCCCGCATGAATCCTTCATACTTGTCGGAAGAAATAACAGTTGCATGTACTGGTCGGTTCCAAGCTACTCTTATCCTTTTTCTTTAGCTCCACTATCTAAAATAGTCAACGCCTGTATGGGGCCTCGCCCCTCTGGAGCTCCATTGATTCCTCAACACCCAAAAATGTGCATGTGATGGAAAGAACTCCATTCCGCTACTGCCCGAAGTGTTGAGCGAAATACTCGGGACAGACCTCCATCAGGTTTATAACCTCCGTCTGTCCCCGGACTACCAAGAGGCCTCCTGTTCAGTGTGCCTCTGCTCTGGAATAAAAATACCCTCTGCTACCATCGAGATTGTCACATTGCCTTTGATTCGAGACGCAACACAGAGCGGATGATACCCCAGACCTTCTTTGAAGACCAGGACACTGAGGAAGAGCTGCAGCCAGAGTTTTCCAGCGCAGAGGCTAAAGTGTTCGAGATGGAGGGGAGTTCCGGCTCCAACGCCGAAGAGGACGAGGCTCCACCTGCCCGGCGTCCAGCATTGTAAACAGCCGCTGTGAGTACAGACATAACACCTCCCACCCCTTGACATCACTCAGAAGCTGAGCATCACTCTCGAGAGGGTTGCGCTTCGAGCTCTCCGGTCCTTCATGATGTCTTCGGTCCATCATTGCCAAGGCCATGGATGGCACCGAACTGCTGAGTCGGACCTGAAGCCCTTCCATCTCTCAGTGCTGAAGTCTTCCTCAAAGCCACACCTTTTGACTTTGACTGTATCTTTAGCTTTGGCTGCGAATACACCCGCGAAGCCAGCCTTGGAATCGAGGCCTTTAGATTCAGAGTTGGGCTCGGTTCCGGCAGGCCACAGATATCATTGACACAGAAAAAAAGCAAAACAGCATTCAGGGCAGCTTCTGAGGATCAGATGAACCCCTTCTCTAGTGCCTCCAAGAACAGCTCAATTCTAGACTGCTGTGCATCCATACCCATCCTGAGACCGGACGGATTTTAGCCTACCCTCTTCTCATGGCATTCGAGGAAGCCTTGAATCCACCTGCAGAGCTGGCACCTGAGAAGCCTCAGCATTATGACAAAGGCACCTCTCCTACGCCATTGCCTCATCTACCTCCTCCTCGCTCTTCTTCACCTTTGCCTTCCTCTACACCTCCTCCACGCTCACTGTCCCCACTACTGCCAGTGGACTCTTCTCGAGAATCACCTCAGGGTTCCCTTCTTTCTGAGTTTGGGGGTGATAGTCTGAGGACTCCCTATGGCTCATATGTTACGCCATACGACCCACAACCCCATGATGACCCGAGGGATGATTATGATGAAGAGCCCCCTTGCGATACAGACTCAGACCTCTTTCTGGCCAAGCCTTCCCCGCCGGACGACACCATCTCATACCCTGAGGTATTGCAAAGGGCAGCCACATTCCACAAGGTGGAAAAACACAAAAAACCAGAGGAGGATGACTTTCTTATGGAGACACTCTCCTCCACCCAGAGGTCCTAGCAATATGTGCCCATGCTAAAAGGGATACTTAAGTTCGCACCTGAAATCCTTAAGCATAGTGTAAAGGCACAAGTCATCATGCCTAGGATCAACAAGAATTATAAAGCATCTCCTTGAGACCCTCTCTACATCAGGGGTCAACTGCCACCTGATTTTCTGGTTGTTCATACAGCCTAAAAATGTGCCAAAACTCCGCGCATGGGGAATGCACCCCCTCCCGACTGGTAGAGTAAGAACATTGGGCAGCGACACATTTTCCTGCTGCATCTGTCTGCAGCGCATTGGCACATCGCCAATTCCATGGGTTTACTCTCCTGGTATGATGGACCCACTGGGATGAAATTGAGGAGTAGCTTCAACACCTCCCGAACCAGTATAAAAAGAGGGGTCGGCAATTGGTAGCGGAGAGTGAAATTATAGTGAACACTAATATTTGATGTGCCCTGGATGTAGTAGACACTGCTGCTTGTAGTGTAAACACCAGTGTTCTCCGCCGACATGCTTGGCTGCGTGTTTTGGGCTTTAAGCCAGAAGTGCAGCAGCAGGTGGTCAACTTGTCCTTTGTCGGGAAACACCTGTTCGGCCTGCAAGTTGACCAGATGCTGGAAAGAAATGGACACTGAGACAGCTAAGGCCATGCGTGCCTTACATACCCCGTCTGCCCATGGCTCCTCTCGCCGCACATAACACAGTGGAGGGGTGAAAACCACTACTCTTGAAGCATCCTCTTCCTTTCCCAGGCAACATCAGTCCTCTCTGGGTTATTACAGGGGAGGGTACGAAAATAGCTACAGTAGAGGCAGGGTCAAAGGCACAGCCCACAAAGGGTACTCAGCTGCAAAGCAGTGATTCCATTACCCTCCCCCTGACAATTTAACACATGTCTTGGGAAGACGGCAAGGGTTTCTGTCCCGCTGGATGGAGATCACCTCAGACCTGTGGGTTCTCGACATCCTAGCAGAGGGGTACTGTCTAGAACTCGTGCAAACACGGCCAAGCATCGCCCCGCATTACCAGTTCCTTGAGTTTGAGGTAAGTGGTCTGGATTATCAGTTCAAAGTGCTGCCCTTCACAGTGGCCAGAGCTCCGAGGGTGTTTACACAGTGTCTTGCCGTGGTAGCTGCTCAGCTCAGAAGGGATAATATCCAAATCTTCCCTTACTTAGACGACTGGCTGATCAAGAGCACATCGAAACAGCGCACACCTAAGCCACCATACATCTCTTAAACAGCCTAGGTTTTACCATCAATACCACACAATCTTATCTCCAGCCCTTTTTAGGGCACATACTCAACTCTGTCACATGGAAAGCATATCTCAGCCCTGCAAGGGTCCAAGGTTTCCAAGCTCTGCTCCTTCTTTTTCAGCCTGATCATCAGGTAAAAGTCAGAAAGGTCATGTGCCTCCTCTGCATGATGCCTCCTGCATTGCTGTAGTCACGCATGCCAGGTTACACATGCATCCGTTGCAGGTGTGCCTAGAAGCTCAATGGTCACTAGCGGAGAGTCATTTGGAAGATCTAGTGTTGATTTGGGGCAATGCTCATCTCCCTCTGCAGTGGTGGTATGCCAACAACCTGTTGCAAGGCTGGCCCTTTTTGGGCCCAGTGCTGCAGATGCCCATCACAACGGACACCTCTCTTGCTGGTTGGAAGGCGCACTTACAGGAACTGACCATGCAAGAGGTGTGGACGCCTGGATCTCCACAAGCCAGGGTCTCCACAAGCGTTCCTCCCTCGTATCCAACACAACGTGATACTCGTTCAGACAGAAAACACAACTTCCATGTTTTACTTGCAGAACAAGGGCAGCACTCACTCCCTGCAGTTGTCCGCTTCAGCCCAGGGCATTTGGTGGTGGGCAATACATCAGAGTCCATCTACTTATAGAGTACATACCAGGAGTGGACAATGACTTTGCAGACCTGCTTACCTGGATGCAGCAACGAGTCCACGAGTGGGAACGCCACCCCCAAGTCCTTCTTCCTTGTTTTCACCTTTGGGGGGATTCCCCCACATAATCCTCTTTAGCACTGCAAAAAACCCAAAATGCTCAAACTTCATCTCCATGTTCCTGCACCCAAAGTCCATAGGCAATGCATTATGGATGAACTGGTCAGGGATATTTGCCTATGCTTTTCTGCCTCTCCCACTTCTTCCGTTCGGGGTTCGAAGGCTTTGGCAAACATCCCTCTGTCATCTTAGTAGCCACAACCTGGACCAGACAGCCCTAGTTCATCACTTTCCTTGAACTATGTTTAGTGCCTAATGAGAAGCTGCCCAACGAGCCAGATCTCCTCTCACAGAATCAGGGCTCACTAAGGCAACCCAATCAGCTCCGTCTTGCGATGTGGCTCATGAAGTACTAGAGTTTGTGTACCTCAATCTGTGTTTAGAATGTATGACCATCCACAAAGAAGCGCGCAGTCCCACAGCAGAGCCTGCTACATAGCCCAATATTTGTGCACTACTGTCTTCCCAGATGTATTGACCCTCTGCGGGCTGGAGTCCAAGATGTTGTCTATTATCTGCTCCACTTGCAGAAATCAGGTTTTGATTACACTACTATCAGACTTCATTTGGCTGCTTTTGCCACTTACCTTCAAAACAAAGAACACATTTCCCTCTTCAAAGCTTTTATGGAGGGACTCAAAAGGATTATCCCACCAAGTGTGCCACCTGGCCCTGTGTGAAACCTCAGTATCGTTCTAACAAGACTTATGCTCTCTCCTTTCCAGCTTTCTTGGTAGCCATCACTTCCCTCAGGCATGTCAGGAAGTTTCAGGCACATTCTCTGGAAGAACCCTTTTTCCAAATGTAGCACAATATAGTAGTCCTCAGGACAAACCCCAAACTCCTTCTTAAGGTGGTCTCTAGTTTCCACCTTAATCAAAATATAGAACTCCCAGTGTTCTTCCCATATCCAGAGTCAGTAGCAGAACAAGCTCTTCACACATTAGATGTCAAAAAGAGCACTTATGTATTACATTGATAGGGCTAAGCCTTTCCGTAAGACACAATAGCTCTTTCTCTTTCTCCAAACCATCCAAATGCCGTGCTCTCTCTAAAGCAGGTATAGCTCGCTGTTTGGTCAAATGCCTACATGCCTGTTATACCAAAGCCAAAAGACCTTTGCCTGCCCCTCCCAGCACCACTCAACCTGTAAAAAAGGAGCTTCTATGGCTTTCTTGGGTAATATTCCTATAGCTGACATATGCAAAACAATTACTTGGTCTACTCCCCACACTTTTACTAAACATTACTGTGTGGATGTTTTAGCTTGCCCACAAGCTAGAGTAGGCCAGGCTGTCTTAGCGCACACTTTTTCAATCTTCTGCAGCATCCTCAGGCTAGTCACTGCATTAAAGGGGGGGACTGCTTTCCAGTCAATACACAGCGTGTGTATCTACAGCTACCCATGCCACGAATGGAAAATGTTACTTGGCCTGTAAGAATCTGTTCATGGCATGTAGTGCTGTAGATTCACATGCGCCCACCCTTCTCCACGGAAGCCATTCGATGTTTCTCCTTTCATCCTTAACGTTCCTCCGTGTGGTCATCTTTCTGTATCTAAATGCTCCATCTACCTCCTCACCCTTCATGCAGAAAAAATCTAACATTGGAGGCAATGCCCATGCATATCACCAGCAATAGGTGGAGTCACTATACCTCGTGATTCGAAAGACGTCTTCGAAGAAAAACAACTTGCACATGTCTGATACCAACACTAGATGGTAGTAGTATGCCCAGCATGCGACTCTACAGCACTACATGCAATGAACAGATGCTTGCAGGGTAAGTAACATTTTCCTTACCACATATAATCCCCCATGTAAAAATTAGTTATTCCTAATTTGCCAACAGAAAACATTAAAATACAATGGCAAATGTATTCATCAGCCCCTTAACGTACAAAATCCCCAATGTGTAATATAGCTAATATCATTCCGTGACATGAATCATGAAAATTCAACAGCAGGTATATAAAACTGCACACCCATCATTCCCCATGTAGAAAATAGCTATACTCATTTCCCTAACAGAAACAAATAAAGTGGATACATTGAACAGTTTAAAACTGTAGTACCCCCATGTTATAAATAGCCTATGTGCTCTGCGGAAACATACGCCCTACATATGATGGAGCTAATTATCACTCATATTCCCATTTTCTTAACAAAAACATATGTCCTACTTCTACTTTGGCAGATTTGTATTACAGTCGTTTAACACCCATACCTGCCCGTTACAGAAGTCTATTTGAGTTGTCTTTCATGTAAATTATAGCATTATGTAAATGTAACTGTTGCTAATACCACATATTTAATAAGACTATATTTTTCTATCTGAAAAAGTAACATTCACTGTTAATTGCATGTTGTTGTCATACTTCAACCAATAATATCTCTTACATAATATACATTATGGCGCCCAGTACCACTTAAAACAGTTTCATTGCAGCTATTTGGGATCCAGCCATGTAGTAGTTAAACCACATAATTGCTAGGAATGTACAATGAAATAAAGTATCATATAAAAGAAGGTAAAAACTCACATTTCTTATATAGATGAAAATACCCCCAAGGTACGCTGTGACTGTCTACCAAGAAAGTAATGGTTAATGAAAGTGTGTTTGTGAGAGATGGACCATTGGGATATGTCATGTACCTTACAAATGACACTTTTCCTAAGTGTTGTCTTTGACATATTGGTAAAACAGCAAATTACTTCTTGTCTGACTTTGCAGCCAGCAATTCAATTGTTAAAAAAGTGTGTGCTTGTCAGAAATTTGTAATAAAAGCCATAAAAAAACATCCTGTTGGGTAAACCATGACAAATTTTGAAAACCGAGTAACCTTCCACTGTGTACATGTAACTTCACTGCCACCAGTAGACTCTTAAGAGGACGAAGCCCATCATCCCCAATGCTCGTCTTAGTGCGTCGCAACAAATAATAATGCTTAATATGCACATGAGAACCTGGTTAATTCACGTCCCTCAAGTCTATTACAGTACACGCTCCTCTACCACAATTAAGGGAATTCTTTGGCAAGAATGGAGGGTATAAAATGTGGTAAATCACTAAATCCCAATGATGTTGGTGTTGGCAGTAACTTGTACATAGTCTGCTGTCCATCAGTAGCGAAAACAAAATTTAAGAGGTTCAAACCTGCATGTAATTGTTCGTGGCAATGAAAAGCATACATATTTTTTAGGGTAATCGGAACTGTATGCATTTATTATCATCCCGCTTGATTTTTTTTTTAACACAGAACCTCAAAGTCCTCAATAAAAAAAAACTATTTCTTAGCATGTGTATTTCACATCCTCTGAGGTTGCAAGGCAATGAGTGGCATGTCCAGGGGGGTGGGGGGAACTGAAGATTTTCAGTGACTCGGCTAGGAAGAGATTTGGCAGCCAAGGGGCAATTCACTTCCTGCCAAATCAAATGTCTTGGTGTCCCTGCCGGATATGATCTAATCTTAAAACAACATCTAATGACTCTAGCTTTAAAAATACATTTCTGATTTAACTAGCCGAATTCTAGGCACAGTTGCATCTGGAATGTCAGATTTGAAAAGCCAGACAATATTCTGTAGGCTCGACATTGTGCTGTCAGGCCAATTCGCCAGCATGGCCAAAAAGACAGGCAGCCCATAGTTTAAAGTTGGCAGCAGATTTGAAAGTAGACTACGTAACACAAGTGCAAGTGAGAAACCAGACGGGATTTTAATCAGTTTCATAAATGAAATATTACCACCCTAGACTTTTGATTTTAATAAGAGCAGATGATAACTACCTCGTTCTTCCAGCCACAAGCCGAGATCCTTAAAATCCGCATCTCGTTCTTACAACAGTTATTGAGGGTTCATTGACCTGTTGTTTTTTTTTTTGCCTGTGATTGATGACTACAGTTTTAGTTGTATGAATGCTAGTGGGCGAATGGTGGTTATTACAATAATCCACATAGAGTCCCTGCCTCAGTAGGTACTTGTATCTGGTTGGAAAGACAGCCCAGCATCACCTGGAGCTGGAGTTTTCCTGAAAGTGGGGTCGATCCTCCCTTGACCAGCCTCTCCTCAGACTAGTCAACTGTGTATTCCCTTCCGCCACATGACTCCGCATCTTTGAACTGTTCAACTTCTCCAGGCTGGAGCTCCAGCGCTACATCAAGCATCTTCTTGTTTGCTCCAGTTCAACCTGACACTTTTTCAGCACATGAGACCGCATGGTTGGACCAGATTAACAATTTGAACTGCACCTTTGAACGGTGCTCACACTAAACTCAAACACATTGATCCTAATGTGATTTACTATGTTTTTATTGAACTTTTATTACTTCATTTAACTTCGTAAGGGCCTTTAAATTCTTAGTGATTTTTTATTGTATTGTTGTTTGACCAATTATTAACGCTTTCTCCCAGGAAAGCCAATCTACACTGGGTGAGCCAAGGATTCCTTACAGAAACTGGATTAACTCTGTGACTGATTGTTTTGGCCTGTGGAAGACCAGTTCGAGCTCATGTCACCATCTCTACACTATCATCTTATTCCAATTGTCTAGAAATGTAATATCTTGCAGAATTCAAATTACTGCGTGGAGATGCTTATTAGGCGCATTTATTTTAAGACTGATTCTATGAGGTAAAAAAGAGCCAGGGACATTGTTGTTATACTGATAACTAACACCGAACACGAGCATGGAGCACACTCTTCTACCAAGCACAGAGATTTACATGGATTAGTTGAAATGGTGACCCAATCCAGCAAGAGTTGAACCCAAGCTCATCTGTCAAGTAGCTCAACAGCTTTGAATCAAAGCCTCATAGTAAGACTAAGATGAATTTGAGTACATTTTAGTGATTTGGAAGGGTTCATTCCACAAACCATCTGCTGAGTTGTGCGTTGGGGTGTAATTTGTCCAAGTGAAATAAAAAGAGCAGCACATCTCTAATGATGACTCACAAGAGACAACGCGCCGTCAGTCCTGTAGTCTGTCCATGAATGGTCACTCTGTTGTGAACAGTGCAAAAAATATTAGCAAACGTTGGTCACAAAAATGCCAAAACATAGTGTTATAATATTAAAGCACAGCAGGTGTTTGTGGCACATCATTTGTAACTAGAAACCCGCTTGTTTTGTGTACAGGCAGATAGGAAGAAGTGAATCCGTTTGGATCAATAACAGAAAAGGCTGTGGATGAGTAGAAAGCAGGCCCACCTTCTTTCATTAACTTTTCAAGGCTGTCATTGCAGAAATCACCGTGACTGAAGGCGATGTCATGGCTCATGAGTTCCAAGAGAAAACTGAGAATAGTTCCTGCTATCTCAAATAAAGGTTGCTGTTGACAGTGCAACACCTGGAGTGGGAGCAGACGGGATGTTTCCAAAATGTAGGACTGGGCTGAGGGAGCTGATTATGCGCTATAGGCTTATCTCTAGGGTTGGAGTTGTTGAAGGGAACATCTTTGAAAAGGATCCCTGTCCGCCTCTGTTTTCGACAGCTCTTCTTTTCTGAAGTGGCAGACTACTCAGCTGTGTCATACGCTGGCACCAGATGCCTGACAGACTTGCTATCTGCATTTGACAGGTGTCCGGGCTCGTTGCAACGCAACATACTGCACTTGGGCATACAGCATTAAGAGGCGCGCGATTCCCTTCACTCCCACGACAGAGCGTATCTACTTATTGCCACCTCTTTCCCATCTTCTTTAATATTATCAGGTTCACAACTTACAGAAATGATTAGAATAACTTTTCAGTAAAGAGGGGCCTCTTGTTGCATATAGTGCATATAGCCTAAAAATATTTTTGTTTAACACTTAAAAACAAAATAGGATTACATTGAGTTAATTTTTTTTTTATTTGTAGGCATTCTCCTTTGTTTTTGTAGTTGTACAGCATTCAAACAGTACTGTACAATACACAGGTCTTTGGCTGTTTTTTGCTCTTAAGCACACATAACCGTAAAAAAGAGCATACAATAATAACTTTGACAACATTTGTGTAAATAATCAAGATTGTTTTTGCTTTGATTGTCACAATTATTTTTAGAGCTGAAACGGAGAGGTTGGTGTTTCCCTTCCACCCTGAACTTTTTAATAGACTACCTGGTTTGACACTATTTGGCCATTCCTGTATGCTGTCATCTTTTGCTTTTTGTATTTTTTTGTATTTCTCCCTGCCCCTTTCTCTTAAGTTGTAGTTCAACAGCAAAACTGTAATTCTGCATGTTTTACTGCGGCGCCAAAGCTGTTTCAGGACCTAAAAATGTTTTTACATCATAATTATGTCGTACTCAATGAAGCAACACCTTTCATCTAACATCTTAGCCTGTCATATGGCCGTGGAGGTTGTAGGAGAAACAATCTTTTTTTTATTTTACGTAGCTTTTGTATTTGCCCAGTTTATGCCAATGAGGGTAGAAGTAATTCTTCTCATGTAACTTCTCATACAAACCTATAGGTTTTGTACTTTTAAAGTAAGCCCTATTGTGAAAAATCGGTACTCTCCTTGAACAGCCTTGCTAATCCATTCTTTAATGTTGCTCATTCTGTTATTTTGCAATATTTCTAGGTGCCATATATTTGATATATGGACTTAAAATGAAACTGTGTACATAATGTAGAGACACTTTTTTAAAATTTTATTTGGTGAGCATGCCTGGCGGAAGCCTCTGGAATATGGTGAATCAAACTCACTACCCATTAGTTTGTGCGAGTTATATATAACCCTGACGTGTTGGTCGTGAAGTTGGAGGAGACAGCCATTTTGATTCATAGAGGCTCGAGTAAAATGTGATCAGCTCTCATATGATGACTTGCCTCAGTCTGCAGAATAGCACTTACTTTATATTGGCCTAATGTTGAGTATTCGCCTTCCAGATTGTATCATATATGTTAGAAATGGGATTTCTGGTTGGCTAAGGCTTGCGCCAAAGCCAAGCAGAAACCACCACTCTAGTCAGGGCAAGAGAGTTACACACCCAAGATAACCCCTGCTCACCCCCTTGGTAGCTTGGCACGAGCAGTCAGGCTTATCCCGGAGGCAATGTGTAAAGCGTTTGCGCAACACCCACACCGCACAACACCCAAGGCACACTACAAAAGGAACTCCACACAAGGTTATATATAAAAATAGCCTTTGTATTATCATAACACATTAGAATAGTACGCATATACAATACACTGTGCCCACTGGCACGGGACAATATTTACAGGGGATTATGTACACATGACAGGGCCACGTGGACCACTGTCAGAACCATCACTTAGTAAAAGGTAATAGATGTAGAATACCTAATAAATGTAGGACATATCAGAACCGTACAACCAGTAATCACTGGCAACCACTGTACTTAGCATCAGCCTGTAACATAAACCATATTATGCACAGCATCACATTAGGCGCAAAACATTATGCGCCAACCTCACCAGCATACACACATTATGCAATTATCTCTCCAGTCTAAACGCATTAGACAATAACATCCTAAGTCTAAATCACATTAGGAAATAATCTCAGGGGAAAATAACTCACAACCTAAAAGCATTAGGAAGTAATAACCTCACAAGCATAGAAACCACATTTTTGAGGTAACCGAAACAGGGTGCGTAAAACATACTACATGCCTTACATTTCCTAGCACCACATACTCACAGTAGCACATAACCTCATAGTAGAAAGAGCCATAGCAGAGGTATAAATCACATTCGCCTATAACTCATAGGAGAGAAGCTTGCTAACACACAAATCACATTAGGGCCTGGCGCCCTAAAAACCTAGCAGTCCCCTTGGCCAACTGGCCATCTCTAAGGGGCTCAAATGCCCTATGTCCAAAAGTCAGGGCGCGCTGCAAGGGCAGCGAGAGTCAAGGGTGCGCAATCTGCGCAGGCCTAAGCGTAGCAGCTGCCCACTACTTGCTGGGCCGCTGGGAAAGTACTGGGGCAGAGGAGTGCATTCCACTCCTAACTCTAAGCATGCCCCCAATGAAAGAATACCCTAAACGGTGCAGCTGCCCACTACTTGCTGGGCAGCTGTGAATCAATTAGAGGCCTGGGCTCCCAATGCCCCTTAACACAAATGTGCCCCCTTCGTTGGAGCCACGCAGGCTCTAGAAACACAAATCTCCATCGACGCAGCTGCCCTCTGCAAACGGGGCAGCTGGGATAAATAACCTAAAGGGGCCCTGGCACATCTGTGCCCTCGGGGCCCCACTGGGCCTTTTTAAACAAATATGCCAATCGTTGGAGGCACGCTGCCTCTGAAACCATCAGGCCCCAGGTTGTAGCCACACGGGCTCTAAAACAAAACATGCCCCCTTCGTTGGAGTGGCCCGCTCTCCTGCGGGACCACTCAGCACCAATGCGCTCACAGTGCCGCGATCGGCACCAACACTGTGCCCCTCGTTGGAGCCACCTGGGGCTCGGAACACAAATAGCCAACCGGTGGAGCCACCCGGGCTCTAGAAACAATCATGCCCTCATGGAGCGCACTGGCTCCTGAAATAAAATGTACCCCACGCTGGGGCGGCCCTCTGCCAGGCGGGGCCGCCCATACATGGTGCCTTGCACGGCACCAACAACATCGAGCCCCCACTCACCGGGACTCTCTGGTGCCGCTCTCGTTCTCTTCTCTTCGCTTCACCCGGGCCCCCTCCTGGGACCCGGGACTCATATCTCAAGGCGTGCGGGGCTCTTGTGCACACGCGGGGCTTCCCTCTTCCATGGGAGCCTCGCACTTGCATCAGCGGCCTCGGCCGCCACTTCTCACTTCACCCGGGCCCCCTCCTGGGACCCGGGACTCCTCTTCGGTGCTCGTGGAGGCGGGGTAGGCTCCCGTCCTCCTTTCCTTCAATCGCGGCGGGGGCAGGCACCGACAATGTGCCTCGTGCCCCCTCCGCCATGCCGGCACCTCTCCCCTTCACCCGGGCCCCCTCCTGGGACCCGGGACTTCATCACCGAGCCTGCGAGGCTCCGGCCGGATCTCTGGCGGCGGGCGGGACTTCCTTCCCTCGCTCCGCCCATGTCTTAGGCAGACGTGCCTGACTTCCTGGTCGCGCTGCAGCGGCCGGGAACAGATTTCTTCGGCAGCCCCGGGTCTGCGGCGGTGAAACGCGGGGTGGGCACCCGCTGTTTAAAAATAAGCCAAGAAGCGGGGTGGGCACCCGCTAGTAAATTTAGGCAATAAGCGGGGTGGGCACCCGCTCTTAAAAGATCGGCAAATGCGGGGTGGGCTCCCGCTAGAAGCCAGAAATGCGGTGGAATCCCTATGTTGGGATTCCCTGTCCATAATGAGCAGCTCAGCGCCGCAGAGCCCACGCGCTCCTCAGGGAAGGAAAGCGCTCTTTCATAAAGGAGATAAAGCGCTCACCAGGCGCTAGGATAAAAAGTCTTTTAGGGATCAAGGAAAAGCAAAGGTCCCCAACAAGTCCTTGAAGTATCCAGGGACAAGGCAGGGCCCAGGGAGGCAAGCCCTCATGGCAGCCCCCTGGGCCCCAGCAGCAGCACGCCCCAGCAGGAACAGCAGCCAAGCACTCAACAAGTTCATGGGGTCACAGCCCCTTCTTTTATACACATATTTCCCTTTGTGTCACAGCACAGGGCTTGGGGATACCAGTCAGAACTGGTATAGGGGGATCTGGAGCACTCTGTTTATGATGCGGCATCCTGCCTTTGAGGAAGAGGGGTCTGCTACCAGACGCACCGTGGGAGGTGGAGCCATCACTCACTTTGCCAGGCACAGCCCTGCTCAGATCAAAGGGTCCCCTCCCCATACTCCAACTGCAGATCTCTCTATTCAACCCACGTCTGGCTCAGCCTGCCCTGTCCCTCCAGCCAGACATGCAATCCACATCAGGCAGGCACATAGCGCACAGAAATGCCAACTTCTAAAAGTGGCATTTCTCACATAGTCATAATAAATCTGCGCACACCATTGTGCAGCATTTATTCTCACAATTTCATACATACCAGACTTGACCATGCTGCTACTCTTATAACAGGAATTACCACCTACACACTCATCCTCAATGCATTCCTATGGGAGGGCCGGCCAGTCTCACCACACACGCACACAGCGCGCACGCACTTAACACTGGGCCACAGTGCTTAAGTGCCTAGAGGCCTAAAATCACCAACACTACACAGGGAAAAGGCTAAGAGACAGGCAAAAAGTTCAGGGGTGAACCTGCCAAAAAGGGCCAGGTCCAACACAACCCCCTTCCAGCCAAAACGCAGGGTAGACCAATCACCACCGTGATGGGCTTCCCTGCTTGGGGCGATAGAACACGGACACGGGCCGGCACGGCAGGGACACCCTCCGGTTCTACGCCACCCTGAAACTCTGGAGAGAAAAAAAAACAAAGAGAAAAAAAAATTCAGGATCAACCATGCTATCCTACGGGTACTCTTCTAGTTGTTCATGGCCAGTACCAGGACCTAGGCCACCCAGATGCCACTGGTCCTTGTCAATCCACAGAGTGGGGGGCAGTAACCCCTGGCATACAATAGCCATTCTCCACTCTCCCTCTCAGTGTAGTTCCAAACTACCACTGATCCTCCCGCCTAGGGTCCGCACCCTCAGGCTGACCAGAGATGACTGGCAATCTCAATAAAAATAGGAGAAAACTTCTCAACAAAATGTATGCAAGTAACAATCACCGGCAATATCAAATAAAAAAAATAGGCTTGCCCGTTGTAACAATCACGGGAAATATCAATCAATAATAGAATCAAAGAACTCTCAAAAATATATGCGGGTAGTAACAATCACCGGCAATATCAATCAACAATAGAATCAAAAGAACTCTCAAAAATATATGCGGGTAGTAACAATCACCGGCCATATCAATCAACAATAGAATCAAAAGAACTCTCAAAAATATATGCGGGTAGTAACAATCACCGGCCATATCAATCAACAATAGAATCAAAAGAACTCTCAAAAATATATGCGGGTAGTAACAATCACCGGCAATATCAATCAACAATAGAATCAAAAGAACTCTCAAAAATATAGGCGGGTAGTAACAATCACCGGCCATATCAATCAACAATAGAATCAAAAGAACTCTCAAAAATATATGCGGGTAGTAACAATAACCGGCAATATCAATAAGCAATAGGCTTGCCCATTGTAACAATCATGGGCAATATCAATAAAGGACAGAAGAAAACTTCTCAAAAAATGTAAGCGGGTGAAAAATCACCGGCAATATCAATCACAATATAGGATCCTAAAAACTATCAGAAATGTGCGTGGGTGAAAAATCACCAGCAATATCAATCACAATAGGGGATCAAAAAAACTTTCAATAAATGGGCGCGGGTGAAAAATCACCGGCAATATCAATCACAATATAGGATCCCAAAAACTCTCAGAAAATGTGCGCGGATGAAAAATCACCGGCAATATCAATCACAATATAGGAGCAAAAAAATTCTCAAAAATGTATGCGGTACGTTATGGTCTGCACTCACTAGTAGTGTACACTATAATTACTGTATGCGATCATAAATGCAAGTCCAGATCCGGAAACACCGGCTACTGGCTCCCCAACCCGGGGACGTACCTCTTGGGTCAGACGCCTGGAAAACCAGGACTTCACAAGGGTGACGCATCCCTAGCGTGTCGTGTGACAGTCTGCCTGGCGCAGAGCTCACGACCTCCTGTCCCTCTGACAGGGCGTGAAGATGTGCCAGGACAGAAGTGGCGCACACCATGGTCAATCATTGGCGACTCAGCCCTTCTGGCTGGTCCCTGACCCACTGGTTCCCACTGGGGACTCTTTCCCCCTCTCACCCCTCAAAACTGGACCTCTGCACCCTCCCAACTGGAGCGGTACTGCCAGACACTAGAACTGCTGGAGGTCTGATTACAGGCACTCCCAGCTCACCTAAAGCAGGAAAAACCACCTTGAAGAACGGTCCAACAGGACAGACTAGGCTCCCTACCTGGTGCTCCCTCATGGAACCAACCAGTACTGGAAACTGAGGTGCGGGCACTTTGGGACACAGCCCAATCTCACTCCTGCTCCTGCGAGACAGGATGTGAGTCCCTACAACCGCCTCACAATAAGGGTACCCAGCTGGGCTACTCTGAACCATCTTAAACCGCGAGGGTTATCGAGACACCTGCACCATTCTTCTAGGGTCACTCCCCAATGCTAGTTCCTTACAATCAAAGAACTCACACACTAACACCATTTACTCAAACGTCCAGTGCATCACAACATTCATCCACCCCCCCACAAGACTGGTGAGGCAGCATCTTACTGCCCCTGAAACACAACCTGTTCCCCTCTTAACCGGGAACTAGGTACTATACTATGGGAACTGGGACGGAGGACTTCATGCACTGGACACACACTTCGCTGCCACCACTGGATCCCACCCTTACTGGTGAATCCAGAAAACTCACACTGTAACAAGAACACATATTTCAAAAATGAAATGACACTTAAAACAATCTTAGACCAATAATCCCCAACATGTGACTATCTAAAATGCAGAGTTTTGTAGTGCAGCCAGTTGTCGCCGTGGTACTGCGCAAACGCAAGTCCTATCCCACCGCTGATCACCAATGTTAGAAATGGGATTTCTGGTTGGCTAAGGCTTGCGCCAAAGCCAAGCAGAAACCACCACTCTAGTCAGGGCAAGAGAGTTACACACCCAAGATAACCCCTGCTCACCCCCTTGGTAGCTTGGCACGAGCAGTCAGGCTTATCCCGGAGGCAATGTGTAAAGCGTTTGCGCAACACCCACACCGCACAACACCCAAGGCACACTACAAAAGGAACTCCACATAAGGTTATATATAAAAATAGCCTTTGTATTATCATAACACATTAGAATAGTACGCATATACAATACACTGTGCCCACTGGCACGGGACAATATTTACAGGGGATTATGTACACATGACAGGGCCACGTGGACCACTGTCAGAACCATCACTTAGTAAAAGGTAATAGATGTAGAATACCTAATAAATGTAGGACATATCAGAACCGTACAACCAGTAATCACTGGCAACCACTGTACTTAGCATCAGCCTGTAACATAAACCATATTATGCACAGCATCACATTAGGCGCAAAACATTATGCGCCAACCTCACCAGCATACACACATTATGCAATTATCTCTCCAGTCTAAACGCATTAGACAATAACATCCTAAGTCTAAATCACATTAGGAAATAATCTCAGGGGAAAATAACTCACAACCTAAAAGCATTAGGAAGTAATAACCTCACAAGCATAGAAACCACATTTTTGAGGTAACTCGAAACAGGGTGCGTAAAACATACTACATGCCTTACATTTCCTAGCACCACATACTCACAGTAGCACATAACCTCATAGTAGAAAGAGCCATAGCAGAGGTATAAATCACATTCGCCTATAACTCATAGGAGAGAAGCTTGCTAACACACAAATCACATTAGGGCCTGGCGCCCTAAAAACCTAGCAGTCCCCTTGGCCAACTGGCCATCTCTAAGGGGCTCAAATGCCCTATGTCCAAAAGTCAGGGCGCGCTGCAAGGGCAGCGAGAGTCAAGGGTGCGCAATCTGCGCAGGCCTAAACGTAGCAGCTGCCCACTACTTGCTGGGCCGCTGGGAATGTACTGGGGCAGAGGAGTGCATTCCACTCCTAACTCTAAGCATGCCCCCAATGAAAGAATACCCTAAACGGTGCAGCTGCCCACTACTTGCTGGGCAGCTGTGAATCAATTAGAGGCCTGGGCTCCCAATGCCCCTGAACACAAATGTGCCCCCTTCGTTGGAGCCACGCAGGCTCTAGAAACACAAATCTCCATCGACGCAGCTGCCCTCTGCAAACGGGGCAGCTGGGATAAATAACCTAAAGGGGCCCTGGCACATCTGTGCCCTCGGGGCCCCACTGGGCCTTTTTAAACAAATATGCCAATCGTTGGAGGCATGCTGCCTCTGAAACCATCAGGCCCCAGGTTGGAGCCACACGGGCTCTAAAACAAAACATGCCCCCTTCGTTGGAGTGGCCCGCTCTCCTGCGGGACCACTCAGCACCAATGCGCTCACAGTGCCGCGATCGGCACCAACACTGTGCCCCCTCGTTGGAGCCACCTGGGGCTCGGAACACAAATAGCCAACCGGTGGAGCCACCCGGGCTCTAGAAACAATCATGCCCTCATGGAGCGCACTGGCTCCTGAAATAAAATGTACCCCACGCTGGGGCGGCCCTCTGCCAGGCGGGGCCGCCCATACATGGTGCCTTGCACGGCACCAACAACATCGAGCCCCCACTCACCGGGACTCTCTGGTGCCGCTCTCGGTCTCTTCTCTTCGCTTCACCCGGGCCCCATCCTGGGACCCGGGACTCATATCTCAAGGCGTGCGGGGCTCTTGTGCACACGCGGGGCTTCCCTCTTCCATGGGAGCCCCGCACTTGCATCGGCGGCCTCGGCCGCCACTTCTCACTTCACCCGGGCCCCCTCCTGGGACCCGGGACTCCTCTTCGGTGCTCGTGGAGGCGGGGTAGGCTCCCGTCCTCCTTTCCTTCAATCGCGGCGGGGGCAGGCACCGACAATGTGCCTCGTGCCCCCTCCGCCATGCCGGCACCTCTCCCCTTCACCCGGGCCCCCTCCTGGGACCCGGGACTTCCTCACCGAGCCTGCGAGGCTCCGGCCGGATCTCTGGCGGCGGGCGGGACTTCCTTCCCTCGTTCCGCCCATGTCTTAGGCAGACGTGCCTGACTTCCTGGTCGCGCTGCAGCGGCCGGGAACAGATTTCTTCGGCAGCCCCGGGGCTGCGGCGGTGAAACGCGGGGTGGGCACCCGCTGTTTAAAAATAAGCCAAGAAGCGGGGTGGGCACCCGCTAGTAAATTTAGGCAAAAAGCGGGGTGGGCACCCGCTCTTAAAAGATCGGCAAATGCGGGGTGGGCTCCCGCTAGAAGCCAGAAATGCGGGGGAATCCTTATGTTGGGATTCCCTGTCCATAATGAGCAGCTCAGCGCCGCAGAGCCCACGCGCTCCTCAGGGAAGGAAAGCGCTCTTTCATAAAGGAGATAAAGCGCTCACCAGGCGCTAGGATAAAAAGTCTTTTAGGGATCAAGGAAAAAGCAAAAGGTCCCCAACAAGTCCTTGAAGTATCCAGGGACAAGGCAGGGCCCAGGGAGGCAAGCCCTCATGGCAGCCCCCCCTGGGCCCCAGCAGCAGCACGCCCCAGCAGGAACAGCAGCCAAGCACTCAACAAGTTCATGGGGTCACAGCCCCTTCTTTTATACACATATTTCCCTTTGTGTCACAGCACAGGGCTTGGGGATACCAGTCAGAACTGGTATAGGGGGATCTGGAGCACTCTGTTTATGATGCGGCATCCTGCCTTTGAGGAAGAGGGGGTCTGCTACCAGACGCACCGTGGGAGGTGGAGCCATCACTCACTTTGCCAGGCACAGCCCTGCTCAGATCAAAGGGTCCCCTCCCCATACTCCAACTGCAGATCTCTCTATTCAACCCACGTCTGGCTCAGCCTGCCCTGTCCCTCCAGCCAGACATGCAATCCACATCAGGCAGGCACATAGCGCACAGAAATGCCAACTTCTAAAAGTGGCATTTCTCACATAGTCATAATAAATCTGCGCACACCATTGTGCAGCATTTATTCTCACAATTTCATACATACCAGACTTGACCATGCTGCTACTCTTATAACAGGAATTACCACCTACACACTCATCCTCAATGCATTCCTATGGGAGGGCCGGCCAGTCTCACCACTCACGCACACAGCGCGCACACACTTTACACTGGGCCACAGTGCTTAAGTGCCTAGAGGCCTAAAATCACCAACACTACACAGGGAAAAGGCTAAGAGACAGGCAAAAAGTTCAGGGGTGAACCTGCCAAAAAGGGCCAGGTCCAACAATATCGAATACAATTTTCTTCATGCTTCCCAAATATTGCTGAGTTTATTTCAGCTGAGTTTATTTTATCTCCGTTCCCATTGTCTTAGATGCATGTGAATAGTGTCCATCATACACAATGCTTCATAAAGAATGTATCTAAAGGTTGATTCTGTTATTGGTCGTGGTAGAGGTGGTGACAGATAGGCGAGGCTCTTCCTTTCCTGCCTCTTTCTTCAGTAGGATAGATGCACCTTTTGGCTTTGAAACAGAATTGATTCAAGCCCTGAAAGGGTATGGCATCAATCGATAGTAGACTGCATCCACCTGTATTTGTCCACGGTTTTCGCTGCTGTTGCTGGGGCGCTTGCCAGCTCGCGCTCACCGGGTCTAGGAGGACTACAGCCTCCAGTGTCCATAGCGCGAGGAGGCGCTACTAAAGTGCGACGCCGGCCCGCGGTGCCCTGTGTCCACGGTTTTCGCTGCTGTTGCTGGGGCGCTTGCCAGCTCGCTCTCACCGGGTCCAGGAGGACTACAGCCTCCAGTGTCCATAGCGCGAGGAGGCGCTACTAAAGTGCGACGCCGGCCCGCGGCGCGGGACGTGCCTGGGCCGCGCCCGGGCGAAGCCCGGGCCAAGGGTGGGCCCGTCCGCGCCCGTCGGAGTCCGGAGGAGGCTGGGCAGGGCCAACCCTCTTTCAACTGGAACCGAGTAAGGTATTGATTTGGTTGCAGTGACTATGGCAAAAGAAGGGGCCCAAGGGAGAAGGTTGGGGGGGGGGGGGTGGGAGCTACCCTGGACCAATTTTTGGTAAGAGTAGCGAGTGTTTTGTCCCATGAGATTGAGCTAACTGAAAGACGTCTTTCTCTCGAGCCAGGCCTCTCAGTACCGAGACTATCTATTGAGCCTGCTATTGATCATTCCCTGGCTACTCTGTCTTTACCATTAATGTCCTTGTCAGACTCTGTCCAACAGTGGGTCAGTCCCCCCCGCCCAACATAATCACAGAGATCACAGAGATCTCCCCAGAGGCCCATATAATCCTTTTACCGGAAAATACATCTTCTTTGGATACTTCACCGTCACCCCGGCTAAGCGTACTAGAGCAGGGGGTGTCGTAAGTGGTGCTAAATCGAAACATTCTAGAAATAGTTGCACCACTAAATCTAAAGCACCCCAAAAAAAGTCACATACAATGAACCGTAAAATATCAGCAATTCCTTCAGTGGCTGTTAATCCTCCATCCCTTCAAGCTCAGCAAGATAACATTATTTGGCCGGAACTTACGCTCAGGCTAAATAAGATATTGGCTCCCATTTTAACCAAGATGTCACAAATCGAACTTCGGTTGGCAGACTTAGAGGCTCAAAACTGCTTATTACTTGAGCAAGTGTCCCAGATAATTGTACCTCCATTAACATCAACAAGAAGTATAGACATAGCACAAAGGGTGTAAGTAAGAGGACCATCTGATCCCGTGACAACGACAGTAATAACACCAATACCTTTGGTTGGTCCTGATAATGCTTTAGTACAAGCCTCAAATGCAAACTCTAATATCATTTCGACAAAAGGCAACCGGACACACCAAGGGCCAAATAAAAACGGGTTATTGCCTCACTCCATATTAGCCGAGAAGGAAACAAGAGGGGCTATTGATTTGGCAAAACTACCTGAGATTTCTTTGAAACAGAGTGAGGGTCATCCGCAACAACCCCTCCATCTTCCACCTGCCGCTGCTCCATTGGTATTGGTTCTAGCCAACGTCCCACTTCTTCGCGAGGAACAAACTGAATCAACTGGACAATTAATGGACAAATGTCTTCATTGGTTATCAAATAATGTCAAAATAACAGAGATGGGAAGAAAGCAGTTAGCCAATGAAATCATTATGGCAAGAAGAGTAGGATGGGTGGGTGGCTTCAGAAAAGTTTACTCTGGTGATTGTGTGGTCATAAATTTTAATAATGTAGATACGGCCCCGAAACTTTTAGCTAATTTGTGTACTTTTCCCCAAGAAATACCCAGATAATACCCCTATCACTAGGGTATTTTTACTCTGGTCATGGATACAAACAGGAAAGGCAATATAGGGGCAGGGAAACATTTTTTAACCTGGACGAGAGAGGGAGAGAGGGCCCTCCTGCAAATCAAGGAATTAGATTACAAAATAGATATGAAGCCCTATCAACTCTGGAGGACTGTGATTGACTAATTCTTCCATCCCCCTTTTAATACCAAAGACAAATATCTCGGCTGCAGTGGAGAATAATAATAATCAAGTGGAGATCCAACGCATTAATTTACTCCCCGTTAATATCTTGGTAGATTCTAGCCCTATACCCAGTACTTCAGCACAAGCACAGACCCACCTATACTCTATGATTGACAGTAAGGGCCTCATGTCTAATATGATATCATGGAATGTGGCAGGTATAGCTTCCAAACTTGGAAACTGTCAGTGGTTAAATAAGTGGCAAAGTATGGAGATAGTGTTCTTTCAGGAGACTTGGGCTAAAGACCCAGTCTACTTTCATGGGTTTCGCACTTTTTATTCTCCGGCATCTCCGTCACGCTCGGGGAGGGCAAAGGGGGTCTATTGACCTTGATATCGAATACTATATCTACTGAAGTTAGGCAGGTTGGCCCCATACATAAGCATTTTCAGATCTTCCAGTTGAGATATAGGAGTCAGGATCCCTGGATTATTGTTAATTTTTATAACAATGAAACTGGGAGAAATATGAAGGCAGTGGTGGACGCACTAGAGATGGAGATTGAGAAGTTGAACATGGTAAAGAAGAGGGAAAGTGCAAACGTCATTTTGGCGGGGGACTTTAATATCCACATGTGTAAATTTAATGGGTCTAGAGTATGTGGAGTAGAAGACTCCCAAGGTAATCCATCGTTACACTTTACCCATAGTGAGTATGGTGAAACTCTAAATATTTTGTTACACAAGTGGAATTTATGCATAGCCAATGAAATAAAGAGGGAGAGCATGCGTTAACATTCAGACGGGGCATACAAGAGTCCAATATTGACTATATTTTAGTGCCGGTTCATCTACATATACATGGGAAAGTGACACATATGGAAACATTATTCACTACCCATAGTGACCATGCTATCCTATTTATTCATTTAAGCATTTTGCCTAAAGCTAAAGAACACAATGAGGTAGCTGCAGATGTGAATTTGACCAGGAAGAATGGGTATCAATTAAAATGGTCACAGGCACATAAGCTAAACATAGTCCCTGAAGTTTTAGTTCAAGTTAAGGATGACATATTACTGTGTCTTGGAGAAAATACACCCCCTGCGTCTTTGGTTATTCATTTTAGTGCCCTTTTGGCAAAAATAAAAGTGGCATTTACTAGATACAAGTCACCAAACGCCATTACTCATAGTGGGTGGTTTGACGTAGCTTGTTCCAAAGCTAAAAAAGCCCTTGTAAATGCCCTAAAAATGAATCCTAGAGATCCAAATAATATTCGTGTATCACGTAGTGACTACAAATTAGCCAGGAGAGCCAGAGAGAAGGATCTCAAGGATCAGGCTTGGGAAGATCTTGAACAAGCAGCCATTTCGGGGAGTAGTAGAGATTTCTGGAGAATAGTGAATGCCCCGTACTTTAAAGAATCCAGTGACCCTACGTTAGATGTACATGTAGACGAAGAAGTATGGGTGAGTTATTTTGAAAATATATTTGGTGTCCCAACTCCTCTGAATCAATTGCCCCATAGCATAGCATCTCCATTGCAAGGAGGATTAATTTTTACCCATCTAGAGGTTAGAAAGGCACTTGAAGCGTGCACTCCTGGCAAGGCGCCAGGTCCAGATGGGGTCTCCATTGACCTATTTCAGGATAATTATTATTTGTGGGTCCCTCTTTTAACAAATATTTTTAACAGCATTCAGACAGTAGGTCCCCCTTTATCGTGGAGACAGAGTATTATTGTACCCATTTTTAAAAAGGGGGAGAGGGGGTTACCAAAGAATTATCGCCCTATATCCCTTCTTGACACTACTGCCAAACTTATGGGAAGGGTCCTTTTGGCCAGATTGGAGGCATGGGCTGAAACTAATAACATTTTTATGAAGGCACAATATGGATTCCGCAGGGGCATGGGTACGGTGGATCAATGCCTAAACCTCTCCTTAACTTTAGAGAAATATACAAAGGCCAAAGGCGGGAAGATCTATATGGCCTTCATGGACCTGACCGCAGCCTTTGACTGCGTTTCCCATTCAAGGTTATGGTCCATGATGGAGGGGATGGGCATTGATCCGCCGATAATTGCTTTTATACGTCAGCTGTACGCCAACGCCACTGCTTGTGTTCGTTATGGTAGGAGGGGAATGCACACGTCACTTTAAAATTGAAAAGGAGTAAGACAGGGCTGTGTTCTCGCCCCGTTTCTTTTTCTATCTATACAAACGGGGTAGAGTCCGCCCTGTCTGCTTTATCTATAGATGTTCCGAAATTTGATCAAGCCCCCTCCCGATTTTAGCGTACGCTGATGATGCGGTATTGATAGCTAGATCAGGGTTAGCCCTGCAAGTGCTAATTACAGCCTACTCCACTTTTATGGCCTCACTTGACCTTAAAGTAAATGAATCAAAATCATTTATTATTGTGTCGGGAGCCTCTAGGGAGAGAAACCCCCACTTTCAGCTGGTGGGAAAGAAAATTGAGGTTGTCAATTCATTTTCTTACCTGGGAGTTCTTTTCGATAAGGACCATACATGGTCCAGATTAGTGGCAGTGAGAGCTCAGGGTATGCAAAGGACCCTCAATGCAGTAAAAAGATTTGCTAAAAGTTGGGAGGGAGCCCTTTGGATATAATAAAAAACATTTATTCTGCAAAAACAAAGTCTGCTGCAACATATGGAGCAGGAGTATGGGGGCTGGCAAATGTTGAGCAGCTCCAGCAAGCAGAAGATAGTTTTTAAAAATAGGGTGTCTTTACCGCAATCAGCCCCAAATTATATCTTACATCTTGAGTTAGGCCTTCCTTACATTAGTGATTGTATTAGACTAGCACCATTATTGTTGTGGCTCTCGATTTGGAGGAGGACAACGGTGGATTTGACACAAACTATTATTAGGGATTGTTGTAAGTTGGACTACTACAAAAGAATTGGGTGGTTAAACTATGTAGAGGTCCAACTGAACGCCCTAGGGCTGGGAGAACTATTTAAAGACCCTGATTCTTGTAAAAGGATCACAAAGAAAACGTTAACTGAGTTATTTAACCAGAGAGCAAATTTTGAGAGAAGGGGAAAGAAATTACGTTACCATTCCACCATTGTTTACGATTTGGTTCCCCAAGACCTGGGGAGGGTTTTTATTACCTATCACGTGTACATAATATTCAGCATAGATTTATTTTACTGCGTTTTCGAATGAATATGATCCCGCTACTTTTGGGATACCCGGCTAAGAGATATAAATTGGCAGATTTGTCTTCTTGTCCGTGTAATAATTTTGCTGTACAGTCAGACCATCATATATTACTGTTTTGTAAAAATTATTCAGAAGAAAGGAAAACATTTATAATTCCGATTTTGAGGTCTCATAATTTTAAACAGTATCAGGTGGCAATGTATTTTTAAAGGCTTTATCGAATCCATTTGTATGCTATGCGGTAGCCTCATTTTTATGGGCATGTTATAGAAAAAGGAAACTGGCGGGATAATTTTTTAATAACAATGATTGATTTGATTTTAAGATATTTTACTGGATTTGTAAAGTTTATTTAATGGGGATCTGGATCATGGCAAAACTGTTTAATTCTTTATTAACATTTTATATAGGCTTTATATATATTTGATATGATGTTTTTAATATTGATGCTATGTGCTTTTATGGTCTGTATATAAAGATCGAATAAAGCTATGTGACTATGACTATGATTCAAGCCCTGAAAGGGTATGGCATCAATCGATAGTAGACTGCATCCACCTGTATTTGATTGCTAGTTGTATTCTACATCCCTTATTCTTTTACAGACCTTTTTTGTCAGCATGAACATTTTTTTGGGTGGTATGAGATTGGTTCAGTCTATCTGAGAAGGAGATTCATAATGCTTTTCACTCGGTTCCAGTCTTCGTACTACAACGTTTTACTATGATTTGTCCATTCATATTTTTTAGCACAAGAACAAATTGTTTTGGAATAGTATGATTAAATGCTGCACATAAAATGTACTTGTCATATGCTGCAACTTAATATATATTGGAAATTTCGTGATCTCCCTTCAGTTGAGTGACTGAGAGTCTCGTTTCTGAGTTAATCGGAAATGTTATGAAATAGAGTAGAGTCATCAATGTCCTACATTTATTATCTGTATTGTATTTCATCATAGTGCATGTTGAACCATAGTCATTTCAAGACCCAAATAAACCTAGAATGTGTAGCTCAACTCATTGTGGGGATTATATTATTTTATTTCAGGTTCATTATATAATACATAGAGCTATATTACAAAACCATAGTTTGTAATGTTCAAGCACACACATGTTCCGGCATGACCAGAGGTATTTATATAATGGATCAACTCTATCCATTCCATGTAGACATATTTTACACAGAATAAGTTGTAACCCTCTTCTAATACAGCAGTCATTCAGCACCCCCCATTGAAGTATTGTACTGATTTAAATGCACAATTATCAGTGTTTCTATGTAGTGGTCCGAAAACGTTGGTCTAATCAATTTCATCAGTGTTCGTTATTTTTCATTGTAGTGTAGACTGCACAACAGAGGAAGCACAATTTGATCAAATGTTTATCCCTACATCATTCGTTGTAATTTACTATTGTATCAATAAATGTGTTCATTCCAAAACGTTTCATTGGGAATTAATTGGGCAGGAAAGCATAGGGAATGTTCTCCCTTAAAGACACAATATAGTACATATGTCAGGAAGAAAATCACGGTGACAGAAGTAAAATTAACATCACAGATGACTCATAATATGTACATAGGGACTAGCTAGTGACCCCCAGTTACTGTTCCCCAGTGCTGCATCACGAATGTCCCTTTTCCAATATCTGATTGGAAATGAGACCAAGTGTGACTTTACTCACGGATTAGCACTTTTAAAGTTCACTCGTAACAAAAGTACAACACCCACCAGAGAATGGTGAAACTTAGACACATCGACCAAGCTCGAGATTCCATAAAACGAGGAAAGGCCTTAAGGTTCGACTGGTTGGTGGCGCCAAATTACTGAAAATATGCTTGAAAACGACCTTCTCCGTTTTGCTTGGAGCAATGAAAATCCTTGTTCTGGCTTACAAAACTTCAAATCTACGAAAAACCATATGATCTGTAACTGTGAATTAACACTAATTCAACTACTGGACTTAAAACATGTTTTGGGTGTATTGTAAATCTTAAGACTTTTATGTGTTGTGTGTGTATATATATATATATATATATATATAACATAATACTTGTATTTGTAAAGCGCACTTATCACCCATGGGTCTCAAGGCGCTGAATAACAGATGTTTATTGTTACCCAACTCAATGGTACTCATTTTATCGACCTCAAATGGATGAAAGGCTTAGTGGACCCGCCGGGATTTGAACCTGTGACCATGAGGTCGAACACAGGCCCCTGCAGTGGATGCATTAGTCCGCTAAGCCACCAGACCCGGCTTATGTGTGTGTATATATGTGTGTATATATATGTATATCTTGAATAAACTATATTTACAAATTACATTTACTAAGATCCAACACTATGTTTTTAGGAGCTGTTTGATATAAACCAGCATCACTTGAATGTGCTAGGCGTCGGGCACCCTTCCTTAGACCGACTGTGCCAAGTGACTGCTTCTCATGGGCTCCACAGTAAACTGACCGGTGCTGGAGGTGGTGGCTGCGGCATTACTTTACTCAGACCACGTAAGATGGTTTTCTTTTGATATTAAGTCTTATTAAGCAGCTGGGTCAAACAGTGTCTGTTTTATATACAAATAAATACATAAATATTAATTGAAATCTTTTTTCAGTCGATTTTAGCAATTTAACACAAAATGACTAGAAATGTATAGAGGCTACTGAATTTGCTTAATTTGCAGAGACATTGGGAAGTTTCATGTGCAATTTCTATTCGGAAAAGGCTAAGATGTAGTCATGTATTATGCTTTTTCCTAAAATTATGTGCTATGTAATAAAAATGCTACAAATCTTTCTAAATTGTGCTTAGTCACATCTTTTGTTAGCAATGTATGCATGTTTGTTAGATTGGCACCTTTGTCTGGCCTTTACAATTTTTGGTGAAAATATGTAGTTGAACCATGATAAACTTGTAAGCCATGGTTGGACAGATTGATGGAAAATTGGTTAATTACTGCTTTTAAATGTAAAATATTTTGTACAATATTGAAAGTGTGAGTCTGAGAAGCCTGTTACGCACCACACATTAAGTTGATACCACTAATTACATGAAGTGAACATACAGTTATGTTACTAATTCTTTTCTGGGGCACTTGCATCCCAAAAAGAGGGGTCTCTCGGTGTTGTGGAAGAGGGAGAGCAAAACAAATACTGGCAATAGACTAGATGATCCTAAGAAGAGGATTGCTGCTTCCTGTTATTGAATTTGGTGTTTAATAGCTAGGTCATAAGTTTTTAATGAAATTTCAATAAATCGTCATAGCTCAAATTGGGCGGGAGGGAGGTCCATAATATTGGACCTTTATACTATAAAACATCTTCTGCTGAACCTGTTACTCTGAAAGAAAGGAATTTTGAGCAAGATCTTTGGAGCAAAGTGAAGGGAACTCGAGTATCATGGGAAAGGGTTAAATCAGCCCTGGTGCTCTGCACAGAGGGGCTTCCATATAACCCGTTCGTGAATGGGCATCATTGGAACCGACACATTGATAGATTACAAATCAATTTAGTGTGACAGTTTCAAAGTTGAGTTTTAAGTTCCCTTTCTTGGCACAGAAATATATGCTTCATTTCAGTGACGCGATGGACTGTCTGCGCATGTTGTTGAGGTGCAAATTCGGCCCTTTTTTTATTTTTTATTTAAATGATCCATTTACACCTTCTGACACAGTATTTGTTTTACAAACCGTGAGAAGAATAGTGAACTCTAACAAATAAGAGATCTCCGAACCTCAAATAATTCTGTATAAACTTATTTTTAACTACATCTGTATTTTTAGTTCCGTATTTGAGTTTATTTGCAGTATATCTCTAATGACAAATGTAGATTGGGATTTCTGTTGGCTAATTATGAGCACATTTTTGCCCAGCTCTGATTTTCAAAGATAGTTTACATTTGTATCATATTGATTTTGTGAATCAGAAAGTTGTGCTCACTACATATGGCCTTAGAAGCATGGCATCTGTGTTTGAACACCGAAGCCATATTTGTGGTAAGTAGACGAAATTGTCATAGTTTTCGTTGCAGTGTACATCACACTGTGGGGTGGTGAGTGTTATCACATTAGGGAGTGGAGTAGATGGGGATAAGATAAGGAGTGGGTCTTGGTAAGGGGAGCAAGAGGATCAGGACAACTTAATGTACTGGAATATTTTGACGGCATGATTCTCACCGAACTTTAGTCAGAAATCTGCACTTTGAAAATTTCTTCTCACGATTTGTGTAGGTTTCAGACCTTTCGGTGATTCCCAAAATATGCAGGACTGTTCATGGATTATGTCGTTACCTGCATACTCCTCCTTTATGTCACTTGCTAGAAATAATTGACTGCAACTGTTGAGGAAATATGCATTTCACCTTGAAATGTGGTCTTTTTTTATTTTTTATGGAATGTATATTTAAGGTGAAACTTTTAATAAGCAGGCACTAAGACATCATTTTCAATTTAACTAATATTCTTCTTCCCAAAGGTATTTGATTTGAATTGTAAAATGCAAGTTAAAATAACAGAAAACATAATGGATTAGACATTATCAGAGGTCACCTGGAATTTCAATGAAAGATTATTGATCAGATGTAACATACTCTGACAACTAGTTTTACTTATTAACCTCATTGCTAATTTAAACTGTACAACCTTCAGCAAATGGTGTATGCCAAACTGCTATTTTAAACAAATGATAATGACGAGCTACTCTCTGTAGCAAATGATATATAGAATATTTGCTGAGCTGCAGGCTTTAGCAAATAATATATGCTTATCTTCTATCATTTGCAAAGGTTCTATGCAGAGCTACTGTCTTCTGCAGAGATTTATTTATGGCAACATGTTTATTTTTTGCACTCCTTAGGTGATTATTTAAAAGTCAGACTCTATCAGCATCTTTCTACAACTCTGTAAAAAATTGGGTTACTGGTTGAGAGGGGAGGAGGGTGAAACATTTTACAAGCAGCAACCACAATTCATCTCAGAGTGAAGTCACAAGCAAACCTTAAATTAATCTATGCTCAACCCTTGGGTAGCTTGGCATAGAGCAGTCAGACTACACTCAGAGGCAATGTCTAAAAGAATTTCTGGGATACGTCAAACAGTAACACAGTGAAAACACTCCAAAAAAGGGGCCCACAACAGAGCTAGGAAAATAGCCGTTTTTAATAACCAGAACAAGACCACAGCAACAAAAATCTGATCAGTAGATCCAGAGATATTCAATCTTAAAGATTTTAATAAAAATAGCACCAAAAGGGGAATGCTCCAACTGAAGATATCTGGTCACGCCGGACCTGGACAAAGTCACAAGTTCAGTCCGAGTACAGTGGAGCACGGGTCGGCTACAGGGACCCAGTTAGGCTCACTGAACAAAGTACCTTTATTCCTGGTTTGTGGTGCATTGCGAGTATTTGTGTTGAAGATGAGTCGCGCAGCCAAAGCGATTAGTTGGTTCCGAGATGCAGTGAGGCTGCGGTGCAAAGACCTGTTGCGTCAACGTCGCGGATCCCGTCGACGAGGGCTTGCGATGCAAAGTCGGGAGTCAGGAATGCATCGCACAGTCATAGCGATGCATCTGTACTGAGGAGCTGCGAGACAGCGATGCAGAGTCTGGCGTCATCACAAAGGCTGCGATCGACGAGAGATGCGGGGGCCTGCACCGAGGATGTATCTTGCAGCAACGGTTCGAAGGCAATGCGGGCTGCAGCGGCGATGAATCTTTGCGTAGGTTCAATTCACGTAGTAGCGTAGATGCATTGGTTCTGCCCAGGGTTGTGCCATGCAACATAGGAGATGCGTCAGTTACGCTGGAACCACAGTAGCTGGCAAAGCACCTTAAGCCCACTTCCAAGGGTTCAGGAGTGGTGTGGCACCACTTGGCAAGGTAGACTCACAGATGGTAGAGTCCAGATGCATAATTGTTGGAAGCCTTTTATGCCCCCAAGGCCTCAGATTAGGAGGCCAACCAACTAGCCCTTGGAGTCACTCTGGGTTCCAGAGATGCATGTCCAGTCCTTCTCAACCATGCAAGAGGGCAGCAGGCAGTAGGTCAGCATAGCAAAGCAAGAGTCCAGCAGAGGGGCAGTCCTTCATCAGCACAGCAGTCCTTCTTCCTGGCAGGTCCAGAAGTGTACTCAAAAGTTGGTGTTTGAGGTCCTTCCTTTTTACCCATTTGTGCCTTTGAAGTGGGAGAGATGCTTCTAGAGGTTTCCCTTTGAAGTCCCCTGGCATTCTGTCTTCCCTGCCCTAACTCCAAACTAACTACAGGGGATATGCAGCCCTTTGTGTGGAAGCAGGACACATCCTATTCAGGTGTAAGTGGGGCTGTGCTCAGCTCTTTTCCCCCACCCCCCCATCCTGCCAGTAATGACCCATTCAGGCAAACCTAAGCTCCCTATTGTGTGTGGCTGTCTAGAAGGAATACACAAACCTCAACTGTTGGCTACGCCCAGTCATGTGACCAGAGACCGTTCTAAAAGTGGCATTTTCAGCAGTGCAATCTAAAATACGACTTTGCCATGAGTTAGGATTTTAAATTGTGAACCCAGATTCTCCAAACATGACCTGGTTATCTCTTCCCATTTGGAAATTACACTTATAAAATATAACAAGGCAACTCCAATGTTATCCTATGAGAATGATTGGCCATGCAGTAGTTAAAAACCAATTTAAGGGTTTTTCACTATCCGGATGTGTAAAACGTAAACATACATATCCTACTTTTTAAATATATTGCACTCAGCCCTCTTGACTGTCCAGGGCCTACCCTAGGGGTGACATACGTATTGAAAAGGAAGGTTTGGGCCTGAAAAAAAGTTTATATTGCCAGATCGAAATAGCAGTTTAAAACTGCACACACAGGCTGTGCAATGGCAGGCCTGAGATCTGTTTAAAGGCGACTTAAGTGGGTAGCACAATCAGTAGTGCATTTAATTTACAGGCCGTGGGTACATGTATTACAACTTTACTAGGGACTTATAAGTAAATTAAATATGCCAGTTGGGTATAAGCCAATATTACCATGTTTACCAGGAGAGAGCACAAGCACATTAGCTCTGGTTAGCAGTGGTAAAGTGCGCAGAGTCCTAAGGCCAGCAAAACCGAGGTCAGAAACAATGTAGGAGGTAGGCAAAAAGTTGGGGGGAAGACCACCCTAAGGCTGACAGGTCTAACAACCTCTGAGTTCCTTCACATTACAAAAGAACTTGGCCTTTGGCCTTATTCTTTTTGGTTATGGAACTCCTTAGTGACTTCCAATATACTCATAATGCACAGTGTGGTACTTTATCCATTACAATATATAATGCAAAACTTCCGTTTGAGTCTAGCTAAAAAACATGAATCGGAGACTCATTGGAATAGGAATTCAAAATCCAACCTAATGGTCAAGTCACTTTTAGAAAGTTGGCATTTTCCAGCCTATGCCAAATGTGCCTTTCTGTCAGTGTTCAGGGTCACTGGACTGTTAATGGCAGTGGTGTGATGTGTATTCCCCCAGACAGTAGACAAAGGGCCTGGATGTGGAGAGGTGAGGGTCTAACTGACAAGATGGCTGGGGAGGACCAGTGCCCCTGACCTAATTTCACTTCATAGGGTACCCAAGGGCCTGCGTTCAGCTCTTCCTGACTTCAGAAGAAGCCTAAACTGTCATTGGCAGATGCAACTCACACCTAATCCTGCCTGCCCTTTGTTTCACTAGACAGACTATAGCCAAACCCAAGGTAAAGTGATGAAGTGACTAGAACCATTTTCAGGGTTAGACAAAGGGGTGTCCCCCACCCACAGGCACTGGGTATAAAAGTGGCATAACCTGAGCCTGAAATCCGAACACTCCTGAACCTTGAAAAGATTCAGAAGGACTGACCAGCTGTCGGAAGAAGGAAGACTGGGCCTGCTTGCAGTGAACCCAGCACCCCAGAAGCGACTCTGTGGTCTGTTGGCTCGCCTCCTGTTTGAACTTAAGGGACACAACAAGCTTCAAGAGACCTTTCCAGCTGACCAGATCCAACTGGACCTGACCTGGTCTCCTCTACTGGCATCTGTAGGAGTGAGTCCTGACCCACAAGTGCTGTCCTCAAGGTCCTGGACCCTTGGCTGGAGTCAGAGTGCACTTCTTCCTGCTTAACTGGAGGTTTCACCAGATCCAATTCAGAGCCATGCTGGAAATATCCTGACTGAAAGCTTCTCCGGACCCTACGCAGCACTACACGGAGCCCTGCAGAGTCATGCAGCTCTTTCCAGAAGTCTTTATCGGATCTGACGCAGAGCTACTCCACGTAGATGTTGACTAAAAGCCTCACCGGATCTAATGCAGAGCGACGCAGAGCTGTGCAAGTTATAGAGCCGCGCCACGCAGCTCTTGACTCACCAAAAAAAAACTGAGCAACGTGGAGCTCCGCATAGTAGCTCCGTGCAGTCCTTGCACCAAAGTCAGAAGGTAAAACCTCTATTGTGACGAGCAATGTCCTGTATCCGGCCCGTGCTCCAAGGTCGGCTTGAACTTTTGACTTTGTCTCAGTTCAGCACAACAACATACCAACAGTTGGTGTTTAACATTTTTTGATGCTATTTTCATCTAACATTTAAACTCATGACTGGTTCTACTGATTGAATTTTTGTCATTTTATCTATTAAAGGTTACTCTATTTTTCTAAACTGGTTTGGGATTTCTCTTGTCTTATTTTTACTTTATTGTTGTTTGAGCACTACATAAGTACTTTACACATTTCCTCTAAGTTAAGGCTGACTGCTTTTGTGCCAAGCTACCGGAGGGTTAAGCACAGGAATATTTCGTAGCTTTTGTGCTTCACCCTGACAAGGATTATGATTATTATTTGAAGTAGGTTCTCACCCACTTCAACCAATAACCCAATTTCTTACAATATATGCTGAGCTGTTGCCTTTAGCAAAGGATATATGCTGAGCTACAGCCTTTAGCAAAGGGTATAGGCTGAGTTACTCTCCTTTGCAAAGGATATATGCTGAGCTTTTGTCTTTGAAGAAATGTTATCTGCTGATCAACTGTCTTTAACAAATTATATAGGTTGAGCTCTTGTCTTTAGCAATCTTAAGTATGTCAGGTATATCCTGGCATACTTTCTTTAGTAAATATTATACGCTGCAATGGGTGTATGTTCATCTACTCTCTTTCGTTCCTCAGACGCCGATTCCTCAGTGGTGGAAGCAGCCAAGCAAGACTTGAAAAGCTGTGGCTTTGAATGCTGGGAAACAATTATTGGTGGTCCGGGAGTCTTGCTGCACACCTCGTCCTCCTTGAAGGCAGACGTGCAGCAGGTGTTCGAGGGTCTATGAAGGATCTTAATGAACTGAAATCCTTTTCCAAGTGTTGCATGGAAACGCTTGTGCCGAAGCCGCTTCAAGATTGCCTGAACACCCTGCGTCTTCGGGGGAATTCTTAATACTTGGCAACAACCATTGTCACTTTACTGCCATTTTACCACTGCAGGTGGTCCCTCAGGGAGGAGCTCCAGCATTTGTAGCAAGAATGAGTGACTGAATGGACACAATAATGAGGATAACAGTGAATTCTGATGCTGAAGTTTGCTAACTTATTGTTTACAAACTACAATATTTTTCTTCATTTCTTCGTTGTGTGCACAGTACGGAAAGCACCCTGCTGATACAGTAAATGTATGTGTAGTGAGCCAGTGCTTCAGTTGCTTTACCTACAGCACAAAGCAGTGCAAAGAAGCAAAATGAACAGTTCAGGTGTGGGGGAGGAATTGAACTGACCTGATGAAGTCCCTAGAGGAAGGGGCTAAAGTGGCCCATTGAAGCGTGAGTACAAGGAGGTACTGGCACTGGATGAAGCCAGGGTAGCAAAATGACCAGGATTAGCGCCAAAACTACAAAAATAATAAACGTAAAACAGATGAAAGCAAAAACAGCACTTCTGACAGTTAGCAAGTTTATCCCTCAAGCTGCCATAATTTGGCGTGAAAAAACTAAACTAAACACTTAGGGGCCGATTCCGATCTCGGTCGGAGGCGCACCCAATACCATTCGGTCGGGAAAAAAGCCATGCGAAAGCCTGTTTCCCGACCGAACCGTACTGCGGGTCCGGCCGAGCGAGTACGATGCGGGTCGCCGACCGACTCGTCCGGGCGTCCCGACAACTCCGACCGACTCGCTCGGACCCGATTCGCACCGCGCAATGGAGACGTTTTCCGGCCGGGTAAGTACGATGCGCACCTCGACCGCTCCGACCGACTCGCGCCGTCCGACTCAAACTCGCTGTCGGAGCCGTACTTTGGGGGTCCGTGTCGGACCCCCTGTCACGCGTACCCGTGCGAGGCGCACACAGGGGGACCCAAGGGTCCCCCTACCTGTGCGTGTACGCCGCGGAGCGCTTCGCGGCGTACTCGCTGTAGAAGCGCCCTTGTCCGCCTCGCACCCATTGAGGCAATGGGAGCCCGCGTACGCGTTGTGCGACCGGCTCCCGTTGACTTCAATGGGAGTCCGACCGACTCGTGTCCGATAACATACGGACGCATCGTACTCGTTCGGTCGGACTGCACGGGTCCGATTCGGTCGGAAATCTCTCCGGGTCCGGCTCGGTCGGAGAGATTTCCGGCCCGAATCGGAATCGACCCCTAAATAGCCTTTTCATACTAAACAACAGAGTGAATGGATGGAAAGCTGCCAGCAGTGTAAAAAACAAAATTGCTGGCATGACCTCTTTAAAGAAACGCCCACTAAGAAGGACCAAAAAGTGTGAGCTATGCTGGGAGAGATTGCAATACTGGGTGTCCTCCCACCACGATAAAGAAAAATGAAAGAAGACGAAAAACGTATCACAACTCTAAAAAAAAAAAAAAAAATATGAATTGTTTCATGATTTTATTTGTTGCCATTTTATGTTTTAGATCTAAGGTGGCTGAGTCTACGTTTAAATTCAGGGAGAAAAGGTGCTAGCGGAACGGTTTGTCACTAAATCCAGTGCGTTTCGTGACCTGACCATGAGCAGGATATGAGGGGAAGTAACTTAATCAAGGCCAGTGTGCGAGATGGTAGAGTGACCTGACAAAGTCCACTTAATCTTTGTAAAGAAGTGATGTGAACGTGATTATGGTCTCGGATGTCACTTTTGTAGTCCTCTTCCTTTCATTCTGCTTTCCTGCCCACCTTGTCTTAGTGCTTAAACCCAGAGAGGCAGCCAGTGACCTTCTTTACATGTACAGTCCACTGTGTATTTCAGCCTCAGCTGGCCTCGCATTCCATTATCTTGTGCTTTTGTTCTAATATCTTATTGCATGAAATGATCCAGCAATTCAATGATCCAGTCTCAACCCGGCATCAATGAAAGCACCCTTCGCTCTAACTCAGGAATGCTTATTGCTGTTGATCAGGAAGCGGAATAAGTTTGAGCTCAATTAGAATGAGTCGCACCAGAGGCAGGAGTGGATTGGAGGCAGGTACGGCGGCTCCACGTTTTCGAGTCCCGGTGTCGACTTAACATTCTTTAGGTCTGGACAAATCGGTAATCACCCCAGGCCAGAATTCGACCTGTGCAAAGGTCTTGTGTAAACTACCCAAAAAATAGGTGGCCAGGTAATAGGTGATGTCAATGCCCAGGAGTAGGTATGTGCGGTGTGAGTTTGCTAGCAGTATGTGAACCACCTCTCGTATATGGGCAGTTTAGATTTATCAACTAACTTTGGGAAAGCCCACATTATGGTGTGTGGGCCAGAGAAGAACAATTTGGCCTCCTTACCAGGGAAAGATAGATCTAGGAGTAGTGTGAGTAATTTGTTATCTCGGTGTTACTGATAACTCGGGTGGCTCTTGGCAACCACACATTATTTCTCGTATGAAACTGAGCAGGAAAGCCGGGACCATCCTAAATCTCTCCTGCTCAACTTTTAAGGGCTCTGCCGCACCTTTTATAAAAATATATAACCATCAGGGTATCCCTGCAGCTGTGTATGGTGCAGGGATCTGGGGTTACCTAAACCTAGCTTCTCTACAGATTGAAGAAAATCACATCTGTAGACGACTCCTTAATCTCCCGCCCTCAAGTTCACGTTTTATTATGCACTCGGAGTTGAATTTGCCTTCTATTTCTGCTATAGTTAGGTAGGCCCGTTGCTTTTGTGGGTTAGCATATAGACCAACACCAAGGCTAGTTTTAACAGGGAAGTATCGTTAGACTGCCTCCAGCTTGACAAATGTTTCTCAGTCCCTTGCCTGAATTATGTACGTAAGTCTTTTAATTATCTAGGTGTACCCAATTTTTTTTTTAGCACCGCTTACTCAAACTAAATCAGACAAATCCCTAGTGAAGAACTGTTTTAGGGAGTAGGGCCGAAATCAGCGTCTGGAATGGGAGTGTGCTAAAATCTCTGTGAAAAATTACTTTTTTACTTTGGCCTTACCATATCCAGCTTTTTACCTTACCCTGGAGCTGACCAAATGGGAAACATTGCTCCATTTTTTGTTTTTGAGATGGCACTATGTGGAGACTGTGGTGCTTTATGAGGATGCTCACCAATGGAAATCTTGTTTGTCCTTGTGATGGGACTTCTTCTCAGTCTCTGCAGCATTCCCTATTTTCTGTAAATACTATCAATGGAAGTAGAGTAATCGTATAGAGAAAGGGTTGTCCATGCAGGGTTGAGTTGTGTGTCTAACGTTTAGGTTGGAATGTTTTGGTTCCTTTTTAAAGATGTTCCTTTGCATACGATTAACCACATGGCAAGAATCCGATTTTAGTTATTTATTATCTCATAGTTGTCTGTATGAATTTTATGTATCTCTTTTATGGTTTCTTGAGAATCAAATAAATATTATGATGATCCACTGATATTCCCTGGTGCCACTGCGTATGCGCTTAACAGATGCTGAAAGTTTATTTTAATTTCACTATCAAGCGACGTGCTGCGTTTGTTGGTTAGGTGTTAACATCCCGGACAAGGGATTTACTAGTGAAGACAACAGGGGTGTAAATAAGCCGAGAATGGAAAGCGCACAGGGCTGTTTTGTTAACCTGCAGGTTAAGCTCCCATTTTGCCCTCTTTGAGGGCGCATAGCAAGTCCTGGTGAGAGGGGTTGGTCAGCCCTCAGTACGGTCGGCAATCCAGGACCAGGGGTGTAGAAAATGGAGGTATGGCACAGTAGCAGGGCCACTGTCGAACTAGGTTTCTCTTATAAGCATGGCACCTAAGCTCGGGCGTGCGGCTACGGATGGGCTGGCCACACAAGAAGAACATTGCTCCTTCAAGGAGCTCTGGGGAACAACAAAGACACATGGTATCAATAGAGTGCTAAAGAGTTTCCGGGGGCCCAGGAGAGGACCAACTGGCACCGAGGAGCATCCTCAAGAGAGAAAAAAGTTCCAGCTTGCTTCAAAGATGCTTTTCCAACTCCAGGTTTCGGACCTGGGAACCTGCTACTGGGAGCCCCTAATATGGAGGGTTAGTCGATAGTGGTGCAAATGCCAGTGCCTTTTGGGTGGTAGGGTTCTCGATATATGCAGCAATCCTAACTTAGAAACTCCCTTCCTTGGCCCCTTAATTGTTTGGGTGCATGCCATTAATCCACAGCTCTGCATCTGAATTTCAGGGAATGGCATGGCTGCAGTGTGATAAGGTTCAGACAGATAAAGGCAGTCAGGCTAGAAGTCTTGTGGGATCAGAAGGAGAGAAATATACAGCACTCTGAATTCTACATGGGGTCCTCGTACTCTAAATATCTTGAAGTTATTTTGGACAGAGAGGGGCGGGGTGGATTAAATGCAGTCTGCTGCCAATATGATGAGAAATGGTGTCAAAGAGGGACCGCTTGTTATTTTAGGCACTCATGCTCCTTTTGCTTCACACAAGAACATCCAGAAACTTAAGTGTTAAAAAACATGGAAACATAGGAGCAGCCCGCGACCAAAGGATACTGATGGGATCGTATCGCGAAAGCCGCATCTCCCATTTGCTTGCATATATTGGCACACTTGTTTATTTAGAGGTTGTTTCCGCATCCCCACAAAGTCTCATCGTCTCTTACTCTTCCCAAGAATCAGCAATCTGTCACACAGCAACCAGATATAGTCAAGGAAAAGATAATTACAGACGTTCTCGCTGGCAGAGTAGTAGGCCCTTCTGATACTCCACTGTTGGGGGATTTGGTTTGTTCACCACTAGGGCTAATGTCCAAGAAGGAAACAGGCAAGTTCCGCTTGATACACAATCTGTCTTTCCATTTTGGTCAGTTCGTGAATGATGGACTGCAGTAGGACTTGTGCGCCTTCCGAAACACATCCTTTGACGAGGCAATAAAAATATTACAAAAGCTGAGACCAGGAGACTGGATGGCAAAGTCACACATAGAAGCTGCATTCTGCCTGTCGCCAGTCCACACAGAGAGTATAACTGCCTCCTGGGTTTCACTTTTGAGGGGCAGTATTATGTGGATCTTTGCATGCCCATGGGCTGCTCCATTGCCTGTGCTCACTTCGAAGCCTTTAGTCGCTTTCCAGAGTGGGCGCTAAAGTACCTGGTGGATTCACAAGACATAGTCCAGTACTTGGATAATTTTTCGATCATGGCACTCTTGGGTTCACCCGCCTGTAAGCGGTCTCTGCTGGGTTTTCACTAACTCTCACAGGTGTAGATAAGACTGAAGGGCCAGTAACTACACTGTCCTTTCTTTGGATTGAAGTAATCAGTGTCTGGGGTCTGTGGACTACCACAGGACAACGTTACTGGTTTTAAGACGTCCTGTCGTGTAGTTCCTATATTACCCATACAGGACCTGCGCGTTCGGATAACATAAACTGGGGGTTTGGTGGCAGACTGACTCTGAGCACCCCCACCGAGAAATGTTAGCCTGTTTGCATAAGCTAGCTTACAGTGCCACTAGTGTCTCCTCTTATCGGGGAGAGAATAGTTTCTGGCAACCTTAGAACATGACAACCCTGATCCCTCAGGATAGTGGAAACAATGTACTACTTTTCGCTCAGGCACTCGTGCTTACTTATCTTGTCTCAGAGATACACAGAATAAACAGCCTGGGCGTTTCAATAAGGGTTTATTGAACAGTCGTTATTCTTGTGTAGAATATATGAGCTGCAACAACCATTAGACAGTAGCAGAGATATATGATTAGCAGTGCAATGAATATAAATGGATAGTACAGTTCTACCATCTTGCAATACGCATGAATAAATACATGAATATAAAATGCATTGATAAAAGAAAGCGCGTACTCCTACGATGCCTATCTAGATGTACCTAAGTTTCCTTAGAATGTGAGTAGGTGTGAAGCCAAGAATCCCTCTAGGATTTAGTCAAACCCCATTACCTGAAGTGTGAGAATGTAGGAGCCCTTCTTGGTCCCGAGTTGGGCACCCCGCGAGGGATGTTCAGACCACTGTCAGCTGGAGCGTCTGCATGCAGGAGCCTCCGCGTCTCTGGTCAGGGTGTCGGCTTGGAAGTCTCGGTTCCTTCTAACTGACACTAGCAAGAGGTGCTGTACTTATACAGAAAGTATCTAGGGTTCCTTTGTCCCTTGTTGCTTGTATTAGCCATTGTTGGATTTGAGGATGACGTATGGGATGAACCGTGTACGTAGATGTGGGGAGGAAGGTGGTGTAGCCCCAGCCTGGTTTCTAAGAACCCTTATGAATATTCATTCATACTGTGTGAGTCTATTGATGGAGTTATAGGACTCTATTGTTTAGGAGAAACCCTCCTTCTGCACCCAGGACTAGAACTAGGTAAAGATTAAATCCTAAAAGGCCCGTTACAGTGTAATGTAGGTGAAGGGGTATGATGTTACCCGGGCCTATATTAGGGTACCTATATGGAACATAACAGTCCCTGGAGGTATGCCGGTCAGTTCATAAGGTCACACTTCACCTGCTGCAAGTTCTAGTATGGCAATTAAACTTTGCAGTTAGGGTGATCCCAATGGGCACGGCCTTCCCCAAAAACACTGCCAGAATTGTGTTGGGCCTACAGGCTAAACGCCAACATAAAAGCTTCTCTCTGGAGGTAAAGGAGGATATGGATATTTGGATGCATTTCCTTGAGCATTTTAAAGCATTCAGTCATAGATGCCTGCTTTCCAATCTAAATGTTACTGCCAAGTATTTGCCGGGGCGAAAGAACACAGTGGCTGATGCTCTGTCTCGTTTTAAGTTGGCAGAATTCAGAACACAACTGCCGGAGGCAGACAATGAGATGAAGTGAAGGTATTCCATGTGGGCTTGTGGGAGTTTTGTACCCCTTTGTCCCAGATCTGATCGCATATGAAGCAGAATGACAGCCACATGACTCGAGCAGCAGGGGGAGCAGTTCGGTCGTGCCGGGGGGGGGGGGGGGAAGACTCCCATATTATGGGAACACTGCCAAGGGTATGCTTTTCACATTATGAAACTTTACTTTTTAGGTTGGCTAATAGACCTAGTTATGTCTGTGGACACCTTAAAAGGTGAGTATCAAGAGATCAAAAACTGACCAGACTGGCAAAGGTGTTCAGGTCCACCTCACTGCGACTTCTGGTACCCCTTATTGTCCAGTGGTAAGGATGCAGGAATATATAGGGCGTAGGACACAGTGTGCATCACATTCTGTTGGTGCATGAGGATGGCACCGCTCTAACGCATTTCCAGTTCACCCAGGTGTGTAAGATAGCTCTGTTCCGCTTGGGTGTGAACCATAGTGGCAGCGTTGGGCCTGCTCCCTGTAGCCCATAGAGGTGGTAGGCAGGTGTAAATCGACAAGTTTGATAACTACATCTGTCTGCGCTTCCTGTGCCCTCGCCATCTCCCGGGGGGATCTCCTGTCCTGTATGGTTTTGTAATAGCTGCTTTACAATCTCTCCCCACAGCCTCCTACCAAAGGTTTGTGAACGTTTGCCTGGTGCGGCCACTCGTTTATTCGAACAGCAGGTGAAAAGTTCCACAATGGAGAACACACAATAGGCTGCAGTGGGTGGGTATTCGGGGGGGATGCGACTGGAGTCCCTCTTTGGCAACTTTATACAGGCTCTGGACATCATAGATGTGGGAGGTAATGATATGTCACCCTTAGGGAGGAGAGCGGTCCGAGACCTACTTTTCACAACCCTCTTAAAGGCGAAGAGGAAGCTTCTGGGAGCAGCAATCTTTTGGTCGAAGGTTATTCCTTGGTAGGTCTGGCCAAAAGACTTGTCCCAAGACTATGAATGATTCAGTTAAAAAGTACTTTACATAACCAGAGTCATCTTGTTTTCTTAAGATCTGCTCCTCGGTGTACCCCACACAATTTTGAGTGCCCATCTCATAACTCAGTTGGCATATTACGAGGTCAAAAGTTGGTTGGTTAAGATTTCGATGTACATTTCGTCGACATTCTCTCTGGTGCATTTAGGACAGATACAAATGAATTATTCTTATCCTAAGCTTAAAGGATGTATGATAGAGTAACTGAGCAGATAATTATGTCTGTTGAATTGACATACGGGTCACTGCCGATAAGTTTGTTTCACGAAGCATTGTTGGACCAAGACCGTTTTCTGATAAATTGCTGGTCTGACTTGAGAATTTAAGGTTCAGATTACTGGAGCTAAGTGCACGTGGTAAATCATCATGGGCCTTATTTAGAGTTTGCCAGATGCAAGACATTCACCAGAAGGTGAAGGATGTCCCATCCACCATATTTAGAGCGCCAATGACACCATCGCACTCTTAATATGGAGGGCAGGACATCCACCATTTTGTGGCAGATGTCCCACATCCGCCCAACTGTAAATTAGGCTTTATGTCTCCTGTGTAGATTACCAAATGTCTCTGAGGCATCTGTTCCATTTCTGAGTGTTAGCTTGAAAGATTGTTTTTTTTTGGTGTGGCAATAAGATGTGTTTCAAAATGGGCAACCTAAAAATATTGCCGTAATGAAGTGCCGCTATTTTGCCAATGAAACTGTTTCTTCGTTAACAAGTAATTTTTGGAAGAGAGTGACATGCACAATCAAGAATACCTGCATTTAGGAGAGAATGTGCCAATGGTTGACTTTTTAGTGTCTCAGTCAATATTAGTGTATAGGGCTTCACCATCACAGGTGAACAGAAAATACATTCAGGATTAAAAGGTAGTCCTTCATTTGAATTGATGGTCACTATTATGCCTTTTAAGAACAAGCACTGGCAAAGCCAAAAGGGTCTCATCAATGCAAGAGCTATTGGCTTTGTCAGTGTCTTTTTTTTTTCAGCCATTTTAACAGCAGCCCAGGAAAAAAAAGCACTATGACACGGCCATCGCTGATCACGAAGGGCCGTGTTCACTTTTCTTAGTGTGAGATTATTCTCTGCCTTCTCATTTCTAACAAAAAAAAGAAAAAATGTTTTCAGGAACGAGTGACATAAACACCTTGTCAGCAAAGGTAAACCCACAAGTATACATCCATCTTTAGGTCTCGCCTACGCAGCGCGCATGCGGTGCATAGGAGGAGACCTTTAGAAATCGATTCGGTTTTTGTGCCAAAAACGTGCACGCATTGCATTGCTTTCAATGGCAATGCGTGCACGTTTGGCGATTCCCTTGCGGGAGCGAGCTTTGGCAACATGTGTTTGTAATTAACTTCCAAACAGATGGTGCCCAAGGCTCGCTCCCGCAAGGGAATCGCTGTGTGTTCTCTCGGCCGCACTCCCCCCACCCCTCCCACTTGTTAACCCGTTTGTTGCTGTTTTTACAGCGTGCACGAGTTTGTACTTGTTTTTGTTGTTCTTTGCCGCTCGTATATTTTGCAGACCGGATTGGTAGAAGACTGGGCAGGGTTGGAATTCACCCATTATGTTCCAGTACAGCACAACAACAAAAATAACTTCCGATCATACTTCCTTACAGATGTTTTTCACGCTCGCAAACCTAGAAAGCGAACACTTTTTTTTTAAATCCTCGGAGACGTGGTGCATATATTTTTACTCTGGAGTTTAAGTAGTTAGACCGTCTAGTAAATGTTACTCAAGCATGGCCGGCGAAAGCGTCCAGTGCGTAATAAAAGGCGGAATGTATCAACCAGACAGCTAATAAGTGTTAGAGCCGGAAACATGTTTTTTTAAGGGTGTGAGCAGGCTAGACGGAGTTTAATGCCGGCTTCTGCTGATTAGCATTGACGGAAGGACCAATCTGAGTACGGGCGGTCCGGTTAATTTTGAATCGAAATAAATCACCCATGTTTGCGTCCATAGCATCTGATCGATAGACTTAGGCAAGCAATGCATGCCACGCCGTTTCCAGCAGTTAGCAGTGCGGCTGTTGGACAAAGGGCCGGAACGATTCCGTATTTCCCATCGTTTCTCAATATACAACAACCTTCGTGTGTTATTTTCCGCCCTAACGTGTAATCCCCGCTATGAGGAAGCCTTTTCCCTGTCATAATTCAACGTGGGGTTGATTTGAACTGTTTAGACAAATTAGGCCGCGCGTTAAATAAATCTGTTTTCAACCTGGCGATGTTTTGAAATGTTCCTAAACAGAGATGCTGTCACTTGAACTGTCCCCTCTCTTCTGGTGGAGAGAAACTCTACTCTACTGTTTATTTCTTTTTCTGCGCCATCCCACGGACAGAACGTGATCCACGCTCTTCACGCTCAACTGACGTCAAACAGTCCGTTTTCAGCAGTTGCACGAAGGACGTGTGAGGTAAATTAGAGCTGGTGTTATTTATGCCCCCCCAAAACAAAAAAAAACACAATAAACAACCATTGGGACAGGCAGATACAAGTTGCCAGCGTTGAAAGGACAAAAAAAACTCAAGACATTATATTTAATACTTTTTTAATATGGTCGTTCAGTTGTACATAATGCTTTTTTGGTCCTATCCAAGGTAACAAAAATGCTTCTGACACTTCTTTATTATAACTTTTCAGCATGCTGCAGACTTCTGTACAGCACAGCTTAAAGACATAGGTAAAGTCAATATCTCTGGCTAAACACTTATAAGTTCCCAAAGGCGAGACCTATTGGCTATGCCAATGCTTGTTTTTTAATGGGGCAGGGAAATGCTGAGGGTGGTGGAAAAACACAAATTAAAGAAATAACCACCATACATTGCAAGGGCTGCAATCTACGTAAAGCAGTCTGAAGTTGCCAAAAGTGAGAAGGGTCGTGGCATGGTGCGATGTCTGAAACTCACAAATACATAAAGAGCATTCAAGGTAAAAAATCTCACTGTTTAATTATCCTACTCTGGAGTGGAAGTTGGCCATGTTGGCCCCGCATGAAGACAGTGCCAAAAAAGCCATGCACAGCGAGGAGAGCAGCGCTGTCTGCATCTTTGTAGCATCTTGAAACCCGTTGGAGTGACTTTCGGGTGCTTTTTTTTCTGGTGCGATGGAAGGAGGCAAGCACCACCAAGGGGGAGGTGGAAGGGGTTTGGATGCCGATGGGGCAAGCAACCGTGGAGAAGGGCATCGGGGCGGACCTGACATGTAACAATGCAGGAGGAGGCAAGGGGGCAGGGCAAGCAACAATGTGGGAGGGGGGACTGAGATGGTACAAGTAAAAGGGAAAAAAAGTACCTCTGAAAGGCGGCGAGCAGTGGAAGTACACTGGGCAAGGGAAGGCATACTTGGGCCATTATTCAGGGTCCCTACCCTCAACACATGAAGAAGTGAAGCCCACACTCTGACCACAAAGAAGCAAGGAAATAAAAGTGATGATGAAGCCAACCAGTGGTAAACAATGGGCGGGCTCTAGGCTCCCTGTAAGTAAACAAAATGTCTCACACGCATCAGGCATGTGTCTTGCTTGAAGGGAAAAAGCCTTTACCACACAGTTTTTACCATGCAGGTAAGTACCACACAAGTAAGTATTTGTACCTTTACCATGCAGTACTTTTCCATGCAAGTAAGAATTTGTTTTAAAATATCATACTTTTTATGTTATTTAAAAAAAGTGATTTTAGTGTTTTGGTATGGTTGGAGGTAAGGGTAATTTTAGAGTTTAGGGATGGGTTGAGGTAAAGGGAGGTAAGGGTGATTTTAGGGATCAGAGGTAGGTAGAGGTAAAGGGAGCTAAGGGTGATTTTAGGGTTCAGGGGTAATAGACATAAAGGGAGCTAAGAGTGATTTTAGAGTTCGTTGGTGTGTAGAGGTAAAGGCGGTAAGGTGAATTTAGTATTTTAGCAGTGGGTATAGTTAAAGGGAGGTAAGGGTGATTTTAGGTTTCAGGGGTGAGTAGACGTAAAGAAAGGTACGGGTGATTTTAAGGTTCCGAGATCGGGAGAGTTAAATGGATGTAAGGGTGACTTTGGGGTTAAGGGGTGAGCTGAGGAAGAGGGAGGTAACGGTGAATTTATGGTTCTAGGTGTGGATAGGGGTATGGGTGATTTTAGGGTTTATGGATGAGTAGAGGTAAAGGGAGGTAAGTGTGATTTTAGAGTTGTGTGGTGGGTAGAGGTAAACTGAGGTAAGGGTGACATTACAAAGTTTTCACCAACCTGTAAACAAGTTGTCTTACAGGCAAAGCAAAACAAGCAAGCAAAAAAAGGACCAAGATCCAAGAGCATGCAGTGCGGTAGAACACTAATCTAGAATTCTAATAGAGCCTTCTAGCCACAGGTTCCTCACTTTTTGAATATTCCTAAGGCATCAGACTGAATCAGAAAACTTGTCCATAGTACCTCTATGTGCTGGAAGGTGGTGGCATGTGGCTCCGCACGGACACCGTTCCACTCCAGATTTAACTTGTGGGGTCTATATAGGCTCCACTCCTGCGCACTGGTGTCAGTTCCTTTCCGCGCCACCAGACGCAGATACGGAGCTTCTCTCGTCTCTGAGACCCCTTCAGCCAGACTTTTGTTTGAAAAGTTATCACCCTGTGCAGGGGAATTCACCTCCTAAGATGATAGGTTTTAAACCCTGTAAGGAAGCCGCTAGCTGATATCAGTGACCGATCCCCACCCGGTTTGGCTGTGGTGTCTGGGGTTTGATCATTGCCTGCGAAGATTGGTGCTTGGCGCTCAACAACCTTGGGACTCATTTCTCCAGCATTCACAGGACCCCAGGAGGTGTGATTCCTTTCACTTTGCCATTGAGACAGCAATATAAAGCGCATTACTGAACCCCGCTGCGCGGGAAGACAGTGTGATTAGTGTTTGGTGCTTGGCACTTGATATTCTTGGGACTCAGTTCTCCAGCATTCTAAGCGCCCCAGGAGGCGGTCCCTGTGATTCCTTTCATCTGACCATTGATACAGCGCTATAAAGCACATTACGATGCCCCGCGGCGCAGGAAGACAACGTGATTGGTGAATGGTGCTTGGCTCTTTACATGCTTGGGACCACGGCCGGGCTGGCCATAGTGGGCACCGGGTGTTTTCCCAGTGGGCCAGAAGGGTGGGGGCTGGTTTTGTTACTAGGATCTGGTTTTTCAGTAGTGCTGCAATATCGGCCCGCAGTAGCAAAAGTGGCAACATTGCAGCAGTGCTTGACACTAGCACCCTCCCCCACGCCCGGGGTCGGCCGCAAAAATTGCCAGGGCTGCTTTCGGTTCCCAGTCGGGTGTGCTTGGGACTCAGATCTCCAGCATTCCCAGGGCCCCAGGAGGCGGTCCCTGTGATTCCTTTCACCTGGCCATTGAGACAGCACTATACAGCGCATTACTGAACCCTGAGGCACGGGAAGACAGCGCGTGGGCTGCGCCTGGACAAAGCCCATGCTAAGGGCAGGCCTGTCAGCACCAGGAAGAGGTGGGGCCACAACTCTTGGCTTTTTTATTCCGCAGTTTTGCTGTTAATCATGTAGAAGTATCTACCGGCTCGAACATTTTGTTGCATCAGCTGCTCCCAGGTACTTTGTCTCTTTGACTTTTTAATTCTGAGGTTAACCGGCGTACTCCTTCAATCCGGGCCCTAGCCTTGACTATCCGTGGTATGGTGGTGTACTCTTTCAGTGCATTGACTGAATTCTTTACCTGCAGCAGGGGCTGAGATTGAAGTCCCCCTGAGCCTGCCGGCCGACCATCTAGATCCTGTGAACTTTATGAATTGTATACAAACAACTGTATGGATGGTGTCTTTAAGGAAGGGGGGACTTTTTTCAGTTTACCATTGTATTAGCTTTGGGGCTCTATGTGGTGGCTTCTTCCTTAATCTTCTTTCTATCTTTTCTGTCTTACCGGAGTGTATCATGGGGAAGAGTAAAGTAGGGACCCAAATGTTATGCCGGTTTAGGCTTCCCCCAGAATTTCCACTATTGAGGTGTTCCTGACTCGAGCTGTTTGGGTTGTATCAAAAGAGATTGAGCTAGCAGAAAGAAGGTTATTATTAACTATGGAAGGCCCTTCTTCTACCTCCCCATGTGTTCCTTAACATGTCTCCGGACCTCTGTGGTGTAGCTAGATCTAGTTTTGTGGAAGGTGTTTAGGAGGATACTACTTCTCACCCAAGGGGGGGGATACCCTAGCAGATCTCACACAGGGGGAAAAGATTCACTCAAGTCTCATCATAACCCCAAGGTGTAAACGGAGGAAACGCATGGCCACTTCAAATCGGAAGAGGACCTTAATGAATGCAAGCATGCAGACAGTTTTAAGCTCACACCCTTCACACAACTCGGTTACTCAGGACCGTTTTCAGGACACTTACCTGTGTTAATTTAGGGATCTTTTGATTTCGAAGCTTAACCCAATTATCTCAAGGCTGGCACTGATTGAAATTCGAGTGTCACAGCTTTTGGATCAACTTCCTGTTGCTCCTCATCCCACCCATAGCTCATCGCATTGTGAGGCACTTAGCACTGTTGCCCCTGCTCCTCTATTGAGACCTGCAGTGCAGGTTAATGATTGTGTTCGCATACACCAAGCTCCTCAGTCAACCAAGATGTTGATGGAAGTGCCTTCTGTGTCTGTGGGCTCCTTAGCACCCGTGAAGGAGATTCACCCAGTTGCAGCCCCTTGTCCCCCCACCCTCCATGCCTTCGGGGGGCAGGCCCCAGAGGGCACTCCGTGCATGGTAGTTTTGGGGAATGTACCTCCACTAAACAACTCATCTTCGGAGTCCTTTGAGGAGCTAAGAAATAATGTGGTGCATTGGTTTAATTCAAATTTGGAGATGGAGATTTATGGCTGCATTAATATGGTCAGGAGAGTAAGCTGGTTGGGGCATGATGTAAAGAGATGGGCGGGTGATTGTGTTGTGGTTATTTTCAACAAACCCACCATTGCTGCGCATATTTTGGCTTCCAGACCTGTGGCTTCTGAGGTCGGGCCATCACCTGCGGAGACTGCTCTTTGATAAACCTGAAGGCCATCAGGAAAAGTGAGTTGAAACTTTGTCATCAAACACAAGAAGATGCAGCGTCATGACTGCTCCAAGTCCCGCCCCCGGTCCAAGGCTAAGTTCCGCTCCCATTCCCGGAGCGGCTCTGTCAGCTGGTTTTGGCACAACCCAAGTTTCTGGAGCCTTTAGCCATGCTGTGCCAGACCGAAGAGTGTAGTTCAGCTATACTCTGTCTCTTTCAATCCCTACCAACTCCCTCTGATACAGCTTCGAGCTCCACGGACCCGAGAGGCCTTCAACCTGGACTTCCGCCAGCAGGTTCGCCTTTGGCGCCAGCTGAACCCTCTGAGATGCTTCTGCCTTTTGTTCCGTTTTCCCACCACCCCCGGCACCCATACCTACACTAGGCCTGGAAGCTAGTAGTCGGATACCTCTCTGGAGACGGCCCTTTTCTCCCCTCCTGGCCCAGCCACGGAAGAATTTGCCTCCTACGCTATGGTTATGTGTAGCGCATCTGAAGTCCTTGACCGCCAGCTCCTCGCCATGGAGGTAAAAACAAACTTATTGATGGAGGCCCTACAACTGGAGAGACTGCTTCTGAGCCCCTTCTCACTTTCAGTGAGATCCTGACTGATACTCTCCCATGGGCTTGGGCCAAGCCTTGCACTGTGCCCCCACTTAACAGACAAAACTCCAGGCACCATCACCCTGCTCCAGGCAACCTGGCCTTTTCGTCCCTGCACCCTTCTCCAGAGAGCCTTGTGGTGCAGGACTCCACCAGGCTGACCATCCCCACTAATTTCCCTACTACTCCCCCCGATAAGGAATCGAAACCAATGGAGACATTTGGAAAGTATCTCTTTTTATTAACCGGTTTGGCCCTACAATTGATCAATGCCTCTGGTCTGTTAGGTTGTTACACTCCTGCTCTCTGGGACTCGGTGGCACAAATCCTCCCTCGTGTACCAGAAGACCTTTGCTCTGACATGACGCAAGCAAATCAAGATGGTCATGATTTGGCCTAGTTCACAATTAATTGTGGCTTGAAGACCACCGACTCCGTTGGGCGAGCTATGGGCACCAGCATTGCCATTCGTCGCCATGCATGGCTACGAGCGACTGGGTTCTCAGTTGGCGTCTAGTTTTTGATGGACATGCCCTTCGATGGGACTCACCGTTTTGAATATTGAACGTTTCAAGAAGAGTAGGGCTATCACTCGCTCTCTGGCCACTCTGCCCAGCCTCGCCAGCCGCATCAATTTCACAGCTTCTTTTGCAGCGTTGGCCGAGGCATTCCTTATTGCCAGCCTTTTCCTCCCCAGCACTTTTGTGGCTGGGGTCGAGGTGCCCACAGCCCGTGGCCAAAGTAAGAGTGCCGCTCGGTCCACCCCCACCTGCCAAACCTCTTGAGTGTACCCTGACAGGGTCACTGTCGCATGGTCAGAAGTACAATCCAACAATTCTATCTGGGTTGGCAAGCATTCACGCAATACGGGTGGATCCTGTAGATCGTCTGCAAAGCTTAAGACTTACCATTCCTTTCTTCCCTGCTGCAATCTCTCCATTATCCCAGAGACTAATGGAGGACCATCTCTCCATTTTGTGACAGGTAGTGCAAAGGAGCTGTTGAGAGGGGCCAGCTCCAGAAGTAGGAAGTGGTTGTTATTCCTGCAACTTTCTGGTGCCCAAGAAGGGCAAATGTCTTTGGCCTATTTCAGATCTGCCTTACTTGGAACTCGGGACTCCTGTATGCGGATCCATCAATATTACTCCTGCCCCGAGATCTCCAGAAGATCAGGACCAACCAGGCCCAGGTCATCCTAGTGGCTCTGGATTGGGCATGGAAAGTAGGGCATCCAGAACGCCTAGGCTTAAGCATTTGTCCTTTAATTAGGCTACCCCTTTAGGGGGATTGTGCTGTCACAGCAGCAGGTTTAAGTTCTGAACCTGGGCCTTCGCAATCTCCACCTTCATGCTTGGAGATTGAGTGGCGACAGCTGAACAGTTTCGACCTTTCTTTGGAAGTGGTTGCTGTCATATTGGCAGTCAGTCATCCCTCCACAAAAACTGTATATGCCTGACGTTGAGACAAGTTTGTGGTTTGGTGTGGCACCAGATTGATCCCCTCCAGGTCACACTTTGTGATGTCCTGTTTGTTGTCTCTTGCCTGGCATGGTCTTGCTTTCAACACAGTGAAAGGTGATCTTTCGGCCCTGTCAGCCATCTTACAGTTGCCTCATCAGCCCTCATTGTTTAAGTCACTCGTTGTGGTGCAGTTTTTGAAAGGGCTTCAGAATGTTTCCTCCTTCTCCAATGCCCCAGTGCAACCTCAATCTCCTCGTTATCTTTGTGAACTCATTTCGAGCCTCTCCACAGCTGTTCCTTACTTCTCCTTACCATCAAGACTGTGTTTTTCTTTGCCATTACCTCGGCACGGCATGTGAGTGAGCTTCAAACTCTGTATGTTAATCCTCCGTACACCACCTACTTCCAAGATAAGCTGGTTCTGCGAACTAGGGCATCCTTTCTACTGAAAGTTGAGACGCCGCACCACATCAGTCAAACCACCACCCTGCCGGCGGTCTAAGCTCCACCCAACCCTCCTAAGGAGAAGGAGAAACTCCATTGCTTGGATCCCAAAAGAGCACTAAGCTGCTACATTTATCCTACCCAAGACCAACGGGTGGACGATCAGCTCTTTGTGGGGTTTTCCGGAGCTGAAAAGGTCAATACTGGGCAAAAGTGTACCATCTCGCCCTGGATCCTGCTCTGCATTAAGATCTGCTACGCATTGGCCAAAAAGCAGTCTCCAGAAGAACTGTGTGCTCATTCTATTAGGGCCAAAGCTGCTACCACTACGTTAGAATGCGGAGTTCCTGTCCTAGATATCTGTCCGGCTGCTACGTCGGCGTCCCTCCACAGGATCATAAAGCACTAATGTCTGGAAAGCCAGGTCCACCAAGAAGGGCACATTGCCTGCTTTGTCCTGAAGGACCTTCTGGTTTGAGTCCATCCACAGTTCACCTCCCTAAGGTACTGCTTTGGTATCTATTCAAAAGGTGAGGAATCTGCAGCTAGAAGTCTCTATCAGAAGAACAAGTTACTAACTTCGGTAATGCTCTTTCTGGTAGAAATTCTAGCTGCAGATTCCTCACTAACCCTTCCTTCCTCCCCTTTCTGTGTTTTGAGTCTACCCATAAATAAGATCCCATGTCTAGGAATCGGCTCACTGGTCTATCGTTTTGCTTTGGGCTCCATGTCTGGAGGCACAGATGGTCTCGAAAGCAACTGATGTCAGCGTGCAGGAGTTGTTCCTATGTAGGCCCTGTATGTCATTTACAGAGCGGAACAGCTTCAGTGCTGAGACACATGGCACTACCTTCTGGGCGCGCAGAGGTACTATGGAAAAGTTTCCCTATCAAGTCTGTTGCCTGGGGAACATTCAAAAGGTGAAGAATCTGCAGCTAGATAGATTCTCTACCAGAAAGAGCGTTACCGAAGGGAAGTAACTTGTTCATCAATCAGTACTTGGTCAATGCTCCAGGGAATAAACACATACATAGAGACAAAGTGAAAGCTGACTCATGCTCACCAATGGAAAGCAAGAATAGAAGAGTGACATTGAGTCCAACCAATGATAAGTAATGGGTGGGCCCAAAGACCGTTTTAGTGGGTTTTTTTTTCAAGTAACAAAAGATGTGCAGTCTCAGGCGAGACCTAAAAAGGGAGTATATTCCATTATGGCCTTAGAAAAAAGTTTGCAGAAAGCAATGTTGCTTCTACTATGAAACTGGATGGTTTCCTTTTTACAGGTGACGTCCCTTCCAAAAAAAGAGGACCCATGATCTGGCAATATAATTTTTGCCAAAACTACAAAAGCTTTTTCTCGATTTATTAGTTCAGTGCAGCACCCAAGCCAAGCCTCTCCACTGCCTCCTGCCCCTTCATACTCCGAACACCAAGCCTCCTGGAATAGACAGTGTCTGTCAGTGCCCTATAGACCTGTCACAGGGTAAAGCTTAGACTGTAAAAAATGAGACCTGGCATAGGTGGTTTACTCTTTATAGTGTCAGGTGCACACACTGGTAATCTGTTCTGTATTATGCATCAAAATTTCTTTTAGGCCAGCCAATTAATAAATGCTGCATTATGGGTGGCAACTGCAGCCCGTCTGTGGGCGAAGGGGCCACCCCCCCCACCTTTTTCCCCAGCAAGAAGCTTGTCTGTCAGGCTGAGCAAAGGTCAGCATGACAGACACTCTTTCTTCATCGTTAGGCGGCCAGGAGCTTGACATGCACTAAATGCGCAGGTGCGTGGCTGCCTGAGCTGAACTTTGCCACGCTGAGGATTTCACAGCCCTGTGGGTGTGACCTGCTCACCCTAGCAAAAGTGCCTCAAAGCCCTCCCCCTCGCAACAAGGGTGAACGTCACTGATTGCCTCGGACCTGGGCACTTCAGTTGTAAGCCCAGGGCTGAGTGTCAATCAGTGACACCTCGTCACAAAGTGAGGTATGGTCAGCAGTCTTATTGCCCCCAACCCACTCTGTGACAAGGGAGGGACTGCTGCCTCTTTTCATTGGCTTACCTAAAGTCAGCCAATGAGAAGAGGCAGCAGTCCCAACCCTTCTGGGACCTCACAGCGTCCCTCTCTGGGAGCTGCAGCACAGGCAAGTTTCATGTTTTTGAATGTTTGGTCGGTTCGTGTGTGTCTGTATCTATGAATATATGAATTTGTTGAGAGTGAATGTTGTAAGTGGGTGTGTGTGTGCGTTTGTGAATGCATGGGTGCGAGTGCATGTGTGTGACCCGAACACCTGCTAAAATTACCGGCTGTGGCTTATGGCTGGACTTAGATGCTCGTGCTTAATTTAAATAACTCGCTTCTACCTGACAGATGAAAGCAAGTGGAGCATTGTGATGTCATATTCACTTACCTTTGGCTGCCCTAACTTCCTCGTTGCACGCTTCGTACGCCCTGGTGGGATAGGAGTCCCAGGGCCAACATCTCCTGTGCCAGGCTTCCCGCGAGGGGTCCAACATCGCGGAAGGGGACTACAGGTCCCAGAACTCTTCGCTGCTGCCACAGGTGCTGCCGTGAGGGGTAGGCGCTTGTCATCGCGCTTATAGCGCTGCCTCTCCCACCGCGGCGCGGGACGCGCCCCGGTCGAAGCCCGGGCCAAGGGCGGGCTCGTCTGTGCCCGTCAGGGACCGGATAAGGCCGGGCTGGGCCACCCCTCTGACATTTAGTTTGTGTGGCCGTGTGGGTTGGAGTAGTGAGTAGGGTAACTTTAGTTGTGGTGCTTGGACATTATGAACAAACGCAAACCTACAGCGGGTGTGGAGGTTGTGGGGACTCTTGATGCGTTTCTTACCAGGGCAGAATCAGTGTTAAATCACCAAATACAGCTCACTGAACGTAGGCTATCGCTCGAACCAGTAGTTTCCGTCAGTATCCCTGGACCATCCCCACTTCTCCCGTGCTGTGAGTTAGTTGCTATTGAAGCTACTGACCAGCAGAGCGGTTCGTCTCCCCTACCCCACAGCAGTCAAACGATATCTCTCTCCTCTAACTTAGGAAATGTGGAAAGTCCTCTTAATACCTCTCTGGTATCTACCAGTGGTCAGAAGCCTAGTCATGTCAATATTGTTGAACCACCGTCTAAAAAGCGGAAAGCCCGAGGACCATTAAAAAATAATCATATGCCCCTTAGATCTGGCAAACGTAAAGGGGAGCCTATCGCGAGCATTAGTAACATGATGGCTAGTAGCGGTTTAACTAGCCAGCCTCGCCCAGTGGATGTATGTGTTTCCTCCCACTTGAGTAACGAGGGAGATCTTTGTACTAGGATAGAACTTAAATTATCGGCACTGATCGATCCCATAATAAAGAAGTTGTCCCTGATTGAAGAAAGACTTGGCAAAATAGAGATGGGCATTGTTAATCTTCCTCTAAACAATTCCAATGGGACAACGGTGGGTGGGCTTCCAACACAATTGAATGAGAGGTCAGTGGGAGTATCTAGGGGCCTGGTCAGCAGTGTAAGTTGCTCTCCATCTTTGTCAGGTATTGTCACTAAGGTAACACAACCTGACAATCGACCTCAAATCATAAAGCCCTTATTTTCTACTAAGAGGCAGGTAGAGAGACTCACTAGCCCGAAGATACATCAGCCCCCATTTCTAGCCCTCCGAGTACCCAGACCTTTCTACATCTACCCCCGGAAGCCACGCCACACACAGTTGTTCTGTCCAACGTCCCAGTGCTCCCTTCTGGAGTGCAGGAGCACTGGTCTACGCTTAGAAATAAGGCACTACATTTGTTGAGTGTTAGGACCGGTATCAAGGAACCTCTTTTTGTGAGTTTAAGATGGTTCGTAGAGTTCCTTGGGTGGGTAAATCCTACAAGTCTCTCCCAGGTGATTGTGTGGTTCTTAGCTTTAGATCCCCCAGATTGGTTCAGCACATATTGGAGAGGGTGGGCAATTGTTATACCAAGGAGGATGATATCAATTGTGTCCCGCTGGGCTTTTTCTATAAAACAGAAGGGAGTATTGGCCATAGAGCGAAGAGGGGCGAACCTAATTTGTGTGGTCAACATACTTTTCAGATCTCCACTTGCAACCGATTTGATGCTTTAACTTCCACGGAAGAAATAGATTGACTTAAAGTTCCTGGCGGCCCGACTAAGACAGGAGCCCTAGCTTATACACAGCCATTTTGTACTTGGGATGTCTCAGTTTCTGGTTGTGTCTATCGTAGTCGTGCCGACCCTGGGAATGTTTGTGGAACTGGGATGGTTAAAGCACTTGAGGAGAGGACGAGGGAATCTATTATTACCCCCTCGGCTACCCCTACCCCCTATAGCGTTTTCCAACAGTACAACAGTCTTCCCAGTAAGACAGTGGTTGTGGGCAATAGTAGTACGGGTGAAACGGACCATCTTTATACTACTGTAAAAGGGCTTGCAAAGCCATCGATGTCTTTTTCTTCCTGGAATGTAGCTGGGTTGTCTACCAAAACTGTCTCTACTGATTGGGCAGTCTTTATAGATAATTATGACATTTGGTTTTTTCAAGAAACTTGGTCTTTGGCTCCCATTTTCTTCCCTGGCTATCTTAATTTCTCTAAACCAGCGCTGAGGGGCCAGAAAGGTAGGCCGTCTGGCGGACTCACATGCTGGGTCAGGCAGTTAGATGGATGTGTGGTGCAGGAAGTTTACATTGACAGTCCCGACATAATGGTATTGCGGTTACGGATGGCTGACGCGTTAGACGTTCTGGTAATTAATGTCTATGCCAGAGGGTTGCCTGGGGGTAAAGCATCATCTGTTGTCGCCCACCTTGACAAGTTTTTAGGTAGTCTGGGGGGGTGGCTGCAACCTGATAATAGCGGGCGATTTTAATTGCACTTTTGAGCCCCTCGACCATGAAGATGGTAATCTTAGTCTGGAAGAGGATGCACAATGGAACATCCCGCAACTAAATTTAAGCCCAATTAAAAAGTGGACTGAGGCTGCACTACAGCTCAAGGGGCTGTGTTTGGAAAGGAGACTTAGAGCAGCCAATGGGAGGACGCATTCAGATAGTGAGGGTACTCACACTTTTGACAATGGATCAAGAAGTAGTCGTATTGACTACATATTTCTTAATGTGGAATTCTGGTCTTTTATGTTGGATATGGTGGTCCAGGAGCGGAATGAAAGTGACCACAACCCGCTGATTCTAACCTTAAAGATTCCTGGCCTCTCTAGTAATGACTCTAGGGCCGCTGAGGACAAGTTAACCGAGGCCATACTTACCAATGATATGAGGAGAGTTAGATGGGCTAGGCTGGTGGATAACAAGGGTGATGTGGCTGAGATGAAATCCTTGGTCGTCCGCTCACTCTCTATTTTACAAGAATGCGCCTCCCAAGAGGCGGTAAACCACATTATCCCCGAGGTCCACAATGAGCTCTTTGGGAAGTTAAAATGTTTTTTTATTAAACAAAATAAACAAACGAGGGCTCCATTCATTAAGGCAGCCTCCTGGTATAATAAAGCCTGTAGAGAGGCTTATAGGTCACTGTCTAGGGCTATTAGATCACATGTAGCGGGGGATATAAAAAAAGCTAGAGCTAGGTACAAGGCATCCCAATTGCAAGCGAAGAAGGACTGGGATGAGTCCCGATGGCAGGACTTGCTTGTAGCAAGCAAAGAACGAAATTTGACGCATTTCTGGCAACTTGTTAAATGGGGCAGTGGAGTTATATCCCAAGTTCCCACGAACCATGTTGCTCCAGAGGTGTGGGTGTCCCATTTTGAGGCACAGTTTTTAGCCACTAGCTGTAGTGATCGTATCAACCCCCTACCTGTTTTGGCTACCATTGCCTCCTTTTCCTGTATCGAGGTGGAAAAAGTGCTAAAATCGATCCCGCGAGGTCGGGCCCCAGGTCCAGACTGTATTCCGGCTGACCTGTTTGTATCGGACAAAGAGAACTGGGTCCCCTATATTAAATATCTTGCAAATGCAGTAGCTAGTGGCGCAGCTATTCCGGATACTTGGTTCGGTGCTGAAATTTTACCTATATTTAAGAAGGGTGATCGTTCCCAGCCAGGCAATTATAGGCCAATAAGCCTTATTGATTCCATCCAAAAAATAGTCGCAAGGCTCGTCTTAGTCAGAATTCAGGCCTGGATAGACGAGATGGACATTTTGACCCCCCTACAGGCAGGGTTCCGTCCCCACATAAGTACCATTGACCAGGTGTTTAGGTTTGCTCTTGTTTATTGGAAGGTAGTTGCTATTGGTGGTGGCACGATTTACGCAGCCTTTGTAGATCTTAAGACCGCGTTCGATCTAGTTCCTCATGCCAAAATGTGGAGTGTATTTCAGGCTCTGGGGATGCCCTACGAACTACTAAGTATCCTGGTTAAATTGCATGAAACCAATTATGCACAGGTTCGTTGGGGGAAGCATGGGAATGTTACCGAAAGGTTTGCGGTAACTAAGGGGGTCCGACAAGGGTGTGTACTGGCCCCAACCCTGTTTTCACTCTTTATTAATAGGGTGGTCCAATACTTTACATCCCATTCCACTGATGCTCCAATGCTGGCAGGAATGAAGATACCGCTGCTCATGTTCGCGGACGATACCCTGCTACTTTCCAGAACCCAGAAGGGGTTGCAAGTGGTACTGGAGCGTTTTGGGGTTTTTTGTCGCGAGCATGAGCTAGTGGTAAATGTGGACAAAACGAAGTTCATGGTGTTCCATAGGTCAAAGGCCGTGAGGGGGAGGGTGTACATGGATAATGCCCCCTTGGAGCAGACCGACACCTTCACCTATTTAGGGTTAACTCTGGGTAAGAAACTCAGCTGGAAATCCCAGATTGACCTGCTGACACTTAAGCATTCCCAACTCGCAGGTGCATTGCTTAAAGAGCATAGGCTCTCTAAGACCAAGCCCCTAGCCCCTGCGTTAAAGATATACAACCATAAAATAGGTTCATCATTGTTGTATGGGGCGGAATTATGGGGTTTTAATGATTTAACATCTTTGGCTGTCGCCCAAAACAAATTTGTGAGAGCTTTGACTGGCCTTCCGCAGTCTACTCCATTGCGGCCTTTATATTTGGATCTGGGCTGTAATAAAATAGCGGACCAGGCACGGTTTAGACCGGTAGCATTCTGGAGAAGGCTCTGGACTACTCCGGAGCTTACTCAGTACGCTCAAGCTTTCTCTGATGTTAGGTCGCTGGGTTGTACAAATAAAATCCCTTGGATAAGGAATCTAAAAATTACACTGTTTAGTATGGGGCTGAGTAAACTGTGGGAGGATCCAGCCGCTGCTATCTTCCCTGCGAAAAAGGATTTGAAAGCCGCTTATTGGAGCATGGTTAGATTGCAGCAACTGACACATCACCAATGTAGCTCCTTGACTCAGGTTTTTAATGAACATAAATTTGAGCCAAAACTCGAAACATACTGGGACATTATTACTAGACCTATTGATAGGAAGCTGTATTATCAGTTTAGGGTTGGTTCTCTATTCCCATCAAAGTGTTCACCAGTAGTTGTCACCCCCCCTCGGATGACAAATGTCCCTTTTGTCCAGCCGAGATTGAGTCACTAGCTCACATTTTCTTTGTATGCCCTGCCTATAGGTCACCCAGGCACAAATGGCTGAAACACATTTGTAAGAATATGGGCATCAGAGTAGCTATGGAGGCCTTAAGGATTCTGAAAACCAACACAGAGGATCCTATTATTATAGCAGTGGCCAAATTCTTGAGCTGGCTGTGGGTCATTCGAGCAAACAAGATGAGGGATTGTTAATATGGCTATTTATAATAAATTATTAATAATCTGTCACAGTTTTAGTATTATGTATCATGTTTATATTTGTCATTGTTTTTATGTCACGTGTTCCCTTGTGATTTTTAGCTATTTATATGATATAAGATTAGTTTTTAGACAATCTGATATAATGTTACCATATGTACCTTTTTCCTTTCTTTATTTTCTTTTACTGGTTATTTTAACTGTTTTTATGGGAACATTAGATAATGTGGTATTGAGCCAGTTTGTATGTTTTGCTGATGTACGTTGTCTTTTATGATTTTCGACAATCGAAATAAAAACATAATTAAACAAACTGAAACTGATGTCATAGAGTGGTGTTCCAGGGTAGTGATGTCACAGTGGGTGTGATGTATCGCCTTGATGCCACATCGCTACCATATCATTATATATTTCAGTTACTGTAGTGTACTAAAGAAGATATTACAAGTGTCGAACGTGCACAAAGCTGGAAGATGGCTGTGCAGTCAGGAACTTAGAGCGATGGCAGAGGTACAACCAACCTAACCAAAGCTGACATTTTCAATGCTGGAGATTAAATGTTTTGAATTGGTCTGAAATCTGCGGAACAAACTCTTTTTAACTTTTGTAACCAGTTCCTTTACCTGATTCATTTCTGTCATCAGTTGTATGCTGCGTAATCAATTTTTATTTGTCAATCTGCAAACTATTTTATAGGTGGACACTGACTGCTGTTTTGTTTCTCATACTCTACGATAAAAGATGCTTGCCGTACAAATTTCCGTTTATAATTTAGTGAATATTTATTGCATGTTCTGTCTTCTGTGTTGTGACGTATGTCAGTATTTGATTTGACTTTCAAAAAAATAATAATCACTGCAGTGGCTCAGCAGAACGTCTACTAAATCCTCAGCTGTTCTGGCAGTCTTCGGACATTTTCAAATTCTTAGGCGCCGATTCACAAAAGTATTTGAGCCCAGAACTTCAAAGAAGGCCATTTTTAGGCTTGCACATATTTCGGGTTACCAGTTATCTCATAAGATAAACCGATGTTGCCCAAGGATTTCAAACTGGACTTTATGAAATAGCATGTCTTTGTGTATGTTGAGGCCACCTTCACCTGTAAGGACAGAACTTTTTATTGTGTTTTCTCTCTGATGGAGTGAGTTTATATAATTGCTGAAACTGGGAACTCCTGCTAGATTTGCTAGCCCCTTCAGGGTGATGCATTGGATTGTCTCACATGTTGACAAGATCCCAGAGCTCAGCTTCTTGTCTTTGTAGTCCCCCATCCACTGAGAAAGATATGTATCTCAGCTTAATTCAGTTCAATAGTCTTTATTCGGTCATAGCAATGACCATAAAAGCTCAAAAGTCAAATACTTTATACATCATTTAGTTGTTTCGAATTCAGAGATTAATAAAAGGCTTCACACATCAAATTAAAACAGATTTAAAACATCATTAAATATAATCTATGTAAACATTTGACCAATTATATAAAATTACTGTATTGGCACCCCTAGTGATTAGTGCTCATTTTAAACTATTAGCTGTCTCATCAGAGCTGAAGTAAGTTTTCTTATGAAGCATGCCTCCTCCTAAGTTTTAATGATGAAAAAATATAGTTGAGGACAGAGAAATCGTGGGGGTATCTAAAGATTCTTAAAAAATCATTCCCTCTTGGAGCAATATAAAATGCTTATGCTTTAAAAGTGGTAGTAAAAATCGTGTTCTCAAGCTACTATATAAAGTGCAAAAAAGTATAAAGTGCGCTGTCGTTTGTAATGAGAGGTTATTACATGGGCAAACTGGAAAAGATTCAAGCTAGGGAAAGAAACCAAATTATGAATAGTATGTAACTTGAACCTCGTAAAATAAAATCTATGTTCTGTTTTTTCTACCCAGGTTAAATACTGCTCTGTCCCATGTATTGCAGAAATAGGCAAATAGTTCAGAACTGAAGTTAATCGACTTGCCCTTGCAATTCTAATCTCTTCATTTATCATAATACATTTTTCCTTAACTATGGCCTTAGTTGAGGCCCAATGCAATCTGGAGAATCAAAAAGGTTAATCCGGCCCATGTCATTAAAACGTTTCTTGTCAAACACAAGGAGATGATGGATGGAGGGCTGAAGCTTTTCAGACACTCACCCCAGTCAAATATCAGCGCTCCGTCCATCATCTCCTTGTGTTTGCTTTGTTCGCCCTAAGTTGGCAAGGTATGCCCAGACGGGGGTCCCTTGCTCACTTTGCCACTGGGTTCAAGCTAGCCTAGCTGATGAGGGGTGTTACCCCCGAAACTGGTCCCAGGAGGCTTGTTTCCGGTCCAGGGAAGACATGGCTTGGCAGTTCGGGCTGGACTGTGAAGGGAGTGACCCAATTAGGGCCACCCGGGTCACTCACGACCACCTCATAGCTTTCCAAACAAATGAAGAGTCAGTCAGACAGAGGAGAATACAAACCAAAGCATTTATTGGATCTTACGCTGCAGCGGAGCCCGGTCTGACCAGTCTCCTGAGAGGACGGCCGAGGGACTGGCTTTCACAAGCATAAAGGTGACAATTATACATTTCAGCATGAGCACAAGACACACCCACCCAGTAACTTTCCACAGAAGGCAGCAAGAAACAAAGGGAGCACACGAAGCTGAGCTAAGAGTCTGAGACCGGGCACACACTATCTCTCTGGCAAGGTCATTCTGTCTTTGCCTGCAGCTGAGCCAGTGGGAGCAGGCTTCCATCTCATGGGAAAGGTATGCAGAAGTACAAAACAATCTATTCATTAATACAACAAGGCCCAACTTTGAGAGACACAGAAAATTCAGCACAGCTACTACTTGCAGAGCCAGGGAGCAATTAATTGTGATCATGGGCTGGAATTGGTGGCTAAATATGAAATGGTGCCGCAAAGGCTAACTTAAGCATCATTTTTACAGTAGCACAGATCAGACTTTTCATTTCATTCCAACAGACCGTCCTTTTAGCCTTAGCTAAGCCATTTCATACTAGGGAGGGGAAACATCTCTAGTCACATGATCAGTATATTAATACTCAGAAATGTTCAAATGCTCGTTATTAAGCAGGGAAACTTTAAGAGACATGTTGACCTAAAAAGTATCTACATCAATGCTCATCAACCCTTCGATCTCTTTCTGAAGCATGATCTTAGCATTTGTATTGCATGGATATCCTTTGTTTAGGAGTCAATGTACTTGCGCAGTAGACACAACAAGCTGGGAGACAGTGCATACAAGGACCTATTTTTCGTGTAACATACTTTTACATTGTAGCTGATAAAATGTGCGATATGTAGATGAGGCAACAAATACAGTGGGAAAAAGAAAAGAGGCAACATTTGCAAACCATCCCCTCGGAGGCCAAGTATGAACTTGTGATCCACAGGCGAAGTGAACATTATGATGCAGGATCTAAGACGGGCTTGTTGTCATGTTCAGTCTGTAAAAGAAGTCATATGTGCGCTCACCCACCTTAATCTCCCCCCCCTGGATACAAAACTAACTGTCATATCAACCACCGTTACAGATATCTTCTTAATGTATATATTCATTTGTAGTGCGAAAAATCAATAAATATCATATCTGGAACAGGAAAAAAGGAATTGAATGTGCATCAATCGAAATAATTGAATTATCAGCGGTGCTGCAAAGAGCTGTTGTTCTTCAATAATGGAACGACCAAAAGGATACACGGTAATTGGGAGAGAAATGCAATACAATGGAATTGGTAACCAGGGAACAAGAGGATGGGCAAAACTCTTCTTTCCAGTGTCTTTCAGAGAGCCATCACTGGCAGGCTCCTATTGTTCATCTGGCGTAGGCGCTGTTGAGCACCGGCGGTGGAGCTGTTTGTCTAGCTCGGATCCAGATCCCACGTTGCAGGGCAAGGTATTTCTTTCTTTAGAATCACAGTTCATTTGCCCCGTTCGTTGACTGTCCAAACAATGCACCAATCTCTTTTTCCCTACTCTATCGCTGGTACCTTAGACAGGGTACCTGCACCCTATTCTTCGTCCATGAAGTCCATCCCTACTAATCCGACTTTCCCTTGGTGCACTGTTCCTCTGTCGGGGCGTAGATTGTACCTTGTCACTCCAGGCACAGAGGGGTCAAGGAAAAAAAAGGGGGGGGCAGACTCAAGAGGACCAGGGGGCAGAGGCTCAAACACAAGCGAGCCCACAGGCTGGGCTCAATGGGCTGGGACTCAAGCACAGGTGGACCAACAGGCTGGGGCTCCTGGATAGCCCCTCTTTCTTTTGTTTTTCGGTGGTACTGCCTCGTCCAGCACCTCTTTGCTCTGAAGCTTCGCCTCAGTCGTATGCATGGATGTTCCATAACAAGCAGCCAGACTGTGCATCACGTCCGGGCCCCTGTGACTGCAAGGCGTCCCCGGACCTATTAGTGGATAGAATACAAACTTTTAGTTAACTGGCAAGGGTAAGACTTTATATAATTTTTCTTTTGTTGCCTCTCAACACTAAATAGTGGGATAAGCCTCAATCCATTTGCTAAACACTTAAAGAACAATCAGGACATCCTTTGAATTACTATATCCGTCTATTCCTATATTATTCATCTGAAGAACATCAGAAAGGGAAAATGTGTGGTGCGAAATTACCGGGGGCATACAGGTACCCTTCCTAGTATTGTGCGTCATGCGCACCATACAGTACACGAGTTGGACAATGTCTCCTCATAACATTATTTTTCCTTCCCTGGGCTATCAATACACCATCCCTTGTCCTTTCAATTATGCTATACTTTCTATTCAAACATGACTTCCGGTACCCATTCAGCAGGGTCTATTACAAACATTCTTTTCATTTTCAGTCTAATCATTTTCCTTAGTTGTCTGATCTGCAAACATGATCCCTTCCCACATCATCTGTTATTTTCCGGTAGGTACTACACTTACTTGCAATTCACAACCCAGTTACTCAGGCTAACTAATAAGGGACTCGTGATGTCTCTGCGACTGTATATAGTGTTGCGGTAACATGAGCAATAGTGGTGATGCCACCTGGGATTTAAACAAGAGCCATCGACATAATGTTCCCCTTGAGGGTCAGATAAGGGAACATCAGTCTAGTCTACCTGTCCTTTCATCTCTTTTTCAATTCCATCAATTTACAGAAAGGAGGGGCAGTAACATGGCTGACTTCAAGGTGACACTCTTGTAATCATAAGGTAAAACAATAATATCTCAACCGGTATGATTAGTGAGGGCAGTTAGAATTGCATGTATAACACATTACATGAAAGGAAAGAGGGAGACTCTGAGTGAATTTTTTGAAAAGTGCACTTGGCATCATATATTTTAAGAACACAATAAAGCGGGTACAGTTGTAGCAGCACTGTAGGCAATGAAATGCAAAAGCAACCCGGATTGGACTTGGTTCTGAATTGTGTTTGTGACACAAAAAGTGGCGACGCAAGTGACAATGTGTAATCAGCGAAAACGGCGCAAAGTGCAATTAGTGAACAGATATATACAGTGAGTATTTGTGGTTCACGACAGTAATTTTCAATTTATAATGGAGACAGTAATTTTGGTTGAACCACAAAGGGTAATGCGCCATCAGTTGCTTTTGCATTTCATTGCCTACAGTGCTGCTACAACTGTACCCGCTTTATTGTGTTCTTAAAATATATGATGCCAAGTGCACTTTTCAAAAAATTCACTCAGTCTCCCTCTTTCCTTTCATGTAATGTGTTATACATGCAATTCTAACTGCCCTCACTAATCATACCGGTTGAGATATTGTTGTTTTACCTTACGTACCTACCCACATCTCAACGTGGTTTATGGGTTATACTCCTGTTGTTACATACAACTCTTGTAATCATGACATTGTTTTCTGAACAGTTCTGTTTTATAGCCGGTTAGACGTGCGCTGGTGAGGTGCTGTGTCTCTGTTTATTCAAAGGCATGTTCACAGCATTGAATAACATATCTGTGAAATTAGTGGCTAAAACGAGTCCAACCGATTGTCTTATGGAGACTGCCACCATCATGACCACCCCCTAGACAGCTCAGGAGGGCTCTTGCGGTAGCATCAAAGACAGAAAGCGCACAACAAGCCGTCTTGTGTACTTACAACACAAGAAAGCACGCAACAATATATATACCAAGCACAAAAGCCGATGAAAGCGCATTTTGTTAGTTGTCCAAGTGTCAGTTGCTCAAAAGACTACTTCAAGCATTAAAAAAAAATAAAGGCTCAAATAAAGGCTCATGCTCTTAATGCACCTCTTTAATGTGTTAGTTCATCAAGGAGCTAATCTCCTACCCCCCTTCGACAGTAGGTGACCTAAGCAGGTGACCTCCTGTCGACAATACTTACCCTTTTGTTTTTTAAAAGCATACTCCCTGGTCATTCAAGGCTAAGTACAAAAACTGTTTGTTAAAAATGGGAGTCTCCAGTTGGCAGACGTTCGTACCTTTGTCCATATAGGTACCCCTCCTTTCAGTCAGGGTAAGGGGATACACACTTTAGATAATCCCCTGCTCACCTCCCTGGTATCTTGGCACGAGCAGACAGGCTTATCCCAAAGGCAATGTGTAAAGTATTTGTACCAACACTCACAGTAACACAGTGACAGCACCACAACAGAACACCACACCAAATGCACATTCTCTTTCTCTGTCACACTGAAACAAGACAGTCAATGCACAAAAAGACAGAAACACACAGAAAAGTTGGACAAGAAAATAGCCACTTTCTAAAAGTGCTGTGTTCAAACACAGACTTTAAAAACCATCCTTACTAAAAGATGTGTTATCATATTCTGAGTTCAAGGGTACCATATTCCTATTTTCTATCTTATCCCTATGAAAGATATACTCGTAAAATGTTACAAAAATTCCCCATTCTGTCCTATCGGCAGGACGGCCCCTTAATAGTGAAAAAGGAAAATGGCAGCATTTCACCACCAGGACACGCCACACACCCCAGCACACATCCCACCCCGTCCAGGGGGGAGTACCCTGGACCCACCATAGGGGTGCCCTATGTACAAACTGCGCGCAGGCACTGCGGTGCCAGGCCCAAGACGTCTTTTCCGGGCCACTCATGTGGGCAGCACAATCAGCGCCGCAAGCCCACCAGTAGCACCCGATCCACCAGCCCTGGCACACCCAGTGCACTTCACTAGAGATCTACTGGCAAAACAAAATATGCAAATCAGGGAGAACCAAGCACAATATCATGTTACAGGGAGCACCTGCACTGTGACACTGACCAGCAGCGGCAAAATGCCCAAAGCATCTAAGCCAGCAAAAACCAAATCCAGCACAGCATCAAAAGCATAGGAGGTAGTAGCAAAAAGTCAGGGAGAACCATGCCAAGGATGCCATGTCCAACACTCTTTAACTGTACTGTCCCTACAAGTTTGCTAAGTGTCTGAAACTATGAGCAAATAACTACCTTTTTAAAACATTTCTATAGATGCTCTGTCTTTCTGCATAGTCCTAAGAAGCGCGGCGGAGCCTATGACTCCTACCAGTCAATGTGAAATCCGGACAAAGACCTATTATTGAAATAATTAGTACCGCCAAAGAATGTATTTTAGATCAGTGATAGAAAAACATTGAGCAGCAGAAAGAACCATTAGCAGAAGCATGGCAATGGCTAGAACAGCAGGATGTAGGAAAACCACGTTTTCATGAACTTCACACCAATCAGTCACAAAATTGTAAACACAATCAAAATAATGGGACTATTACTATTTACCAGTCGTCTCTTCACCAACACCTTTCTCAACCAAATCCTGTATCATACACAACAAGGCTCGTGAAATCTGTAGGAATCCCGGCTCTACATCGCCTGTTACCCACAAAGTGGATGGCACATCCGCAAAACTCAGGGGGGGGAGAACAAACACTATTCACTACTTACATTAAGGCCCGTCATCAGACATTCACCTGCCTGAGAGCAGTAATAGTAGGATGCCAAACCCATCACATGCTCACCACAATTAGACATTAACTGAAATGGAAAATCCACAGTAAAAAGGACCAATAATCAGAGCAAGAGAGCGCAAAACATGTGCTACAACTAATGCGTCTAAAACACCCACCAAAACACTCATAACACTGTGCTATGTTAAATAAGTAACAGAAAGAGGCAATGTAGACCAAATACTTCCAAATGTCTACAATCAAATCGCTATTTCAGAAAACGCATTAGAGACTAATCTATGAGCAAACAATCAACTCCCCTTTCAATAGACAAATCCTGCCCACTATAATCTAGGAACACCTTCGAGTCATGTTAAAATAAAACAGCGTCAAACCCACTCACATTTTCCTTTGGCGACAAACTATCATCTCACCCCTGTCCCTTTTCACGGCGGGATAAGGGAACCCAAAGGCATGACAATGCGGCCCAGCAAAATAAGTATCCCTGTTGGGATCACACAAAATCTGCAGCGCAGCAGTTTGGAAATACTGCTCCTAGAAACCAAACAATATAGCCATCATATTCCTAAAGACAATGTGTTGGCCAAAAAGGCTCATTATTTTGTCACATTCCACACACCGTCCACACGAATTAGCTATTACCCTCTTTCCTTCTTTTCCCACATCAGATCACACGTACAAATCCACATACCCGTGTCCCAGTACTCACTAATATCGGGGGATGAAAACCACAGTGGGAATAGCAGCATAGATAACAGACATTATCATCTCTGCTGGCCATGAAAGCAAAATGTGCCATAGCCTACACAGCCTGGGCAACATGGCAGCAGCAGAAACAGCAGAAAGAGAAACAACAGCTCAATCATGCTTGCACATAGCATATTGTACACAAATACAAAAAAAAAAAAAGGCACTTGCAATTGCTTTGCCAGGCAAAATATTGTACCCCATAAAGAGAGAGAAACCTATTTTCTATGGAAAATGAGACAATCGGGGCTCTGGAAGTGCTTCTGAAATATAATGTAAGGGTGTGTTCAACATATAGCTAGATCTATTTTTAATAATTGCAAAACCTCCCATAACGAGAAATAAATGCATAGGACAAGTGAAAACTCTACAAAGCCTGTTAGTCAAACATGAAACTTAGACTGCCAGCATCTAATTTTGCCCGCATTCCACACTTCGTATCACAGCAGTCTCTCTGTGCTTGTGCTCACTAACTGCTCAATCCCCCCTCCCTCCTTTTTCCCCTTTCATGAAGAGACCGAACAGAAAACAGCTACAGACATTCCGTTCTTATCTTAAGGCTAAACAGCAACCCTGCCAATGCTACTGAATCACGAGCGTGTATTTCATCTCTCCTACTGCACTTTTAAAATGTGTGTCTGTTCAGCACAAATATACACTACCTTGAATGTTCACCACACATTTTTCAAATTAAATGCACATTCTATAATGAGGTCAAATCTAAATTCAACACACTCAAATCGATGATGAATTAATTAATTGAGCATCATCAGACTGAAACATCCAAGCAGGCCCCACTCATTGCCTTCACTCCTCACGCACCGAACCTCCACGTGCCACTCCCAGAATGCAGTCCATGTCCGAGACACAAAGCAACCTCCCTCCATCCAGCAATGCCCACATTCCTTTCCATCCTTTTTCGCCTCTGTTAACCTCCTTCAGCCATGTTCAAAAAGAAATCTAACATAGACTGCCTCCTCTTCCTATGTAAAAAACAAACATATATTTTATTACTATTATTTGCGCCGGCTGATCTTCTTCCAATCATGCATCTGCAGAACAACAATGACAACAAGAAAATCATTCCAGGCATTTTCAAAAAGGAGCCAAATTCATTATTTTGCCTGGCAAAGCAATTGCAAGTGCCTTTTTAATTTTTTTTTTATAAAAGACAGTCCTCAGACCGTACCAGAAACAAACTGATGGTGCACCATATTTGCAAAACACATTCAAGCGCTTTTTTTCAAAGACGATCCTCAGACCGTGTCAAGCAAAGGAAACCACAAGTCAGTCCTCAGACTGCACCAAGTCAAGACAGTCCGGAGACTGTACCAAGACAAGACAGTCCGGAGACTGCACCAGTCAAGTAGATAGGCTCTAGTCCCAGACCTTTTCAAGAGTAGACCAAATTTCCAAGTGACCTGGCAGAACGTTCGCAAACACTCTGTATCTCAAGGGTCCGCAAACCCACCAAGTTCAAACAAACCAAGAACTCAAAATGGCGCCATATTTATCACAAGGCAAAACAAACTTACCTGGTGCACACAGGTCAAGTAGTTATCCTCCACTGCCGACTCTTCGGACCAAACGGTCAAACCGAAGGGTTTCGCCTTCTCAGGACCCCACCCAGGGTGACCACTAGACGAGGAGCCACCTGATCAGACAGGCGGGCAGCTGCGAGTGTAAAGCTCTATCGTGCAGGGTACCCTGATCCGCCCATCCAACCAGACGTAACCCTGTCCTCCTTACACCCGATTACGGGCGAGGATGGGACACCCAATGGAGGAGTCCCTGTTCGGGCGCCATCTGAAGGAAGTGACCCGATTAGGGCCACCCGGGTCACTCACGACCACCTCATAGCCTTCCAAACAAATGAAGAGTCAGTCAGACAGAGGAGAATACAAACCAAAACATTTATTGGATCTTACGCTGCAGCGGAGCCCGGTCTGACCAGTCTCCTGAGAGGACGGCCGAGGGACTGGCTTTCACAAGCATAAAGGTGACAATTATACATTTCAGCATGAGCACAAGACACACCCACCCAGTAACTTTCCACAGAAGGCAGCAAGAAACAAAGGGAGCACACGAAGCTGAGCTAAGAGTCTGAGACCGGGCACACACTATCTCTCTGGCAAGGTCATTCTGTCTTTGCCTGCAGCTGAGCCAGTGGGAGCAGGCTTCCATCTCATGGGAAAGGTATGCAGAAGTACAAAACAATCTATTCATTAATACAGCGAGGCCCAACTTTGAGAGACACAGAAAATTCAGCACGGCTACTACTTGCAGAGCCAGGGAGCAATTAATTGTGATCATGGGCTGGAATTGGTGGCTAAGTATGAAATGGGGCCGTAAAGGCGAACTTAAGCATCATTATATACGGTAGCACAGATCAGACTTTTCATTTAATTCCAACAACTGTTCCCATGAGGCACAGGGTCAAGACTGATTTGCATATAGCTGTGTCTGAACTGGGGTGGCGAAGTGAGCTAAAGAATGATGATGGATTCAACCCAGATCTGTGACTGGGGGTGAGTGTCTGAAAAGTTTCAGCACTCCGTCCATCATCTCCTTGTGTTTGCTTTGTTCGCCCTAAGTTGGCAGGGTATGCCCAGACGTGGGCCCCTTGCTCACTTTGCCACTGGATTCAAGCTAGCCTGGCTGATGAGGGGTGTTACCCTGAATCCGGTCCCAGGATGCTTGTTTCCGGTCCAGGGAAGACCTGACTTGGCAGTTCCGCCTGGACTGTTCCCATGAGGCACAGGGTCAAGAGACTGATTCTGTGACTGGGGGTGAGTGTCTGAAAAGTTTCAGCGCTCCATCCATCATCTGCTTGTGTTTGCATTAAAACTTTTCTTGACATATGTCAGCCAAGGGATGGAGCAGCTATTGTCCAATTTCAGGCAGTCACCCAAAATGTCTCTTGAGAAACCCGCTTTGCTTGTGGGGGATACCATGTTTTAACCCAGAATAAGAGGGGGCGCAATGTAACTTTGTCTTCTAAATAGCCCATTCCCAATTCACTGTGGGAGATAAAGCTTGCGGTTGATTTCAGGATAGCCAGTAACCGACACAGGAAATTGTTTTCAAAAGCCTGCATTCTAGGTGGTACTTTATGTTACCACACCCAGGCATTTATACTTGTATAGCTGGACCATCTCTTTATTTGGCTTATGCCCCAGTTTTTTTGCGAATCTAAAAATAGATTTGCTTACTACTCCCATTTTCTGTATTCTCCGACTAGTCATGCCGCCCCATGACTGATTTGCTTCTAGCAGGAGGCCTGAATAATTAAAGTGGACAACCTTTGTGATCAGAGTCTAGCCAATGAAGAAAGATTTTGTTTTAGTATTTTTTGGACCCCAAGTTAAAATAAACGATTTCTGATGATTTACTTTTAAACTCAGGTTTGTCATAAAACTATTAAAACTATTTAAAAGTTTCTGGAGGCCAATTGCAGTTTGTGAGATTAAAACTGCGTTGTCCGCATATAAAAATCTGGGTCTAGTCGGAAGGCGATTCTAGGGGTATCATCTTAGGGGTATCATCGCTACATAAACTCAGGGCTTTGTCTAGGGAATTAATATAAAATAGAAACAGGAAAGGTGCCATTATACAACTCTGCCTGACCCCTCTGGCTACCTTTATGGGTTGGGTACAAATGCCCTGTTGAGTGTAGCGGACCTTTGTGGTGGTATCCCAGTGTAACCGCCTTATGAGGTTCAACAACAGTGGATCCACCCCTGCTGCCTCCATCAGAGACCACAACTGTTCCCTATCCACCAAGTCAAAAGCACAGGAGAGGTCCATACACACCATATGTAAAGAACCTCTCCTGGCCTTGACGTACTTTCCTGTTCGATGGTCTCTAGGCCTGGGCGGAAACCATATTGAACCTTTGAAAAGTATGAATTATTTTCTGTCCAAGTTTTCAGTTTTTCCAGGATCACCCGTCCTAGGGTTTTTACTGTGGCATCTAACAAATAATTTGGGCGATAACACGTTGGGCAATTCCTATTTCCTTTCTTGAATATAGGTACTAAAATGGATTCCTTCCAAGTGTTAATTGGGACCCCCTTCACAACTCCTTTAAAGACATTAGTTACATAGGACCCCTAGATTTTAACATGTCAATGGGGACTCCATCGGGGTCTGGGGCCTTGCCTGGGGCATTGCTCTGAATAGCTTTAGTGACAGCTGAAAAATCAATAAATTCACTTAGCTAAACATCGTCAAAAAAGAGTGGATCAATTTTTGGTTCCATGTGTAATTCATCGTGATGGTCATCAGGATTAAAATTTGGGGGAAATGACTTACCCACTCCTGTTCTAGGACGTGGCATTCAATTCCGTTTAAGGGGGCCTCTGTTAAGAAAGGTCAATTGATAACCTCCCAAAAGAGCCTACTGTCTTTTAGATGTGCCGCTTTATCAAGGTCTTCCCACGCTTTGTCCCTGATTTCCCTTTTCCTGGTTTCTAGCGCTTTTTTTACAGCGGTTTCGGGCTTATCTTACGTCCTCTACATTGCACGGGATGGGATTGTGTTGGTGGCTTTTTTAAGGGCTTTTAAAGCTGAAGAACAGTCCCAATTAAACCAGGAGTGCTGTGTATTGTCTTTAGGTGGCCTATTGTTTCTTAATAGTCGGGCAGCTGTCTCGCAAATTGCTGAGTAGCTATCCCAGATCTTACAGGGATCAGCATCTGATTAGAGGCATTCAAAGATATCCTTTCTAGCCTACTGTGACTAAGTCTTGAAAGAATTTACATGGGTCAATACGATCCCATTTTATCCGTACTCCCTGATTTGGGGAAAAATGAACCGGGAGATCTGGTAAGCCACTATTGCCCACTTGCAACTGAATGTCAAAACATAAGATGATTGGGTTGTGATCACTATATGGTAAGGGGCACACCTCGTAGTTTAATAATTTCCGGGTGAGATCTTTGGAAATTAATGCAAAACCAATCGTGTTGCCCTTACCTCTGCCTACAAATGTTGGTGCGTGGGTGATATTTTGGCAAATAAAATCGGATGAGAGTGCCGTATTATTTATAAGGATGATTTTGTTTAATATGTCCCCATAGGCCGTGTGTATAAAATGACTTACCACTTCCCTTTCTCCATCGGCGACTCCGCATATGCAATTATTGCTATGTATCTCAAATCCATGTGGAGCTGCAGTTAATGGTATCCACAACTAAGCCCAACTTGGAGAACCATTTGGCTTTATTTAGATTGCCCATGATGCTTTATGCTTCGAGGTTGATGGGGTGCTCTCTCCTGTTGCAGAACCTCATTTCCACACAGATTTTCACCTTTCATTGTGGTGTGGATTTTTTTTTATTAAGAGTGGGGGAGTTACCTTTTGTAAATATCATGTTTTCTCTTCCCCTTTTAGGGTCTGAATTCCCCTACTCTGAATGACATGTGCATACTTATTAATTAATCAAAGGTGAATGTGTGTGATCTAATCAACTGCCCATTCTTTTGTGTAATGTTCTGTTCTTCCACATATGATAATCAAGCTTACATGAATATATTTGTAGTATTCAATATTTGCTTTTGATTTCATCATAATTGTGAAAAGATAGACTTTCTACATGGTTGTTGATTACATGTTACATTTTTTGCCTTTCCAAGAGATCACTGTTTGATAGGTTGAAAATAGCTGAAAGTGCATTACTCCACTCTTTATTGAATGTTTATCATAAAACTCTTCATCAAAGCCTGAAATAATGTTTAAAAACCAGACAAAGAGAGCTAGAAATCAGCACACATAAAAGTTCAAAACACCATTCTGGAATGTTTATGTGCAGGAAGGGAGACTTTACTGCACATAAACAATCCCCTCAATGCAGGCATCCTTGCACTATGGTGCAAGGATGGCTGCTTTGGCGCTAGGTAGCTTAATTTAGCACCAGCACAGGGAGAAATGCAGGGGTGCACTGTATTATTGTAAATATGGCGCGTGCCTGCGTTTCTAAAGTGAAAGAGCACAGCCTTAGCTATTTTGGAGCTAACCCGATCTCTGCCACTTTATTGTACATATGCCCCATAGTGTGCACAAAACAAGCTGGAACCCCTGTATAGAGTGGCATTGAAGCTCATGTGGGGAGACTATTGGCAGCTGACATTCATAAGGGGTTTTACAACCTCTCCAGACATTGGCAGCAGCCTCTGAACACTTTTCTTTATAAAAACATTTCTTTATTGATTTTTCGTTAATTAACAATAACAATAAAAGAAAAAGAAAGCATAGTGCATCACCAGGGGTGCCGATAGTTCTTTGTAAGAAAAATAATGAGCATATCATCCTATGCCATCCCTTTCACCTGCCAAGGTAGAAAGAAAAATTACCTGCTATAGCTCAGATCTGTGATCGATACCCTCCACGCTTTTTCTTCATCTTATTCAATATGGATCATATTTTTTCACGTTATTGGGCACATCCCACATTACATACCCTCTCAGTTTGGCATACAGTAAACAAATAGCATATACATTGACATGTAGGTAATGAGGTACCAGAAGTAATAGTCTTTCCAGGGTGTCACTTCAGTTCTCAAGATGCTGATTCCATTTCATCTTTGGCATCCTGTGGATGGGTTAACAGATAGTTATGCAACAGATTCCATATGTCCCTGGGTCGGGACCGAGGGGGTAACATTTCAGTATATAAGGACAGTTGATCATTCCAGTAAATTAGGTCATATAGCCATTCCTTGAATTCTGAATCTCTCCCCACTTCCCTAGCAACAGGCAGTTCTACGCTTTGCCAGGAGAAGGGCCAGTGCCACGTATTTCCTGAAACTTGCTGAGACTTCCCCCATATGCCCCAATAGAGCCATGTGAGGAGTGATGTTTAGATCCTGACCTATCATGTCAGTGAGTGCTGTGGAAACCTCCCACCAGTAAGTCTGTATGAGTCCACATGACCATGGAAGGTGAAGAAAATCTGCTCTAGCCATTCCGCACTGGGCGCTTTTGTCATCGGGACGGAACTGGTAGCGGTGAAGTCTGGCTGGGGTGTAGTATACTTGGTGGGGAAACTTATTATAGTGTATAATGTGGAGTCTGCTGCTAGAGGCAATCCTCCCCGTTTGTGCACAGCAGTAGCGCAGTTGCTCATATGTAAGGGTGGTTCCTATGTCCACTTACCATTGGGCATGCCCTTGTCCCCCAGTATACTGGGCCTCAATTTGCACTGTACGATATAAGATGGAAATTAGGTGTTGTGGTTTTTCAACCTGAAGTAAGATATGAAGGGTATCCAATCTAGGAGGTTCACAAGGAAAGTCCTGGGTGGCAGCTTTTACATTGTGTCAGAGCCAAATATACAAAAATATATCTATTGGGGATGGTGACTGTCCATTGAAAAACTCATCCAGTGACATAAAGGAGCCCTGTTGATAGAGTGCACCCCAATGTGTAAGTCCGCATCTTTGGAGTAATTGTCTGCAGGCATTCTTGTGTGTGACAGGTAGAGCGGGACAAGCGGAGAGTATAACAGTAGCTTACCCAGTTTTCGGGCCAGTTTACGCCAAGCCTTAAATGTGCATGCAATGTAGTTGAATCCAATAAGGAATCCAGGTATGAGGCTGGGGGAACTGGGGCCATATATCCCTGCTCTATTGCCGACTGCAGGAGAAATGGAGTAGGTTTGTACCAATGAATGGCATGGTGTGCTTGAGCACACAGATAATATAGCTCCATACCTGTCGCCTCAAACCCTCCCTTCACAGCGTGAGGGTGTCCCATTGAATATGTTCTTGCTTGCCTGCCCACACTAGTCGTATCATCTGAGTTTTGAGTGCTTGTAAGAAGAGACGCTCCAGTGGAAGAGGTATGTTGAGGAATAGATATAGAAACTTGGGCAGTATGATCATTTTCATTAGCACTATGCGACCCCCTAGTGACAGGGGCAGTGAAATCCAGCGAGTTTTACTATCAGTGACTGTGCATAGTGCTGTGCCATAATTTCCTCTTATAACTTCCTCTTTGTCTCTTGAGGTTACCACCCCTATATACTTAAATTCAGAATGACACCACTGTAAGGGGTAGTCTGGGATGAAAGGTTTCGTAGCTGGTGTGAGAGGGAAGAGATGGGACTTTTCTTAATTAATCTGTACCCTGGATAACCCTCCAAACTGGGCAAATTCGCGGAGAACTCCATTGAAGCTGACTTGTGGATCTGTCAAATAAATGGAAATGTCATCCACATAAAGTGAGACTAAAATATGCCTGGATGGATAACGGAGTGTATAATTTAGGTGGCATTGGCGCAGCTTGGCTGCCAGTGGTTCCATCGCGAGGGTAAAAAGCTGTAGTGAGAGTGGACACCCCTGCCGTGTGCCTCTAGTTATATGCAGAGGAGTGGAGAGTGAACCATTGATCTTAACTCTTGTTACCGGCTGTGAGTATAGAAGGGCAATCCAGGCCAGAAATGAACGGGGAGCCCCATCTGGCAAAGGACAGTCATTAAGAAGTCCCACTCAAGGGAATCAAAGGCTTTAGTGGTGTCTAGGAAGGCTGCCAGGTCTGGATCGATGTCTTGGATCAAAGCAAATAATGGTCATAGATTATGTGACATGGACCCTTCAGGTATGAAGCCTGACTGGTCAGTCCTTATTAGAAAAGACATAAGAAGGTCGAGCGGGTAAGCAAGTATTTTAGCTAAGATTTTAACATCACAATTGAGTGACAGCAGCCTATAAGATTCACAGCTGTGAGGTTATTTACTCAGCTTAAGCAGAGCAATAATCATAGCTTCACGCATAGATGGAGGGTGTAGGCCATTCATCTTTGCCCTTCTGATATACGGATTTTAGTATCACTATGAATAGGCCAACATGTGCCTTATAAAAGTCTGCCGGCAGGCCATCAGTCCCTGGGACCTTTCCAGCTTGCAATTGCATGATCGCCTCTCGAATCCCATCATCTGTAATATCCTCTGCTAGGAAATTCCGCTGAGCGTAACTCAGCCAACCAAAAGCCACGTCATCCACTTAGGAGTCAGCATCTGTGTGCCTCCGGCTTGCAAGACTTATAGAGGGAGCCATAAAACAGGGAGAATGCTTGAAGAATCTCTGGCGTATCCCTATGTAGTATCCCGTCTTCACCTTGCACCTCTAGAATGTCATTGGTGGTAGATGGTTTCCGAGTCATGGTGGCTAGGGTGTGTCCTGGGCTTTCACCTTCCCTGTATGGACTAGCCTTGGCATAGTTGCCTCAATAGAGGCATTCTCTCTCTTAGCAGTTTCCTGAAACTCAGAAAGGGTTGTTCTAATTTGCTCGGATGTATTGGGATCATCTACATTACCCAGTTGGGCCTCAAATCGCTTAAGTTTTCCCTCCAGTTTGCTCAGGTGATTTAGCAGAGAGCACAGCACACCCCCACTCTTGGCAATGCAGTTTCCACTAATTGAGATTTTGAATGCCTCCCACACAGTGCCAATCATAGGTACTGAGTCAGTGTTTCTCGAGAAGAAATCGACAATCCCCTGTCTCAACTACTCGCGAAAGTGACTATCTAGGAGCCCAATGGCCTCTCTATCAGAGGGGTGGAATGCTATCCAAGCATCCAATAAGTCGTGTTCTTCCATGATATCCCTTATTTGTCTAGCAGCTGCACCATGGTAAGTGGATGGGATGTTGTAGGAAGCTGGCTCTGTATATACTATACCAAAGTAAGGTATAGAGTGCACAGAGTCCAGGGGTTCCCCAGAGGTATAGCAGAGGCTAAATTAGGTAAGTACTAACAGCTCTCTTTGTGGTAGTGTGGGCGAGAAGTTAGGCTTATCCAGAGGTTGTGTTAAGCATTTATTTTATTCACTCAATCAAGGACTGATTAAACATACTTAGAGACAGAATCGAGGCCAATTGGGTAAGTATAAAAAAAGATATACTTATGTTTTATTTTTAGAACCAAGTAGGGTTTGGTACAGGTAGGTGAAATGTACTTTCAATTGTAAACATTTGCACAGAAATGCAATTGGGAATAGATTTGCAATTGTTACAGGCTGGTATGGTTTCAAAAAGCAGTGTAAATTACACAGTAATTACTTTTGGATTGCTTTTAGATTACTTTTGGATTACATTGACTACTCGGGTGGTATGCCTAGATACCACACCGGGGATCTCACAATACAAGGTAAGTAAGACTTTTTAGGATTTGTAGTCTAGCTTCTTTTCCTCCATACAAAACACCGGCTCAACACAGGAACAAAAACACATAATAACCATTTTTCTCCCGTAGGAACCAATGTTATTGGTTTCAAAGGTAAGTAAATGACTTACGAGTGGGACCTTTGGGGGTTAGGATCAAGGTTCCCTAAGGTCTAGGTTGGCACTCAAGTTGCACCACCAGCTGCACTGGGGCAGCCGGGTGCAGAGTGCAGGGGGCCAATGTTAGCCAACAGGGCTAAGGGGGCCTTTGGTCAGGGGCTGCTTACGAGCAGGCCACTCGGGTGTGGGAGCAAAGCTCTTGGGGTTAAGATCAGCATTGCAGGCATCCAACAAACAGCATTGGAGCTGCACCACCAGCAACACAGGGGCAGCTAGGTGCAGAGTGCCAAGGCGACGTCGGGGACCCAGTGGATATCAATTGAGATCTTCGGTTCAGAAAAGAGGCTGCAGGCTCAGGCAGTGAGACTTCCTAAAGGCGACCACCAGCTGTAGAGGTAAGCTGGGATCTTGGGGGATGCCTGGACACCATTGGTGGGGTCTCCCCAGGCCGTGGGTTGTCTTTTGGAGTTGGATTCTTCAGACCGCCTCAGTCGCGGTCATGGTCTTGTTACCGCCTTCAGTCGCGGTCGGGGGACCCTTCAGGTTGAGGCTGCAGGTGCCGTCTCGAAGCTTGTGGGAGGTTGGGGGTCACCAGATACCAGGTCAGGATCGCTGGGGAGACCTCCTTGTGGTGTTGGGCTACTCAGACTTGGGCCGTGGCAGCCGGGTGAAGAGTTTTGCAGGACCGCAGAGCCGCCTGGATCCGGATTCTGGTCTTGGAGTCTTTGGTTTGAGCAAATCCAGTGCTCATGGGAGACAGACTATGTAAGGTGAGTGCAGGGCAGATCCTCCAGGCTCTGGGGGCTGCTGGACATGCTGGTTTCTTTGCTGTAGGCAGGTCGGAGTCGGAACAGGCCAGCAGGGCTGGGACCAAAGCAGTAGGTGTACTCTTCTTCCTGGGTCAGCACAGCTCTTCGATCCTTCTTCTTTCTTCCTCGAATGTGAGGAGGCAAGGTTCAGAGTTGCCCCTATATACTACATTTAGGGGTGTGCAGGTTGGGACCAATGGGTCCATTCCTTGGGGTGAGTACACCCCCTATTGTGCCACCCGCCAGTGGGAGGGGGGCATGAGCCTCTTCCTAATTGGGTGGGTCCCCTTATCTCGAAGATGTAGGGGACTGAGATGTGTGCTTCACCTCGCCTCACCTCCCCCACCTGAGGCGTGGGGTTGGCACAGGTGGGCACACCTCTCAGCTCGGTTTTCACACCTATTCTCCCACCGAAGGGTGAGAATTGGTGGGAGCCAGTTGCTGGGGGCACCAAAAGGCAGGGACAGCTTACAAAGGTGGCAGGCCTTTGAAGCTTCCCCTTTCGTGGACCCAACCCATCCTGGGGGAGGAGGTGTGACGCCTCTGCCCAGGATGGGCTTTGTTTCTGGACCCAGATAGCTGAGGCTCTCTACCCAGGGGTCCAGAAACCTGTTTGGTGGTGGCAAATGGCGGGCAGCCATTCAGGAACCACACTGGGCATTTTTCAGGGGGCATCTCTAAGATGCCCTTTGTGTGCATTTTACATTAAATCCCACACAGGCATCAGTGTGGGTTTAATGTGCCATTATGGAACTGTGGAGTTCGTAGTGACCAACTCTCTTTATAGCTTCACTGCACTTACAATGTCCAAGGATGGACTTGGACACTGTAGGGGTACAGGGCTCATGTCATTGTACCCATCAGGGGTCTAGTGCACCCTCCTAGAGGGGTGGCTTACCTAGGCCACAGGCAGTGGATTGTAGGCCTGGCACACAGGGATGTGTGTCAGGATGACTCTTCATTTTACTCTGCACCAAAACACGCAGCCTGCAATGGCAGTGAATGGATGTTAAGATACAGTGCCCCTAAGGGTGGCACAATAGGTGCTGCAGCCCTTAGAGGCCTTCTCTGGTCACAATGCCCCTGGTACCCAGGGTACCGTTTACAAGGGGATTACCTGTGGCCAGAGATGCCAATTGGGGGTACAAAGGTACAGATTTGGGAAAGAACACAGGCCCCGGGAATCTGATTGGCAGGAACGTAGGGCACACCAAGTCAAAGTGCATCATGTGTCAGCCAAAAAGTGGGGGGTAACCATGCAAAAAGGGGCACTTTCCTATTTTTCTACAGAAGTGAGTTCGGTCGATGGTTGTGTTAAGAGTAACATTACCCCCCCACCCCCACACACAGAATAAGGGACGGGCCTATATCAACAATTTGTCCCCAAAGACTGTCAAAAAATGCAAGATCCTCTGTGTTGGGACCATAGCAATGGCAGACGAGTTCAGTCTACCCCTTCTAAACAAGTATCTGCCGTTAGTATCATTCAAAGAGCTCTGTGGGACACAGGGTACCCCCTTGCGAATGACTGTAAGAGTACCTCTTGTGTATGAAGAGTATGTGGAGAATTGCCTGTGGGAGTCCCTACAGGCAGCAAATGACACTCTGGAAGCTTTGATCAAGTGAGTTTCTTGCAGTAGGGCTATGTGAATATCATGTCGGTCCAAATATGCTAAGATAAGTCTGCACTTTCGTGGGTTACCAAGGCCTCTGACATTATAAGTGAGGCATTTATATGTTGCACGTGTGGATGTTATCTGTGCAGCAGTACTATTTATCATGTAAAGGTGGGTTATTATGCACTTGATAATCGTATTGAGTTGAGAAGCAGTATAGCACAGGACAATAACAGTGCGGTATTAGCATGATGGATCGGTGAGCGCAATATAACATATCAAACAAATGCAGTACCAACATAATGCAGCAATGAGCACAACAGAACTTACCAAACGTTCCCATGACCCACCTCCCACTGACCACCCAAACCCTCCAGGACACTTATCCCTCCCCAATAAAGCTACTAAAGACTGTGGAACTGGAAGTGAATATGTCTGTTCTATGGTGGAAACATCCACAGCATGCAGAAAAGAATAAAAGAAGAAACTGAAAGAATAAGAATAAAGGCAGAAGAGAAAAATGTGGAATAAAAAGTCGTCAAACAGAAAATCACAAGAAAGAATCAAAAAAACAATTCTTAAATCTCAGTATTAACAGTCTAAATTAGGAGTAACGTGTAGTGGCATTACATAGAGGGCCAAAGGGGGTCCTCCTCGTGTAAATGAGGGCATCTAGGGAAGTCCAGTATTTCCCCATCTAGCTCTGCATGCATAAGTATAAGGCAGGCAGAAAGGCAGAATAAATCGCACATAAATTTAAAAAAAAACTACAGCGTCTGTCTAGGTAAGAAAGGGCTTCTAAGATGATTAGCTGTCTAGTGGGAGGATAGCATTGTGGAGATGGCAGGTTCAGCTCACGTCTGACATCGGCGAAGAGGGCCTGGATGAGGCAGCAGATGGGTTCATCGGGGATGTGCGGATAGTGTTGGCACATACATTCGGTATCCTGCTGGGGGCTCATGAAGTAGTGTTTCTCGCCCTGGAAGGAAACATGGATTCGGGGTGGATAGAGCATTTTTTAGGGGATGGCGGCCTGTCTCAGCTTCTGTTTAACAGGTATGAATTTTCTCCCTGCTTCCTGGACTGCGATGGTAAAGTCAGGGTATATGCATACTCCGTTTCCATCAAACTGCAGATTACGCTTTTCTCTTGCCAGGCGCAGGGCAGTGTCGCAATCTCTATAGTTAAGTAGTCTGACAATTATCAGTCTTGGAGGTGCCCCAGGTGGAGGGCATGGCAGTAGTGCATGATGAGCTCGCTCAACTATGAGTAGCTTAGAGAAGGAGTCTTCACCAAAAAGGGTGGTAAGGAGCCGCTCAACGTAGTCCTCCATTTTGCCTGTTTTTGTGGATTCTGGCACCCCTAAAATGCGCAGATTGTTGTGGCGAGATCTCACCTCCAGGTCTTCATTTTTTGCCGCGTTGAGTTTCAGGACTGTTTCCATGTTGAGTAGTTGATCACCATGGCCCGACACAGTGTCCCCTACTGTGGAGAGGCATTGTTCCGCTTCTTTGAGGCGCCTGTCTTGCTTCTCCAACTTGCACGAGATGGAGTCCATTCTACTACACATAGTGTCCATTTTGGTTTCAATGGAAGTTAAACTTTGCTGCATGGTCATCAGTAGAGTTTCCATGTCTATTGCATCTGTGGGTTCATCCGAGAGAGTCGTTAGTGATAAATCGGTCAGTGCAGCTGTTTGGAGTACACGTAGATTGTCAAGTGTCAAATTACAGCTTGGCCTGACGGCCATCTGATTTGCCCATATTGCTGGTAGCAGGTACAGTCCCGGAGTCACGCTGATGTATATTAGAGGACCGGTGGTTGGGCGATTATGTCTCTGCAAGGAGCAACAGATTTGTGTGTGACAGGGTTGTCAGAAGTGGAGACAGAGCTGCGCCACAATCTCTCACCTGCTAAGTTGGTGTGTTAGAGCATATCTCAAGGAGAGTGAAGAGCATATGCCAAATAGTGGTAATGTCAATGTGGCAAACTCTTGCACCGGGCCAAGATGTACCAGTGATTCAGAAAGAGTAGCAAAGAGATTGCATGAGGCGTCTTGGTGTCCCAGTCCTGCCTGATCCCCATTAATCTGTACCGGGGGGGGGGGGGGCAGAAGCAGACTTAAGTCCCACCAGAAGTGACCAAGGGCCTATGGGTGTTGCACCAAGGTAGATATCAGCATCAAACTCCTTTCCTTTCTAAGGCTTTCGTTGTTTTTTAGCAAGGTATGCAGGATGTTATTTTACAGTTTTAGATATTGTGGTCAAGTGAGTCAGGTAGTTGTAGGCCCGCCATTGGGAGGTCACTCCCAAATGAAAACGCAGGTAAGTAGTGCTTGTCACAGTAGGTGCAGAGCACCTGGCGAGGCAGTGCTAGTCTTTCGTTAGATTCAAGAGGAGGCAGAGTCCGTGCATGTTTTTTTTTTTTTTATGTATTTATTAGCATTTTCTTAATTGCGGTACAAAAACAGTACGAGTATCCAGGGCACATGAGTTCTTTCAGTGGTACATCAGCAATATATGTCAGTTTTAGCATTATACAGGCAAACAACAATTGAGTATGCTTAGGGGGGTAATAGAAGCTCCTCCCCCTCCCTCCACCCAGCACCCCAACCTAAGGGATCACTGTGAGTCAGTGAGCGTGAGACCATAATGTTTTAGCCATGGCTTCCATATTTTCCAGAACTTTTTGGGACAGCCCCGTGCTATGTAGGTCGTTTTCTCTCCTAGCATATAGATGTCCATTCCCCTTCTCCATTCGGCCAGTAATGGACACAGTGCAGCCCCCCATGCCCTTGCCAGGTCACGTTTAGCCACCACCAGTCCTAGCTGAAGCAGCGTTAACTTCGGTCTGGGGAGGTCAATCTCTGTGTGTATGCCCACAAAACAAACAGGGGGTTCAGAGGTATCGCCTCCTCCAGGATAGCTTCCAGTTCTTTCAGCAGGGTTGCCCAATATGTTTGAATGTGTGAACATTCCCATATCGTATGGAAGAATGTACCCTCAGTCCTGTTGCACCGCAGGCAATTGGGCGCTTCCGCCCTCCCTATGCGATGCAGTCAAGCTCTGTCCTAGTATGCTCTATGCAGGTATTTGAATTGGATCAATCTAAGGTGGGACTTGATAGCCACCTCCCGGGGGTGCATCAGCGCTATTTCCCAATCCAGATCCTCTATCTCACCTAAGTCTGCCTCCCATTTCGCCCTCAACTTCTGCAGGGAATCTGGCTTGTTGTTAATTATAATTCTATATGTCCAGGGGACTGCCTTTTCCCCAATCTCACCCATCAGGAGTCGTCCCTCTAACGGGGCGTACTCGGGAACGTCGCTGGTGTCTATACGTTGTGCCCGCCATGCATGCGCCAACTGCAGGTATTTATAATATTGCGTCTGACTCATATCATATTCCGTCTGAAGATAGGAGAACGTTACCAGCTCTTTACGATATAGTATGTCTTTAAGTCGTGAGATACCCAGCAGGTCCCACTTCCCAAAACCTCTCAGCTTCGCAATTTCTTTGAGCCTGTTCCCCACCCAGAGTGGGGTTTCCCTGGTCTCCCGGTCGCCCCATTTCATCTGTTGCTCTGCCTTCTTCCATGCCGCAATCACGATCCGCGTAGCAGTTAGAAGCTTTGCGGAACCCCTCCCCGTACAGGTAATGTGTGCGCGGGCGCCCGACGAATTGTGTGCGCTCCAGCGCGTAGGTAGGGTGGTCTCTCTCTACGTGTTCCCATTCATTCACAACAATTAAATGGGCCGCCCAGTAATATGCCCGATGGTCAGGTAGGGAAATGCCGCCATTATATTGGTTGCGTTGCAATGTCGCCAGTGCTATCCTCGGAGGTCTACCGTTCCAGAGGAACGTCCTCAGTGTGTCGTCAATTTTAGTGAACACCTCATCCGGTATCAGCTGATACGTGTTTTGCAGAACATATAAGAATTTTGGGAGCACTATCATTTTATAAAGCGCCGCCCTGCCTAGCAACGTCAATGGCAAGGATTTCCATCTTTCCACGTCTGAGCGAAACTCCCTGAGCACCCTGTAAAGATTGCGATCCAGCGCCACTGCTGTTTCCGTAGTAACATAAATCCCCAGATATTTTATGCCATTGGGAGCTGTCTGAAGCTGGCTCGTGTGGTCACTGTACTCTCCATTCCGACCCACTGGGTAAAGGCATGATTTCTCCCAGTTAATTTTGTATCTCGCATGTGCTCCGTACTCTTCACAGCTAGCCATGATATTAGGGAGCGTTATTTCAGGGTTCGTAACATACAATAGTATGTCGTCAGCATACAGGGAGATGCGCTCGTCAAAGTCCTCGTTCTCACCTCCCCGGAAACCCGTTATACACAGGTGTGCTTGAATGACACATGCGAGGGGTTCCAGGACCAGTGCAAAGAGGAGAGGGGACAGGGGACATCCCGGTCTAGTACCCCGTCCTATTGGGAATTCCTGTGACACCACACCATTAACTCTGGTTCTAGCCAGGGGTTTCTCATAGAGAATGGCGATCCATTGCCTGAAGGCAGGGCCAAATCCAAACTCGTCCAGAGCAGACATAAGAAAGGGCCAGTGAACAGTGTCGAATGCTTTTTCAACATCGAGGGACAGGATGAGGTGCGGGTCCGTCCTTGTAGTTACCACTTCCAGCCAATTATGTAGCCTCCTAAGGTTAAGTCTCGTCGCCCTGTTTGGCATAAAGCCAGACTGATCTTGGTGAATGAGACTAGTGATTACAGCGGTGAGCCTGCTGGCTAATATTCTGGCCAGAATTTTGGTTTCCATGTTAATAAGGGAGATGGGTCGATACGAGCTACACTTCTGTGGCGGTCTGTCTTTCTTGGGGATTACCACAATTGTGGCTGTCCGCAAATCCCTGGGGAGACTACCCACCTCTTGCACCTCTAGGTACATCTGAAGGAGGTACGGACTAAACAGCGTCATGTTCTGCTTAAAAAATTCAGGGGGGAGCCCATTGGGGCCCGAGACCTTCCCAGTTTTCAGCTGACCAATGGCTTCTATGATTTCCTCTATCGTGATCTTTTCGTCCATTTTCTGCGACTCGCTGGTTGTCAGCTTGGAGAGTTGTATCGTCTGAAGATATGCCCGGATTTGTGCCGGCTCTGCCAGAGAACGTTGCGCATAGAAGGTCTCATAGTACCCAGCGAAGGCATTGGCTATTTCAACGGAAGTTGTGTGAGTCTGACCCTCCTCAGTCTGTATCTGGGCAACCCACCTACTGTCTCGCTCTTTTTTGCTGAGCCATGCAAGAAGCCTACCAGTTTTGTCACCTACATCATACAGATGTAGATGTAGACTTCGCAACAGGGAAGGGTCGTCGCTCGTGATGGCTTGTGTTTCTAGCCGCAGGAGCTGGGATTCGAGCCCCGCAATCTCTTCACCTTCTTTCCGCTTTTTATAAGCTATGATGTTCTGGGCCCTATCCCGCAGGACTGGTTTATACGCCTCCCATAGCGTAATGGCGGAGTCTACTGACCCTACATTTTTATGAAAGTATAGTTCCATATCCACCCTGATTTCTTTGGCAACCTGAGGATCCCTCAGTTCCCATGGATTAAGCTTCCATTCCCCGGCCGGGCGTTGTGTACGGACACCTACTGTGAGCCAGAGGGGCGAATGGTCTGAAAGACCCCTTGCCAGATATTCTATCTTTTGAATCTCTCCTATTTCCCCTGCAGGGGCTAGTATATAATCCAACCTTGAGAAGGCTTTGTGGGCACCTGAGTCAAAGGAATAGGCTTTAGTCTGAGGATGCTGCCTGCGCCAAATGTCAGTAAGTGTCAGTGTGTCTGCAAACCGTTTAAGCGGTGTCTCTTTGGGGCCGCCCGTTGGGACGGTCGTACGATCTAGTGTGGTTTCCATTACGTCATTGAAATCCCCTCCAATAATGTGTGTGTCAGAGCCCGCTTCCAGAAGGATCGCTGCGAGCTTCTCCAGCGTTTGTCTTTGCAACCTGGGGGGTGCATATACACTAATTAAAGTGATACTTCGTTTGTCCCATACACCCTTAACAGCGACATATGCACCAGTAGGATCTGTCCTGGTGCGTTCAGCTCTGAATGGTGGGCTTTTCCTGATTAGGATGGCCACCCATCTCGCCCCGGAGGAGAACCCGGCGTGGGCTAATGTCTTGTATGCCCCTCGGCCTAGAAACCCACAGTGTGTGCCCTTCAGATGTGTCTCTTGCAGTAAGATGACATCCGGCTTTAATCGTTTGAAATATGCCGCCACCAGTCCTCTTTTGACCTTGTTCCCCATCCCGTTTACATTCCATGAGAGGAGCGAGTATGTGCCCCCACTAAGTGTCGTCATCATGGTGTTGTGCCCTTCTCACTGCTGTAGCCAGTACCCCAATATCTCTGTCTCCGTTTCTGCAGCCTCATATAATGTACATTCCTGCTATTTTCCCCTGTAACTGTGTAGGAACCCCAACCCCAACACCCCCACCCCACCCCCCCACTCTCCCCCACTACCCAACCGACTACCCCTTGTGTCGACATGACCAACTGTGTCGTGTTCGGATCGGAGAGGTCTGTCGCCCACCCCCCCAGACTTGTTTGCTCAAGTTTCTCCCTGCCCCTCCAGCCCCTTCCTGACTAGGTTATCTGGGGCCCGGATTTCTGGCTACTGACTTCTAGGACTGTCTAAAAGGTAAGGGAGGCTCTATGCAAGAATAAACAGTTCAAAAAGTCCACCCTGAAACGAAAAAGATGAAAACAGAAATAAAAGGGGGAGGTGGAGAGAAAGCGAGGAAGGAGGGGAGGGCAAAACAACAAAGAGAAGAAAAAGGGTGGGGCGGGGGAGCGGAAGGGAAAGGGACGAAAGAAGGTCAACTACACCAGAGGAAACTGAACACACGGGGCGGCGTGCAAGCTCCTCTGTTGGCTTACTGTCCTTCGGGCCTTCCGGGCCTGGCGCTGCTCATCATTCCTCTTCTGTTTCTGTGTGCCGGGTCCGAGTGTCCGCATCGGTCACAGCTTCTGCCTCTCCCGGATTTTCAAGGAGATTGATGTTTTGAATTAAGGGGTATTCCTCCTCTGAGTCCGTTGCAATGTCCTGGTCAGTGCAGTCTGCCGAACGCCGCCGAGCTGATTCCTTCGTCTGCGGTTTCGCGCCGGGTCTATCCATGTGGTGTGTGCTTTCAGAGTCCGAGGCTCTTGGCATCGTCCCCTTCACCCTCCTGCTCCGATACGGCGTCCCCCTGAGCTGCGCACCTGGGGCTGTCGTGGTGCCCCTCCATTTAAAGCGCTGAGATCTGGATCTGTTGCTGCATGGCGGCGGGGCCCTCCCCGACAGTGGCGCCGGGCCCCCACTGCTCTTATCAGAGGGCGTTCTTCTAGCCAGTTCCATGCCTCTTCTGGAGTGTTGAAGAACATTGTCTTCGCCTGATATATCACTTTGAGTTTAGCAGGGAAGAGGAGCATATATGTAATTTGCAACTGTCGTAGCTTATCTTTCACTGAGTCAAACGTTTTGCGTTGCTTCTGCACCTCTCGTGAGTAGTCCGGAAACACCATTATCTTAGTATTGTCCTTCCGGATTTCCCCCTTTTGCCTGAGTTCACGGAGGATGAGGTCTCTGTCCTGGTAGTTAAGAAACCTCGCGATCAGCGGACGCGGCGGGGCACCCGGTGGCGGCCGAGTCCCCGGTATCCTGTGAGCTCTTTCGATTTATAAAGCATGATGAGAAACGTGCATCAGGGAGTGAGTCCACCATCCATGTACGCAGGTAGGCACCCGCGTCTGACCCCTCAATGGCTTCCGGAAAGCCGATAAAGCGGAGATTGTTTCTTCGGGCACGATTTTCAGCGTCATCAACCCTCCAGAGTACATACTTCACGGCCGCAGTCAAGGCCGCGACCTCAACCCGGAGAGTGTGTGTGGTATCTTCTACTTCCGATATGCGGTGTTCGGCTTGTGTAACTTTTTGGGATACATGTCGCAGATCTTGGCGGAGCAAGTTAACATCTATTTTAATTTCATGGATTTTACCTTCCAACGCCTCTCTGGACGACTGAATGGCCTGAAGGATGACGTTATTGTCCGGCGCGTCCGCCGCGGCGGAGGCAGGGTGATCCGTCATGGGCAAAGGTTTGGCGAATTTATCCATTTTTCCCTGCTTCTGTGGTTTAGGGTCCTTGTCCCGCGCCATCTGGGACCACCACCCGTGCAGGCAGCAAGGTTGTCGATGTTAGGAGGACCGTGGTGTCACCAGTGGCCGCGAGCGGTGCGTTTCCAGCGGGTGCCCCACCACGTGGCCGCGTCAGCAGCGGATTCCCTCAAGAGCTTCCCCTCCTGGGGGATGTCTTCCCCACCTTCTCGCAGCCTTCTAGGGAGGGGATCGTCGTGTGTCAGGGTTCCACCTACTTCCCTCGGCGTCAGGCGTGTTCAACCGCTAATGGTCTGCAGCAACGTGGACACACCGCTGCGACAAGGGTCTGTCACGCACTTCGGTCTTCAATCTAATCACCAGCACGACATAACCCCTGGTCTCGCCCACTGGATGGCATACAAGTCCCACGACTTCTCACAGGTGTGCGTGTGTCACACAAAGAGGGGCTGGGCCCGCATGACCCTCCATTCGCCTGCCCCAGAGTGTTTCGTGGCAGCCCCAGGTGACGCCAGACCTAGCGCCAACCCTCAGGCGGGGTCTCCCTGCTGTGCAGTCTTCTGTAATGTCTGTCGCAATGGCTCCCTCTCGCCGCACCGCAGGCCTCTCAGTGTCCCACCACACTGTTCCCCACGCACAGGCTCACTCTACTGCCTCTATGACAGCGCGAGTTCACAGGCGGCAGACTGGAAGTGGGAGGTGATCGCGCTGGCATCGGCTTGTCAAGTCTCTAAGTTCGGCTCACTTCCGCTCACCGACTCCCCCGCGGGCCACCTTACCGCTTACTGTCGTCAGGGAGCACCCCCGATGTGGTCGCCAGCTCGTCCTCATCTCGACGGGCCAGTCGGTGCCTCCCGCCCCTCTACAGGCAGCTTCCGGGTGCAGCACTGGCTCAGTCCAGCCATCACGACCGCGCTCACCCTAGAACAGTCAAGCTTGTAACCTTATGTGGGCACATCGGGCGAGGGGTCCGTGCTGGCCATCCGCCCCGAGGGCAGCCAAACAGTATACAACTTCAGCGCAGGACATCAGACCGTGGATGCATTTACATGTAGCAACGTGTGGATTGACAGCTCCGCCACCGTGGGCTTGTCCCCCCGCCACTTCGTGTAGGAGTATAGCTGGCAGGCAATGGTGCAGTCCGCCGATCACTACTCCCCAGTCTAGATCTCAGGGATCTCTTCGGTGTGACGCACTGCCTCCGCGCTGGACTCTCCGGTGGGACTCGGTCGGTGGTTCCTGAAAACTCCGCGGCACAGCCCGCTGCAGTCGCCGCCGCCACCGCCGCTCGCACGGCTCACTGCTCACTGCTGCGGCTCCCCTGCACGGCTCTCCGTGGCTCCCTGCCGGCCCCCGAGTACGTACCGGCCAGCAACCACAGCCGCTCGGCGCCGCTCGGCGTCAGGCAGGCAGGAGGGGGACCCCTCTCCGTGCGGAGCCCTCCGGTGTCACCAAGTTTCCTCTGTCTGCACTTTGTGGAAGGCCCCAGCCCGGTGGCTCACGGCCGGGGTGTGTAGCTGTGCTCAGGCCTGCGCCCTTGCCGGTGCCGCCATTTTGTCTCCGAGGTCGCCGCACCAGGCTCTCTGTTACTTTGCAGACAAATCGCGGCCAGCTTCTTCCAACCGGAGTCACCTCTGTGTGTGCGCGCTGTTCGCGCACTCGATTCCCGGTACTGCAAGTCAGGATGTCAAGTTTGAGCCGAGGATCTTATCAGGATCATTGGCAAGCTCACGGAGCTCCGGTCGGACACGTCTAGTCCGCCATGCTGCTGGCCACCTAGTTCCCGTGCATGTTGATTAACAGTAATTATACAGAGTTCAAGAGATCAACATGAATATTGAAGATTGCCGCTGGGACTGTCCTGTGTAACTGGTGTAGGCGGCTAGGAAATAATGATACTGACCAATCCCAGACAGCAAGCTAGCGACCTGATGTCCGCCTCACAGTTCACTGGAGCCGGCTTTGGGGTGTCAGGAGTGGCCTCCTTCTTCGGCCTTCCCAATGCAGGTTGCTCAGCAGGGCTCAGCGTGTACTATGCGTTGTGGGTGGCCGCACTGGCACTGTTCCCCTGGTGGCGAGGGCCATATTGGGGTCAGCCTCACGCTCGTAGGGCCTCCGCACAGCAGTGGGTGGCCCAAGTGGTCAGGGCAAAGTGTCTGCAGTGGCAGGTAGTGGATGCATCTCCCTGTTTAATCTCCAGGGGCCTAGCCTTCACATTGTGGCCACTCCATCAGTCCCGAACCTCTGGCTCCTAACAGCAGCAAGGCAGTCGGTGCTGGTGGAAATGGGCTCACACCCAGTCATTGGCAGTTACAGCGGCAAAGCCAGGGTATCACTCCAAATTCCTTCCATGGTATTGCAGTGGGGGAAAAGCACCCCCAATCGCTCTGCGGGCCCAGCACTCACTGCATCAAGGCTGTGCCGCAAATCACGCCAGTGCCTTGGGCGGCACCATGCCTCCTCCGCAGCCAAGGGCTCACAGTGCAGCTATTGTAGAGTTTGTGGTATCACTGTCATCTAAAATCGCATAGACAGATTACGGGAGGCATCTAGGTTGCATTCTTCATATTGTTTGGTCTCAGATGAGGCAGAATGATGGCGGTTTGTGTCCCTGGACTGCCAAAGCCTCACAGTAGTGCGGCCATCTTGCTCGCCACTCTCTGGCTCCCCAGCATCTGAACATTTCGATATTTGTTTTTGGGGGTGAGACTGCTCGACCAGTGCTGGGCTTTAAGTAATGCCTCTTACATGGTTGTTTAAGTGGTGATTTGATCAAAGCTCTGCCCCAGTTCTAGTCACCACCCCTTCAAAGCCCTGCCACCTCTCACATAGTAAAAATATTTTCAAATTTGGCACGTTTGATAACGGCTGTGCTGTGTCAAAAACTCCAGTGACAGAGACCCTGGAGGTGCCGCCGCCTGGGTCCACGCTTGCGCTGCTGAAAAGCTCATCCATATAGCCATCTCGAGATCGCAGTGAAGGACCTCCCTGCGCCCCCAGCCTCCACATCCTGCCCCACAGCACATACGGTGGGCGGCACGGCGATGACCTTGGCACTCGCCCCTATGCCACTGAAAAAACCCCAGCCCAATAAGGTCCTCAGTTATTTTGGCTCGTCCAGGCCTGGTGTGGGGGAAGAGGAGGAGAACCCAGTGGCTGCAGGGATGGCACTTACTCAGGAGGACCTACTGGCAACTCTGAAGGAGTTCAAGAGGGAACTTAGAGAGGACATACAGGCGGACATAGGCGCCTCATTTGACGCCTTCAGAGCAGAGATGGGAACAAAACTAATCGCACTACAGGCGTATGTAGACTTGGTTGGCACCCGCACCCTGGATGTGGAGGCGAAATGCCAGGAGCTCGAAGGCCGAGACAAACCATTGGAGGAAGGTGCGGAATGCCTCGCCGCTCATCGAAACACTGCCCTGCTAAAATGCGAGGACTTAAAGAATCGCTCCCGAAGAGACAATATTAGGGTGAGGGGTCTTGCAGAAGGAAGGGAAGGATCAGATCTAGACTCATTCATGGTAAGCCTCTTCCCTAGCGTCTTGGGGGACGACGCCACGAAGGTGCGACTGGAGCACGTACATAGGGTGGGCCCAATTCAGCAAGCAGAGAATAGACACCCAAGGGATATCCTGGCTAAATTTAGCTCCTTTAGGGTCAAGGAACTGGTCCTTAGGAAAGCCAGAAGCAGCGACTCGGTCAACTTTCAGGGCGTGACGTGCTCATTCTTCCAAGACGTGGCCCAGGCCACACTAGCTCGTTCGCAACAGTTCCGGCTGATCACAGCAGCTCTACGAGAGCGCCAGATAAAATACCGCTGGACATACCCCTTCAGGATAACCTTCTCCCTCAGCAACAAACAACATCATTTCACAGAGGTGGAGGGGGCGGTGGCCCTCCTCGGCCTTGGGAGATCACCTCCGCAGCAAGAGGCAGTTGCAGGGAATACATGTGCAGAGCAGCCGACGAAGCAATACGCGCCTGATCCTTGGCAGACGCCCAAGAAGGGGGGTAAGTCGGTGAAACGTTGACAATGGGGCCTCATCCATGTGCCGACGCCAGGCAGAGTGAGCACACCTCAACTGCTGCCCGAGTAATTGTTCCGCCGTGGGGAGGAGGTGACATTGCGACAGAGGAGCTAGATGTCAAAAGACCCCAGATCCCGGGATCCAGGGAAAGGGAGAGCCTTTTTCTTTATACACAATCATCAGACTTCTCTCTGGCTCTCTCTCTTTGACTCGCCCTAACTTACGAATGTTGGCTCACCAGAACTAGTGTCCAAAACCGAACACTTGCGGGGCTCTGGGAGCGGGAATGGTCTTGCCCCAGAAGCCACCAGAATATGAAGCCCTTTGGTGGCTTCGTGGACTTCCTAAACAACTGTTATTGGTTTAGTTTACTGTTCGTGTTCTCACCGTGGTGTCTAACATGTGTATCTTTTGAATGGATCATTGTGGGGCTAGAGGGGGGGTGGGGACTGGGTCAAGGGTGTTGATGATCGGGTGGGTGCAACAGAGCTCGGGTCCTTGCGGGGACAACACACCACTGCATTGAAATGGTAGTTAATTTTATGTCATGGAATGTTAGGAGCCTCAACTCCCCTAACACGAGGCAGCGTCTGTGGAAATTCCTAGGGGATCAACAGGTACACTTGGTTGGCTTACAAGAAACCCATCTTAGGAAAGGGGAAGACCACCGCTTAAAACATAACAACTACCCATTAATTTTTCGCTCCTCTAACCTGACAAAGCAGAACGAGGAGACCTTGCTGTTTCATTCTTCCATTCACTTTCAACCTCATGACACCAAAACAGACAGGGAGGGGAGGTTTCTGATGGTCAGGGGGGAGCTGATGGGGTGACCCTGCACCATTGCCATAGTTTATGCTCCCATCCCTGGGCAGTCGGATTTTCTTCTCACATTTCTTTCTTCTTCGGAGGGCTTTGCATCGGGGGACATTGTTTTAATGGGAGATTTCAATCTTATTTGGGATCCCACAACAGACACAATGCACTTACAGATGGCCACAGGGGGTGGGGGTCTTTAGTAAAGCACTAAAATCATCTCTGCAACAAATGGGTCTGCTGGAGGTCTGGATGGCCCTTAATCCCTCAATGCGCGACTACTTTCTTTTCCCAATCCCACAGATCGTACTTCAGGATTGATTATATTTTTGCCAGCCTATCACTCTTGCAGTCAATCACGAGTGCCCATTTCCACCCTATAAGCCTCTCCGACCATGCCCCGCTAGCAAGTCCACTAAACTGGCCGGCTCCACGCTCCAAACTTGCTAGGTGGTACTTTCCCAATATTCTATGCCAAGATAGGCTCCACCGGGATGATCTACGAAAGTCGATCAAGGACTTCTTCACCACCAATGTCCCCGCAGACACCGCTCACGTAAACAATTTGGACGCCTTCAAGGCATCGCACTGACCACCTCCATGAAAAAGCTCCAGTCGGAGGAAAGATTGACACTAGAGAGGGATCTACGAGAGGCAGAGAGGGCACACAAAGATTCCCTGTCCATCCACTCCCTGCGGGAAGTCACAGCATTAAAAGGGAAGCTCCAAGCCATCTACACCAATAGAGCAGAGAAAACTATCTTGAGGCACCAGGCCCGAGGATATGAGGGTAAAGACAAAATAGGCCCGCTGTCAACTCGACAGCTTAGAGCGAAACAAAAAAAAGAATATGTCAAGTAGATAGTCGACACTAAGGGGTCCCTACACCTTAGTGAGGCGGGAAAGCCAGGGGCCTTCTGCGACTTTTATCGGACCCTCTATACGGCTGATCCCCCACTGGAACAAGACCAGACCCAATACCTGGACTCGTTGGTGCTCCCACAGGTCTCTCCGGCCACCAATGACTAGCTTGGCCGTCCCATAACACAGGAGGAGGTACAGAACGCAATAGACGGTCTTTAGCTCCGGAAAGCCCCGGGTCCAGATGGGCTAACTGCCCAGTTCTATAGAATGTTTACAACCGAGCTAACTCCCCACCTCACAGACCTCTTCAACGCTATGGCAGCGAGCCAGAGTGTGTCTTCATCCATGCGGGAGGCTCTAATTACGGTAATCCCAAAGGCAGGCAAGGACCCCCAATCATGTGCTTCATACAGACATGTTGCCCTGCTAAATTTAGACGCTAAACTATACTCTAAAGTCTTGGCCAACAGATTGGAGGATGTCTTACACACTCTCATTCACCCCGACCAATCGGGCTTCATCAAAGGTCGCCAGACCCAGGACAACCTCCGTAGAGTATTCCACTTAGTGGATAAAGTCCAGAAGAAACGCATCCCAGCGGCCCTTCTTTTCCTAGACGCAGACAAGGCCTTCGACCTTGTTGATTGGTCCTTTCTATTGCACACCCTACGCCGCTTTGGGTTTAGTAACGCCTTTCTGGGAACGGTGAAAGCTGACTATGGATCCCCGAAATCTCGGGTATTGGTGAATGGGGTGGCCTCGGACTTCTTCAGCCTTGCTCGAGGCACCAGACAGGGCTGCCCCTTGTCCCCAATGCTTTTTGCCCTCAGTATTGAACCATTTGTGGCGAGGATAAGATCCAATCTGAGGATCAGCGGCATTAGCTTTGGCTCAGACGAGCACAAATCTCGCTCTTCGCGGACGATGTCCTACTACCTATTACTAACCCCATCGCTTCTCTCCCAGCGATACAAGTCGAACTTGCTCACTTGGAACAAGTGTTGGGGTTCAAAGTTAACCTTTCTAAATCCTTTTTACTAAATTTGACAATGCCTCCAGACATGCAGAGGGACATTGAGGGCGCTTCCCCCTTTCGGTGCGCATGCAAGGAAATTACATATCTGGGCATTAACATCACCCCCAAACTGGCAGACCTCTATAAAGCTAATTTTCACCCCCTGTTGCGACAACTTAAAGCTGACCTTAAAAGGTGGAGCTCTGCATACCTAATGTGGATAGGCTGAATAAATGCCATTAAAATGAACGTCCTGCCCGCCTTCTTTATCTCTTCCAGGGCCTCCCCATCACAATAGACAAGGACCTATTCAAAGAGCTACAGAGTATGACCACAAAATTCATTTGGCAAGACCAGAGGGCTCGCCTTCCCCAGAGTCTCTTGACAAGACCACTCATGGAGGGTGGTCTCTCTCTCCCTGATTATCTTTTGTACTATAGAGCTGCGCAATTACGGATCCTGGGGGAATGGTCACTTAATGCCTCAGACAAACTAGGGCTACACATGGACAGGCAGATTGTGGGAAGAACTATCTGGGATTTGCCCTGGAAGCTGAAAGCGGACATGCCGAATAACGCCTATTTGAGTACCCCGACAGCCACCACATTGAAGGTGTGGGATAGTGTGACTAAAACACTGCCGGTTACTACATTCACGTCCCCTTATACTCATATTCACTTCAACCCAGCCTTTTCCCCAGGGCTTGAGGAAGGGCCCTTTGATAAATGGAGGGAGGGGGGATGCCTTATGATATCGGACCTCTTCCGGGAGGGGGAAGGCGGTATTTCGCAAACTGTGCAACCCATTTCAAGCTCCCGCCTACAGAAGAATACCATTATGTTTAACTGAAGCACTGGGTACAGCAACCTCAGGTGCGACAGGCTGCGACCAAGGAACTTCTCCCTTTGGTAAGGTTTGTCCAAACCGGTACCACAGCTAAGGGCTGCATCTCCTTCCTGTACGCCCTCCTTCTCACCCTTGGCCCACATCAAGCTCCGCAACACAGAAGGCTTTAGGATGACATACTACAGGCTCCTACCACAGAGAAACAATGGGGGTCCCTCTACAAAGATATCACCAAATATAGTCGCTCCATGTTTTTGAGAAAAGCCCATTACAAAATTATGTATGAATGGTATCTCCACCCCCAGAAACTACACTCTATTTTCCAAACACATCCGATAGATGCTGGCGGGGCTGTGGGCTCTTAGGAGACTTCCGTCACATTTGGTGGGACTGCCCCGCTATTCAACCCTTCTGGAAAGAGACCCTCTCTCAAATTAAACAAATCCTGGGCTACCTGATTCCTGCTTCTCTAGAACACACACTTTTGGGATTCCGTGATCCCAGCCTAAAACACCAAACACAAGGAGACCGCTCAATTATGTGGCTATACCTGGGGGCGGCCAAGATGACCATAGCAGCTGTGTGGATAAAAAACTCGAAGCCCCCTCTCTGACCCAATGGCATACCCGTCTATGGCGAGCCCTAGCCCTTAAACGGATGACAGATGTCATTGAAGAATATGCTTCCTTATTACTCATGCCTTCACTCCGCATGCAATTACAACGCGGTCATTAGAACGACCGCGTTGTAACAACGCATACCATTACCCCGCAAGTCGTAACAACGACTTGCGGAGGGGGGCGCTGAATGTTGGAATAGTATAATTTACTATTCCAACTCCAGTCTGTGCGGACAATAGGGAAGGTGTTGGATTTTAAATCCAACACCTTCTCCTTCTCCGCAAGTCATTGTTACGACTTGCGGGGTAATGGTATGCGTTGTTACAACACGGTTGTTGTAACGACCGCGTTGTAAGTGCATGCGGGGTGACGGATTCGTTATAAGGGCTGTTTACCGTCATTGAAGATTCCCGTAAAAGTTTTGACTATATCTGGAGTCCCTTGGTGAGCTACCTGTCGGAGGGATTACCACTGTTTGCCTGCGGGCCTAAGTTGCGAGCCCTCCACCTCTTCCTGACATAATAGATAGGGCCCTTATTGGGGTCCATGGACCGTCGAGCCCGCCAGGCCTTTTACCACTTGCGCGAGGGGGCACATACCCCACACTCCCCATATCCACATCATGACTGTGTACTCATGACAACTCGGAAATGTTCATTTTTTTGTATGTTTGTGTTTTATGTTAGGTTTAAATTATTAGCTCCCGAAATAGGACGCAGAGGCAACATGAGACATGTTATGTGTTACAGTTGGACTTTGTATTGATGGGACTTTCTGCTCCTAGTTAAAACCTTCAGGAATGCGTGGAACTTGTTATCAAACTGTACATTATCTTTAGCTAACTGATGATCTTGGCATGCGTTTGTTTTGTTATTTGAGCTCGGCTGAGCTACAAAGATTGTATCCTTTTTAAAACTCAATAAAAGATTTTGACCAAAAACAACCTCCAGTGACATGAGAATTATTGCAATAATCTTCATGCTCAGCTAAAACATGACATAAGCAGTCACCATTACAGGTAAAGTGTTACTCAGGGCACAAGTTGGGGCTATACGCAGGTGGACAGAGTCCACCCACTATTTTCACAGAGTGGACACCGTCCTCCCTGCCAAGAAGTTGCTCCCAACTGTCAAATGTGCTGAACTCATCCCGGTGTCATTTTCAAACACCGGTACACATTCAGCAGCGTCTGCATGTTGTGTGCTTTCGATCCGAGCAACAACGTGCAAGTGAGGAGGGGTCTTTCCTATTTCAGACCCCTGCTGGACCTATAACAAAGGCCGAATTTAACGGGCCATCAAGCCTCCTTTTGTTCGAGTATTCTGGCTTGGAGTTATTTGAGACTCATACCTAAATGAAATAGAGGTGAAACAAAGGCACAGAGCTTGTTAGCTTATTGCGCATTCTTAAGAGGCATGCTTTTGACTTTGTTCAGTCCATGTATATAAGAGATATTTATGCACTGTAAGAATGTCCGATGTGTTGATCTGTCCCAGTATTTACAGAGAATAACATTTTAACCCCTTCGCTGCTAGGCCTTTCCTTCCCGTGTGCTAAGCCTTCTTTTGGCTATTTGGGGTAGTTCGCTCTTAGGGCCCTGTAGCTTTTTGTCCACATGAGGTATCCTCGCCAAATTTTTGTCCTTTTCTTCCAACACCTTGAGGATTTCAAAAGTGCACAGGGCTTGTGGATTCCCCTGGAGGGGACCCAAAAATAAGCCAAAATACAGCAACATTTTATTTGTTTTGGGAAAAATGGGTAAAAGCGCTGCAGAAGAGAGCATCTGTTTTTCCCCCCTCAAATGATATCAACAAAGGGGTTGTGGTGCTGAAATCACCATCTTTCCAGCTTTCAGGGACAGGCAGACTTTTGTCAGAAAACCAAAATTTTCTACACAGTTTTGGCATTTTACTGGGACAAAGCCTATCTTTACTATTTTTGTCCTTTCAACCACCTTCAGTTAGAGATAGAAATGGGTGTGAAATCAGCAATGGATCCCAAAAAGCTATACATTTCAGAAAAGTAGATAACATTCTGAATTCAGCAAGAGGTCATTTGTGTAGATCCTTCAAGGTTTTCCTATAGAAACTAACAGTTAAAATAAACAAATATTGAAATTGAGTTGAAAAAACAGCCGTTTGTTCCAACATTTTCACCTGTAACTTCTTCTAACTATGGCAGAATTTTGAAAGCAATATACCGGTCCGTCCGCTGAACCCTTGTAGTTGTGGTGATATATAACACTTGAAGGTTCACCAAGAACTCGAGGTACCCAGAGCCAATAACTGAGCTGCACCTTGCAATAGGTTTTCATTGTGTACCGGGTATATAGCAATTCAATTGGTAAAATATAAAGAGTGAAAAATAGGTATCAAGGACAACTATGTATTTCTGAAATGGGAACAAAATATAGAGTTTAGAAGCAGTAGTTATGCATCAAAATTACCTATCACAAAACGCCCTGGTTTTGCAAGGGGGGGGCACCTGGGTTTTTGGCCCCATGTTGTTTTGTGATAGGTCATTTTGATGTCTCCACAATACATTTTGGGCCCTTGCCTGTCGCAGGTATATGGCCCACCCACACAAGTGGGGTACCATTTTTATCGGGCGACCTGAGGGAACGCTGGGTGGTGGAAAATTTGTGTCAGCCCGGTGATCCCAAAACTTTCCCACACAGAAACGTGAGAAAATTAATTTTTTTCAGCTGAATTTTAGGGTTGCAGGGGATTCTTGGTAGGAAAACGTTGGGTATATCTGCGTAAGCCATACCTCCCTAGACTCCCCCGGGTGTCTAGTTTTCAGAAATGTCTGAGTTTGGTAGGTTTCCCTAGATTGCCGCCGTGCCCGGGGCCAAAAACCCAGGTGTCCCCCTTTGCAAAACCAGGTTGTTTTGTGATAGGTAATTTTGATTCCTCCACAATAAGTTTTGGGCCCTTGCCTGTCGCGGGTACTTGGCTCACCCACACAAGTGAGGTACCATTTTTATCGAGAGACCTGGGGGAACGCTGGGTGGTGGGAAATTTGTGTCAGCCAGGTGATCCCACAACTTTCCCACACAGAAACATGAGAAAAAGTGATTTTGTTCAGCTAAATTTGAGGTTTACATGGGATTCTGGGTAGGAAAATGGTGGAGGATCCACGCAAGCCATACCTCCCTGGACTCCCCCTTGGTGTCTAGTTTTCAGAAATATCTGTGTTTGGTAGGTTTCCCTAGATGGCTGCTGAGCCCGGGGCCTAAAACCCAGGTGACCCTTCTTGCAAAACCAGGTTGTTTTGTGATAGGTAATTTTGATGTCTCCACAATACGTTTTGGGCCCTTCCATGTCGCAAGTACTGGGCCACCCACACAAGTGAGGTACTATTTATATCTGGAGACCTGGGGGAACGCTTGGTGGTAGGAAAATTGTGGTTTTTCTGATACCAGAAGATTATGGCACAGTAATGCAAGGAAAATGTGTGACTATAGTCACATTTTGAGGTTTGCATGACATTGTGGGTAAGAAAGGTTGTTGGGATCCATGAGAGGCATACCACCCAGTACTCCCCATTGTTTTTAGTTTACAAAAATATCTAAAGTTGGTAGAATTTCTCTAGAGACAAACTGCACCTTGCAGAGAAAGACAGACAATACAAATATTACTGCCTATGCATTTGTTCCTCAAGTACACACACATACTGGTTAGATTTGGCACGAGGGTGAGTGAAAGGTTGAAAATGTATATTTTATTAACAAGAGATTTCACAAAAAGGAAATGCACTGTTAATAATTAATAGGTAAAAAACCTGAACCAATGACTCACAGCTCGTGAGCTGTAAAGCCACGTCAAGGCACCACTCTCTTCACAGGCCATTCACACACCTTTCATACATGACATTCAGAACACTATTCACACCACCAGCCACTGACCCAGCACATTACAACATTCACATCAACAGACAGCGCCATTCAAGGACCCATCACTTTCATACGCCCACATGACTGACCCAGCAATCACACCGGCTGGCGGTTGACATAGTGTGTGCAGTGGCGTTTAGTTAGCAGTGTTTGTAATGACCAGCAGCAAATAATTACTCACACACCGCCAGCCAAGCACCAGTCCACGCACACCGCCAGCCAAGTGCCAGTCCACGCACACCGCCAGCCAAGCACCAGTCCATGTACACTGCCAGCCAAACGCCAGTCCACGCACACTGTCAGCCAAGCATCAGTACATGCACACTGCCATGCCAAACGCCAGTCCACGCACACCGTCATCACATTTTTCTTTTTATAACAAGAAAGAAAACACAAACCAATTGGAACTAGATACAAAACTATAACTACAAACACAACTGTGGTAACTAAATACATCATAGTAATGCCAACCGTGAAACAGAACTACAAATATAAAACAATAAAGACCAGGCAGTTCACTATTAGACTCACTGTTGCCCTCAAAAACTCTTTTGAGTCTCCTTCTGCATACCTCTTGGCAAACAGACTCTATTTCTCTTACAAGGATTGTTTTTTTTGGGCATTGGAGGAATTAAATCAGGAAAGTGGCGATCTTTCAATCTAGCCTCATGCTCCACCACTCCAACTCTAGGAACACTTGCCTGTTCCACTACAAGGCTGCCTATCACAGACTCCTGAAACTGAACAAAAGTCATCCTTGAGGCTGGAGAACACTCCTTGAACACAACAAAAGCATTAAAAGTTGCTCAATTGAAGAGATGGATGGACAACTTCTTATACCAAATGTAAGCCTTACAAACAGCAGTGTACGGTTCCAACCTTTGATCTACTCTGTCTACACCACCCATGTGCTTATTGTAGTCTACAATGCACACAGGTTTGTGCACTTCAGCAACCTGACCCCAAACAGTCACAGCTGAAGTACTTTCATCATGGATGATAGTCAGCATGTAGACATCCCTCCTGTCCACAAATATCACAGCTAGCAGTTCATCACTATGCAAGGCACTGCACTGTCCCCTCTGAAGCTTTTTGCAAACAAGCTCTTTTGGGTAACCTTTACGGTTAGAGCGGATTGGGCCACAAGCAAGAGTGTCCACTTTGAACAATTCCTTAAACAATTGCACAGCAGTGTAGAAGTTATCTAGGTACAAATGGTGACCTTTGTTGAAAAGTCCTCTACCAAGTTAGATGGGCATCTCTTTATTTCTCCTATTTTACATGAAAGCTTAATGTTTTGACTTTAATTCATGAGTACGTGAGGTTGGAGCGTGGGTGGCAGGCAGATGCTGCAACTGTACATTTTGCACTTCAAATAAGGACTGGCTTGCATAATCCGGTTTGCTCCTCCATGACCCAAACATTTCAGTTTTGTGCAGAAGTATCTAATTCCGTCACAACACAACAAAAAATGTTTTCCAAACATTTGAAATTATGTGCTTTATTTACCAGTTTCAATCACTAAATGTTGAAGAGCTGCTTTCCTTGTAAAAAAGACAAGTTGCATTCTGCAGCACACATAAAAGGACCAAAATTCCATTGAGTGTTTTTGTGCAGGAAGGTATCACTTACTGAACAACAACAATTCCCTGCAATGCAGGCACCCTTCCACCATGGTGCTAGGGTGTCTGCTATGGCGGACAGCTACTGTTTTAGCACAGGAGTGCGCCGTATCCTTGTAAATATGGCGCATCCCTGCGTTTTTTCAATGACTCAGCTCAACAAAATTGCTTGTGGTGCCACACTGTGCCATTTTATTGTAAATATGCCCCCTAGTCTAGCGCTCTTTCTGCCCTCAATTTGTCTGACGGTGCGGCCTCCTGCCTTAAAACTTAGCAAAACCAGGTGGAATGTTCAGGCCTAATCTCTGTCTGCCCTCATCTAGTGCCCACCTGATGGCCCACCTTACAAGTGAGCCATATCAGCAACAACAGTGTGAGGCCTAGCTTGGTCACAACTGTACCAAACTTCAGGCCACTCTGGTTAAGGGAGATCCCTGAAGCCCCCCCAGAATAGCAACACCAGCAGTCCTTGGCCCAGAACTGCGTCAACTCTCCAGAGTCTTCTGGCAGGCCAGGCTGCTGCAAAAAGCATCCTTGTCGTACTTGAGGGGTGAGTCACAGGCCCACGGATAAAGTAGCATTGCTCTCTGTCTTTCACATCACTTTGGGGGATGAATTCAATACTCTAATGCAAATAAGAAGAAACTTAAATATACAGTGCAGGATAATGTGTTACCGTCCTACCCCCAACTTAAGATCCTATATACAGACACCTCATTTTATATATGCTTCTGCTCCCATATAAATAGCATGATAAGGCCGGGTTCATCTGCTTGACAATGTTTACTATTTTACTCGACAAATCAACTAATCTGTAAAGATGCAGCTAATGACTACAGTGCGTTCTCCAACAAACCACTAGATGGCGGCGCAGGCCTAGACATCTGCAAATTTCAGTCAATCCCACCCCTGGCTATTTAAAGGGAAAAAAAAAACATGACGGATCCGCTCGTAAAGCACATGGCATTATGACAGGACGGACCAGGAAGTGTTTCTTAACACCATCTTACACTCGGCTTTTGCTAGTCAACACACCAGATTGGAAATGGGTTTGAAGCCATGAATATTGGGAGCTTTTCAGTCCAAAACCGCTCACTCAGATTGTCCTAGTCAAATGTAGCGCGGAAGCAGATGGACAGGATTATGTTTTTTGACAGGCGGCGCTGTAATTGCACCACTCTGCCACTGGACGCTTTCACAGCTCATGAGACATGCAGATTGACTGAACGGCTCTCTACAAGTGGTTCTGGTCCTCTGAAGTGCGCTTCGATGTCTCTCCGAGGGTATGAAGCACTATTTAAAATGCAATTACAATACCTAACGGGAGAACAAAGTGCGTGATCTGGACCCGCACCAGAGAAGATCCCCTGAGCATTTCTTTATGGAGATTTTTTAAATGAGATCAGATACTGCATTAATGGCACTTGTTTTAAAGCACAATCATTTAGTTAGGTATTCGGTACAAGCATCGGGTGTAGGGTTGTCACATGGGCAGCATTTCATCAACATGGCTGTTATTTTCAAGACCAGGGGAAAAAAAACCTTGCAAATCAGCAGAAGTTTGATTCCCCCCCCCCACATTGAAATATAATCCTAAAACAGTATATAGAATAATAAATCTCATAAAGTCATTTACATCTTTATAAACTATTACACGATTATTAAATCAAAATGTGACAGAATATCCATGTTAAAAAGGAATGCGGAAGATTTTACGAAAAGTTTTATTTAAAACTGATCCCCTCCAAAATCACAAAGTACACAGCTAAAATCATGTGTCTAGGCCAGTGGCGAAAGAAAAGACCCGTCATTATTATTTTCCAACACTTCTACGCTCAGTAGAGATTACACCAAAGAACTGAAAGGACCTTACTTTATTACCATTAAAAGAAAATACAACGAGGTCCTTGATCTGGTTTCAACTTTGAGAAATAGTCAGACTTGTAAACCACAAAAAGTAGTTCTGCAGGACACATCTCTCACTCTTCGCATTCTCAACGACTGGAGCAGGTGAGCGATGCAGTCCCTGTTGACACTGCACGCGTTTTACTGCATGCTGCATGGTATATGTCTCTCCATTCCCTAAGAGTACTTCCTTTCCCCAGGTACCATGTCTCTACCGTTTTATTTTTGATGCAACATATGAATCTTGTATAGTTAACTAGATAGCTTCTAGGCGACTGATTCACAAAGGTAAATTTCCACTTTTGTGGAAGATTACATTTTTTTCCTATTCACAAAGGTACGAGTAGTATCTTTACGGCTGTGAAGTCTCTGCACTCGGGGCGGAAACTCCGCACATAAAAAGATAGATCTTTCCTATCTTGCTACCGACTAAATAATGACATATAATGCCATAATATCCTAACTCAGTGTTGCTGAATGTACTTGAGCAATGACTCTATCATAATCTTGAACTATTTTGTAAATGCATTAATTCTGTTCCAAAATATCAGCTTATTTTTAGTGAATACATGAATTTGCTTCTAAATAACCTTGTCATTTTTTGATAATGAAGCAAATTTGTCCCAGTTTTTCATTTTAGTTAAATACACACATTATTAGACAAAAAGCATTCTTTCATTGTTTGAAAATACATACCTCATGCCATTCCCAACAATTACCCTGCAATCCCCAACACATGCCTGCCCTTGCCATCAGGTGCTCAGTTACCATATCATGTAGTAGTCAGATCTCCTTGTGACAGCCAATGCCACCATGTGTCCAGCTATTCCTCATATGCCACTTAAAGCTAACATGTTCCCAGGTCACCGGTGGCCAGTCAATGCAGTATGTGCATGGTGCTCATCATATGCCAAGCATTGACACAAAGTGCTCAGGTATCACCCTGGATGCCAGTTCCAGTAGGTCTCGGGTATCCCTCAGTATTCCAGTAATTGCCAGGCTGTGCATATCACCCTTCCTTGGGTAGTGAATGTCACAGTATGGCAGGCAAAAGCACTCTCCTTGTGTTTTTCTCTACTTCTCAAAGCATGTGTGTTAGACCTGGCATATCTTGGCGTGATTTCCCCTGACTTTTTGCCTCTACCTCCTTTGCTTTTAGATGCTTTGGGTACTTTGCCACTGCTGATCAGTGTCAAAGTACAGTCGTTCCCTGTGTAAAGTGTAATGGTAATTGGTTGGCCATGATTGGTATGTTTGCCTTACTAGTAAAGTCCCTTGTGATATGCACTGTGTGCCAGGGCTAGTAATGCAAAGGGTGCGCGGAGAAGGGAACTCAGGCCTGCAGTGTAGGGCCTCTGCGCGCAGTTTGCTAAGTTAGCATGTGTCCTGACAAGTACAACCACTTGTCAGGCCTTACTTTCCCTTTGCGTACACAGTGGGCACCCGGTGGTAGGTCCCAGGTAACCCCTGGGCAGGGTGCTGTGTAAGTAAAAGGCAGGACATATACTGAGGTGTGTGTTATGTCCTGACAGTGAAAAACACTCCATTTCGTTTTTCACTGGTGAAAGGCCATTCTGCCCATAGGACAGAATGGGGGAGGCTGGGTATTGTGTTTGTTAGCCTAGTTTCCCATAAGTTTAAAATGGAGAGGTGAAGTTTGGTATGTATGAACTCACAGCGTCATAACACATCTTTCTATGAAAGTGGTTTTGTCACTGTGTGTTCAGAAGCCGCTCTTTTAGAAAGTGGCTGAGTTTGTGGTTTAAGCATTTCTGTGTGTCTCTGCTGAATGTGGATTGACTGTCTGGATCTGAGAGGGGAGGGGTTGAGATGGCACCAGGCTGATCTGCATCTGGACAGTATGCGAGGAGAAACCCCGGGAGGTGAAGAGGCCTGGGTTGCAGCTATAAAACAATTGACACATCCCCTGCTGAGTGATTAAGGGTCCAGACCCCCAGTATCAAAGGGAGAAAGGTGACACTGGGAGGGAGACACCCAGAACTGATTTAGGCAGGGTCAGGGACCCCTGAGCACAGCGAACTTCAAAGACATCTAGGGGTATATCTATGAGAGCTGAAACCCCTGAAGGTGGGAATGGAATAGAAATGGATTGAGACTGAAAAGGCTTGGACCCATTTCGTGGTCAAGAGGAACCTCTGCTAAGGAAGGAACAACTGAAGAGACTGCTGGGGAGGACCAATCCTTGCTTCGTGATCTGGGGCTGGTCTGCAGTTTGCTGTTCTAACCAAGGAAGAGGCTGTTGGGACTGTGCTGTGTGCACTGGGTCCCCCTGCTTCAAGACGACTGTGCTTTGTGCTGTGTCTTGTTACCCCCAAGGGCCCGAGGTGAGCTGGCTCCCTGTTTGGAAACACAGGAACATAAAAGTTTCCGGAAAAGTTTCAAGCGAAGAGGTGGGCGCGTGTTGTGGCAGCTTGGGACCCTCAGAAGGTGTGCCCTGTGATCTTGGACACACGGAGGAGAAGTGAGAGTCAGACGCGGAGGGTGCGTGTCGTGGTGCACAGGAGGCGTTGGTGAAGAGCGCCTGGTGAACGTGTGCATCGAAGGTGAAGTGAGACTCGGACGCGCAGGGTGCGTGTCGTGGTGCACCGCAGGCACTGGTGAAGAGCGCCTGGTCAGCGGGTGCATCTGAGGTTAAGAGAGTCTCGGACGCGCAGGGTACATGTCGGGGTGCACAGGAGGCGTTGGTGAAGAGCGCCTGGTGAACGTGTGCATCGGAAGTGGAGTGAGTCTTGGACGCGCAGGGTGTGTGTCGGGGTGCACTGGAGGCATTGGTGAAGAGCACCTGGTGATCGAGTGCACCGGAGGAGAAGTGAGGCTCGGACATGGTGGACGTGTCGAGGTGCGGCCGAAGACGTTGGTGAAGAGCGCCTGGATATCGAGGCACCGGAATTGGAGAAAGTCTCAGTAAAGCAGTGTACGTGCTTTGGTGCAACCTGGGACTGTGGAGGTGATTGGCTGATCATCCTGTGCACCGGAAGAAAGTGAGTCTCTGCAGCGTGGTGTGCGTTTCTCGGTGCCAACTGAGACCGCAGGAAGGAGTGCCTGGCGAACGTGCACTCGGAGGCGACGTGAAGTCTCATCAGCGTTGTGTGAGTGGCTTCATGCCAGAAGAGACCCGGAGGGTGCTGTGGTGAACGTGCACCCAGAGTAACGTAATCTCAGGGGCGTGGGGTACGTGTGCCCTGCGGCCGCCTGAGACCTTCCTAACAGTCGCGGCCCGGACCGGCAGCCCCGGAGGAGTTGAGCTGTCAGGCCGAGCCGCTGAGGCCCATTGAGAAAGTTCTACACGGAAGGCCTAGTTCATTGAAGGAGGAGAGGAGAGTGGGGTCGCGCCCCCCAGGTAACGTGGATCACTGCCTGGGCGGGGTGCGGGCTCGGAGGGACACTCTCTCGGCCTCTCAGTCCTTCTGGCGACGCAAGCCTTTGCTTCGGCTCAGATTGGGGCCCGTACTGACCAAAGGAGTGGCCTTACTGGGGCCCGAGTGGGAAGCTGTACTTTATGTCATCGTGGATACGTGTAGGGGGCAACTGTTATCGAAGAGGCTGACTGTCGTAATACACATTGCCAATATTGCTGCTAACGAATTGCCGGACTGTCTTATGACGCCTGACATTATTTCTGCCTAACGAAGTACACGATTGTAGCGCTACACATTGCATTATTTCTCCCTTGCAAAGTACAGGATTGTAGCGGCCCGCATTGCATTATTTCGTCATTGCAAAGTACATAATTGTAGCTACGCATTGCATTATTCCTTGATTGCAAAGTACATGATTGTGGCGGCGCAAAGTACGTGATTGGGATGTGATGCATTGCATTATTCCTTCATTGCGCAGTATATGACTGTAGCGGTACGCATTGCATTATTTCTCCCATTGCAGGTACCGGGGTGTATCGTTACGCATTGCATTATTTCTCCTGTGCCCAGCACAGGATTGTATCATTACGCAGTGCACTATTGTTTGTCTATTGCAACGTGTGTGATTCTAGCATTACGACCAGCATAGCATTTTGAAAGCAGTGGTTGGGATTTGAACCTACCAGCCAGCCGGGCAGAATATTACCCTTTATTATATGTTGGCTTTTTGTATCGTGTGGTCTGATCATATATCTTTCTATATAAAGTTTATACTCGTTTTTATCAAACTCGTGTGGAGTCCATTTGTGGTGTCACCAGGGGGTTGCTGTGGGTGTGGTTGCACATACTGTACACTCGTGCCTTGGAGATAGGCCTAAGAAGAAAAACAAGGGAACCCTACTCACTAAGGAACCAGGGTAATTATGCAATACAAGAAAACAGCGGTTCCTGTGGAATAGTATAGTTATATATAAATGCAACAATACGTAATCGCAATACAAGGGTTTGAAGTGATATCAGAAAGAAAAAAACACATACACTAATGGTTTTGTTGACATATAAATGTATTACTCAAAATAATAAGCTAAAAATCGGCAATCGTGCGAGGTGTCCCAAGTGTTACATGAACCTAAAAATACGTGACAATTAGTGACAGTATTTACACGGTTTCAAGGATTCTTTCTACAGAAAGTGACCATAACTGAATTTATACAAAGATGCATAGCAGCTATATACAATCATAAGTGCTGAATCAGTGGTTCACTTTCATCTTTACTGTCGACGGCGTTTCGACCCTTTACAGAATGTAGGGTCTCATCAGGACCTATAGTTATAGGGACATCTGGACGTTCAATTGCTCAGCTGAGTGAGGGGAGTATGGCAACCGTGGGTATAATGAAAAAAGGGAAAGCTACTCACAGGGAAACCCAGCCGGGTTCCCTGGTGAGGGTGTAGGCTGGCAATCAAAGAACAAGACGGTGCTGATGCTAGTGATATATCTCGGCGGTTGTGAGCCGGAAGTGAAGTAGGAACCCAATGTGTGGCTTATGGTCCACAAAGGATAGAACGAGTAGAACCGCGGGGGGTGGCCCGCATCACTTATGGGCTATTACCAGGATCCCTAAATGGGGATAGAATTCCATGAGGCACGTGACAATGCTACGTGTTACCAGCAAGACCGCATCCGTCTGCTTGCTGTGGGTCAATAACCTCACAACCGCCGAGATATATCACTAGCATCAGCGCCATCTTGTTCTTTGATTGCCAGCCCACACCCTCACCAGGGAACCCGGCTGTGTTTCCCTGTGAGTACCTTTCCCTTTTTTCATTATACCCACGGTTGGCACACTCCCCTCACTCAGCTGAGCAATTGAACGTCCAGATGTCCCTATAACTATAGGTCCTGATGAGACCCTACATTCTGTAAAGGGTCGAAACGCCGTCAACAGTGAAGATGAAAGTGAACCACTGATTCAGCACTTATGATTGTATATAGCTGCTATGCATCTTTGTATAAATTCAGTTATGGTCACTTTCTGTAGAAAGAATCCTTGAAACCGTGTAAATACTGTCACTAATTGTCACGTATTTTTAGGTTCATGTAACACTTGGGACACCTCGCATGATTGCCTATTTTTAGCTTATTATTTTGAGTAATACATTTATATGTCAACAAAACCATTAGTGTATGTGTTTTTTTCTTTCTGATATCACTTCAAACCCTTGTATTACGATTACGTATTGTTGCATTTATATATAACTATACTATTCCACAGGAACCGCTGTTTTCTTGTATTGGAGATAGGCCTGGCTGCTCCTGCCAAGCTACTAAGGGGGTGAGCAGGGCTATCTGAAATGGTGTCCTTACTTGGCCTAACATTGAGTGGGGAGTCCCGGGTCTCGCATTTGTGACAGTGTCGCGTGACGGGGACTCCGGCTTCCAACAATGTGCATACCTATTCATATGTATACACGTGATACTGTGCAAATGCAGACACACACACTTCTAAACACAGGTACACCCCCCTACATGCATACACACATATACCACTCAATCTATCCTTCACACTTCACTGGTATGTATTACTCATCTGCTCCTCGGTTTTCTGGGGGATGGGTTCTGAAAAAGGACCCAATAGCACAGTGCCTGCATTGAGGCTGTTGCTGCATTAAGGCCTTTGTCTGGCAGGTACTGCGGACCCAAAGGCCTTGTTTTTTATAGAACTTGCCCCTTAAAAGGCCATTTACAGGCTGAATTGTAAAGGCAATTAGGTGTAAAGGCAGGTGAGAGAGCAGTGTGTGTTAGCCGGGTCTCCTGACTTAGTGGACTAATGCGTCCACTGTAGGGTCCTGTATTTGACCTCATGGTCACAGGTTCAAATCCCGGCTGGTCCACTCAGCCTTTCATCCTTCTGAAATCGATAAAATGAGTACCATTGACTTGGGTAAAAATAGACATGTTATTCAGTGCCAAGATGCCTACGGGTGAACGTGCGCTATACAAATACACATATTATGTTATGTTTGTTCTCGGTTCTCAGAGATAACCGAAGGCTGCAAACAGTTATGTTAAATTGTATAACGCACTAATCACCCGCAAGGGTAACCAAGTGCTTGAGCAGGGGCATAGGCATGTGGCCCTTGGTTCACTATTCGAAGAGCCAAGTCTTCAGCTTCTTTCGAAACTCAAGTAGCGAGAAGGAGCCTCTGATATGTTGTGGGAGGTCGTTCCATGTCTTGGGCCCTACTTAAGGGAATGAGCGACCTCCTGTTCTGCATTTGTAAATGCAGGGTGTGGGGGGTTGTGTGCAAGTGAATGTGTATGCGGCTGTTGAGGTAGGTGGGTAAGTAACAACACTCTCCAAATTTTCAGAAGTGGCAACCCATAAGCTTCTACCAGCTTGCCCATTGGAAGAATGATATTTGGATCAAGGTGAAAGACTGAAACTGTACTATTAAGGGAAAAGAGTCAAAAGGCTCCTAGGAATAGGATCATGCTTCCAGTATTCCTATAAGCTTCTTGAAGATTGCCAATGAAACCAGCAGCGGCCGGTGCAGGTAAGCGCGGTGGGGCGGGCGGGACAGGAGTGGGGTGGGGAGTCGACAGACAACGGAATAGGGAAAATTAAATAAATGATAAATCCTATTCCATCATCTGTCGACTTCCCCCCGCCCCTCCCTGCCCCACCATGCTTCCCTGCGCCGGCCGTGACTGAATGAAACCAGGAGAAGCATTTTCTAACACTCAAGGTGGTCAGATGAAATGTGTGATCTGGCTAAAAGAGGATACAAAGTGAGTGGTCAAGCGTTCTAAAATACAGAATACTGACACAAACATAGAATATTTATTTCTCTGTTAGAGACGGAAGAAAAGCCCTGTTAAGAAAGATTTCTATTGTAATTGGAGCCTCTCTTTCAACCTCAAACCCCATAGCCCCATGTAATGGGCCTGTCTTCTGTCTCTGGGAAGAGAGGGTTATTGCTTTCTGTAAGTAACTGGGTTTTTAGTTGAAATGGGTGAGAACCCTACTCAAGTAATAAACACATACTTGGCAGTGTGAACCACAAAAGTTGCTAATAAACCACCCTCTGGTAGATTGACACAAACACAGTCAGGTTCAACTTGGAGGCAATGTGTAAAGTATTCATGCAGCACTAAGACAGTAATAAAGTAAAAACATAAGTCAAGAAAATTCCCAAACCAATTTAGAAAAATAGAAAATTTCTAATAATTAAAATGACACCAGAATGACAAAAAAATCCAAACAGTAGAACCGGAGATATGAATTTTGAAAGTTCTCTGAGAAATAGTGCCAAAAAGCACGAAGCGCCAATCACAGTTACACAGTAATCTGGTCAAAAATGAACCAGGACAATGTTAAATGTTAAGACCGGGCACAGAGATTAGGTTCGTCCCGGTGGAAAGATCAACCTCTAATTTAGACCACTTGTCACAGGAGAAGTACTTGTTGACAAGGTCGGCCTTCAGGCTGAAGGCTGGATCCAGAAAGATGCTTGGTGACGGAAGGTTGCTCAATTTTCAGGCTTTGGTTGGAACTACGCGTTGGTGGGGGACGGCAGTGCGGTCGTTGGTGCAAAGTGCACGCCACCAATCGGAACTTCGCGTTGGTGGGAAATGGAGGGGCTGTTGTTGTTGACGTGGAGAGTTCTGGGTGACAAGGTCTAGGCAGGTCTTGTGGGGAGTCGGATGCAGCTTCTGAACTGGCTTTGGTGAAGTCTGTTCCTATTTACAAGGTGACTGGGCCAGTGCATCTCGACACAGAGTCCAGATCTTGCTGTTTTGAGGCTGGAAGAGCACACTCAAACACCAGCCAAAGGTCCAGGGCACCTCTAGGTGGTTATTACTTACTGCAGCAGAGGCCAGCTTCAGGGTTCAGGCAGGCCCAGTTTGTACTGGTCAGCTGGGCAGTTGCAGGGAAAGGCTTCTGGAAGTTTGTTGTGTCCCTGTAGCTCAAACAGGAGGTCAGCCAACTGATCCTTTGAGTCACTTCCGAGGTTCTGTGTTCAGTCTTCTTTCAGGCTTCAGACAGCAGTGCATTCCTTCTTCTGAGTCTCCACAGGTCCAGGAATGTTCTGATGAGAGTTTCTGGGGGTGTCACCTTCATACCCCGTGCTAGCCTGTGCATGGAGGATGCCTCCTTTGTCTACCTTAACTTGGTTCTGCTCTGTTCTCCCCTTTTCTCTGGGTTTGGCTTCAGTCTGTCTAGGGAAACTAAGGTCAAGCAGGCCGGCCAGGGGTGGGCTGCATTTGCTAGTGTCAGGAAAGGCATCTTCAGAAGTCAGGAAAGAGCTGATTACAGCCCTTAGGCTACCCTTTGAAGTTCAGGAAGGGGTGGGCACAACCCATCAGGCCATCTTGCTTAGGAGAGGAACACCCTTCCCCACACTCATGGCCCCTTTCTCCCCTTATATGAAAGGAATACATATCACACTGCAGACGAGTGATTAACAGTGATTTGACCCTGGACACTGGCAGTAAGGCACATTTGCTTTAGTCAAAAAAAATGGCAACTTTCTTTGTACGTAACTTTCTAAAAATTGCATTTTAGAATAGTAATTTAAAATCTGAGTCTACCATTAAAGAGGATTTTAAATTACACTTCAAATGAGTGGAAGAAGTATTTCTTTATCTGTTCTCAAACTGAAGTTATTGCATATTAAATGTAATAAGGTAACCAAGTGTTAGTCTATGGGAGAGCTAGCATTGCTGCAGCGAAAAACGACTGTGCGGTTTTTCACTGCTAGGATATGTAACAATTAGGCACACATGTCCTGCTTTCATAATACCATGCGCCATACTGTATGAGCCTTTATGACCCACCTTAGTGGCAACTAATAAGTATTAAAAAGGAAGGTTTAGCCCTGACGAAAGGTTTATTTTGCCAGGTGGAAAAGGACTGTTTAAACTGCACACATAGGCTGCATTGGCAGGTCTGAGACATGTTTTGCAGTGCTGTTTTAGTTTGTGGCACAATGAGTACTGCAGCCCATCAGTAGCGTTTAATTTACAGGCCCTGGGTACATGCAGTACCATATACTATGGGCGTAAAGTAAATTAAATGTACCAATCAGGGATATGCCAACTTCACCATGTTTAAAGGGAAGAGCACACACTTTACCATAGCAGGGGTAAGGTACACAGAATCCTGTGCCTACAAAAAGGGGTGCAGCTACAGAAGGCAATAACTTGGAGTGACCTTGCAGAAAGGGCCATATCCAACACTTTATGTCTCCTGAATTCTCCAGGTAGGTCATGTGGCACATGGGTCTAGAGCAGGAGTTGGGAGAGTGCATAGTTTGCATAGAACAAAGCAGGGAAAATGGTTGCAAGGACCGGCGTTGTTTGATTATCAGTGCAGAAAATGAAAGTCAACATGCCGAGAAGCCCACAAGTCTAACATGCATTTAATGCAAAAATAGCAAGCAGCACAGCAAATAATCAAAGGACAATTTAAACTGACCAAAACTCACGCTAGAAAAGGGTTGGTTGGAGCCTAATGCTAAAATACATGAATTTAAGACAGTTTATATGTTTTCTCATAATACAAGTAGGTAGAATCTAATCATGTGATAGAAACTTGTTACAGCAAAACACTTATCTAAAGGGCATCTAGTGGGATCTTCTGGAGGAAGTGTGAGACCTCCTTGAAGACAAGAGATCATTCATGAATACAATATTGAGTTATTATTCTCCGAAAGTTCCACTTCCACTGAAAACAAGGTTATGCTTTGCAGAAATGCGTAGATGTACTACAGTGAATAAAATGGCTTCTGGCCCTACTAAATGGACAAAACCTATTAAGCATAGTTGAGGCTAAAGGACTCTTCAGATCAATTAGAAACTACATCCATATTTGGTCATAATCTATGTCAGGACACACAGTGATATGCAGATATATGTATATATTATTAAGAACTTTGAAGAGCACACTAATATATGACTCAGTTTCAACCCCCCCACTTTTTCCTGGAGCTAAAATTCTCTTTAACAATTCAATAGAAAAATTGCCTCACCACGTCTTTCCTGATATCTTCACTGTCACATTCCTCAGAAATAGTACGCGTAAAACTATTGTCAATGCCTTTATATTTTGCAAAAAGCTTTGGATGATGCACATTATTACTTTTATTGATATATATAAACCAGCAGCAATTAGAATGATTGCAATAATTGATGCAAATATTTTCAGCCCCTAGGGTCCAAATATTCCCCCAGCCCCATCCAGATGCCTTTGGGACAAAGATCTAACCCCACTGTGTATCTTGTGTAGTTTCCTGCCACTTAACTTTGTTATCTATCTACCATGTACACTAAGGAAAGTGTTGGGAAGATCGGTGCACATTCAGTTCCTACAATAGCAGGCCCCTTCCTTTGGCTGCTAAAGGTTATTCTAATGCCATTCTGTATTGAATTAGCATATTGGCATAGGTGTCCAGTTGCTCTGTCACTCATCCTAAAGCTATTGTAATAGAATTAACCATATATATTCTGAGAACTCTGCATTTCTTCTTAGCTCATCTAGAGCAACAGTCATCCTGTATATGGGAATTAAGACAGGGAAAAATCTACTAGTAGCTGAAACAGCCGCCTACTCCTTCATTCTAAGGAATGATCCTCAAAGTGTCTCATAGCAGGAACGATGCATCCTGGATAACAAGTCCAAGTCCAATCTAAGGGTAGCCGAGGGTAGGCTTGTAAACTGCAAACGAAAAAAAAGTATACCCTCCTTGCTGGTATTACTTATGAAACAACAGACCACGAGGAAGATGATACTCAGAAGTAGGTAATTCAAAAGAAATGTTTACACAATTTAAATCACACATGCTATTTCCAGCAAAACAGTGGAGTTGTCTGATTCTTGGTGTTCATAAATAAATCTTTGCTCAGTCATTGCAAGATGAGTCCCATCTGGCATGTATGGGTTCACAGGCTGCTGTTCTAAGTGCCTGGTTGGAGGTGCACTGCATCCTTGCTGCAGAATGGGGAGTTATTTAAATGTAAAAACTGGAGTGAACCTTCCCTTGTGCAGAGCCACCACTCTGCCTACAGGAGTAACTCCTGCGTGTTGTTGGAAAAGTACAGACAATTAATTCTCCCTCTTGATGGATTTGAATGCACATTCCTGCTGATGTGGAGGCATAGCATTTTTTTGATCGGAGTGCCCATCATTTATAATGACACTTGCTTTCGTCTTTTCCATTATAAGCACTGACTACCATAGTGTGTCGGCATCTCCCCCGCTCCCTATATATGCTTTAAAAGTTTTTATTAACTAATCTGATGAGGTGATAACCTGAGTTATCCTTGCAATGACCTAGAGTAGCAGATGCATAAAGTAAATCATCTACGTATTAGATGAAAGCAGAACCTTTGAAGAAAACCATCATATCTAGATCCTTCTTCAGGGCCTTGGAAAAGATTGATGGAGACTCCGTAAATCCTTGAGGAAGTCAGGTCCATGAAAACTGAGACCCTAGGAATGTGAACGGGGACTGGGGATGGAGAAGAAAGCAAAACAAAGGTCAACCACAGTAAACCATTGAGTGTCTGCAGGGATGACATTGTGTGAACAGTGGCCTATTTTCAGCATCTATCTTAGCTTTAGGATCACTCAGTTTCTTCTGTACATTAGCTAATCTTTCTATATCAAAGGTAACATATTCAGCAAATGGCTTCTTCCTGTCTTCATTAGTGAGTCCTGCTACTTTTGCAAATTTTGGCACATATTTACTCTATTGCTGGTGCATAGTTTGGGCAGAAGTGCCTTTCAGTGTGATCTTGTTTTGTTTATATTGTTTGGCCCCCATCACTGTTCCTTACAGTTTCTCACATGGGTAACAGGGAGAGGGTCTGCAGGCCTTGTGCCCACAGCTCACCTCATGGGGGGAGGCAATAAAGGAAATGGAAAATGGATTGTGGTTTCCTTCATTTATATTTCTTCTAACTGATCTTGTGGAGGACGTGAGGAAAGATATTGTGCACTCACTCCCAAAGATCTCCTTGCATTTGGCAGACCTTCAGTCAATACCTGGAGGCCATCATGAAGGGGTCACACGGCTAGATCAGAGGTTCTCTTTGTCTCACGCATTTATTCTTCAAAGGTCTGTTCTTCAAGTCTTTGCACTCCTGTCTGTCTTTCCCATTACAGCACTATTTAAGAGTCTGCCTGCTCTATGCAATCAATTCACACTCTTACTCATTTTCTATTCTCTAAACTCCTCCTAGCCCTACCTACTGATTCAATGTTATATTCTCTTTGTCCTCTCATACCCAGACATCTGTGCACACTCTTTTTGACAAAAAACAAACAACACATTTAGAATTTACCTAGGGTTTTGTTTGTTTTGTGCTCACACTTTTAGCCAATTTAATCAGTGGCGGCCACCACAACATGAAGGTTGGGGGAGGGACGGACAGACGGTTTGAGAGGAAAAATAATAATTTAAAAAAAACGTACCTCTTCCCCACAGCCTCCAACGGCGACGGCCCCTGCAGCCTCAGAGCTTTCCCGGCAGTCTCTGGGAAGGCAGAGGCTGCTCATCCAATCCTGGCGCTGCTCTAGGGGAGCAGCGCCAGAATTGGTCTGAGCGGCCTGCTCTGCTGCTCAGACACTGCCTGTGAGCCTGCGCATTTCTCCAACCCGGCTCTAAACACAGCTGGGTTGGAGAAATAGAAGTGCACATGGTATGTTTGGCCGGCCTAGGACGGCCGGCCAAACATAAGTGCCACCACCTGCCTGTCATGACCGAGCCTGGCCCTGCATGCATGTCAGAATTAGTCAAAGAAAAATAAAATAATAATGTTTCATTTTCATTTTATTTTTCTCTTGCTGACTCTGACGTGGGGGGCGACGCTCCTCCGCCAATACGGAGGAGCTGCCCCTGCAATTCATCAGGTCCAGTGCTGGGCCGTCCTCTTCCCAAGTTCACCTGGAGATACTTCTCCCTTACCTCTGGCTCCTGGGGTCATCATGTGGAGACTGATCCAGTGCTCTCCATCTTCTTTCTGGTAAGGCGATTCCTGATGCCCAATGCAGTATTTGTTAAAAAAGAAAAACACACACATTTTGAGAATCCCAAAATTCTAAGATGTGTTTAATGCAAAAGTAGCAAACAGCACAGCAAACACTGACAATGTGCAAATGTACAAACCTGAATAATATGGCTTCTGGGAGCCACTAAACTTAGCAAGCATAACTGAGACAAAAGGGCACTTCATAAATACACATTGGCTGCCGACACTGGGTAGTGATAGGTAGGACCAAGTTTTCATAGGAAAAGCATTTTTTGGTTTGCTAATAACTTTGACGAATCTTCACAAAACTTTCAAAGAAAAGTTCATTACCTAAGCTCCTTCCTGTGAAAGTTTCGGTGGCCGAGAAAAGGGGTCCCAAAGCACTTTTTCCCCATTCATTTTTCTAGAGGAAAATTAGACAAAGCTAAAGCCAAAATGGCAGAACGAAATTACTAAGCAAGATCTTCGTCCAGAAAACATGCTTTTTGTGATTTGCTGTAAATCTGTTCAGCGATTTAGGAGCTGTTAAGGTTAAAAACAGAGATATCTAGTAATGCGGGACTCCAGTTGGGAGTCCTGCGATGCCGAAATTAATAATAAAGCCTTCTGATTTGCTGGGACGGCTTTTTTTTTCCCATTGACCAACTCGCTCTGAGCCACCGAGCTCTGAATATGAAGAGAAATGCTGCAGTGCCACTACAAAATTTGGGGACTTGGTCTAGAGTCTTGAAACATAAATTAAAAACCCATATAAAAGAGCAGGGTACGGATATCCTGACCACTTGTGGGCAGGTGCCAGAGGGACCCCCGCTGTGCCCAAAATAATAATAAAAAAAAAATTTGGGGGTCATTGCAGTCCAGCTAGTCAGTGTGGCCCCAGTGTGGTCCCATTAGAGTACTGCATGATCCGCAGGGGAAACAAAGCTAACATGGGGGTAAGGAGGGGTCTGTGGGGTGTTGTCCACCCATGGGAGGATGGCTGCCTGCAGGGGTTGAGCACAGAGTCCGGATGAAGGCCAGGCCTTGCAGACAATCCCCCGCTGCTCACGGCCAAAGGCGAGTGTTAGGGTATGGGCTGCCGAAGCCTGTGGCAGCAGACTTATGGTTATAAGATCTTTCTTTAATTTAAAAAAACATAGCAATTCAGTTGAAAATAAACAAATGCTAAAGTGGGGTTATACATAAGTTAGGTAGTAAAATTTTAACTTATGTTAAAAAAAATTGAAATTCACTGGAGTAACTAAAGGTTAAAGTGGACATATACGTTGGTATTCTACTTAATGAAAAATTAACATTTAAAAACAAAAAAACACTGAAATTCTCCAGTTATACATTGCTCGTCTAAGTATAACTTGAACCGCTATTGAGCACTAATTATGACCTCACATATCACTGATGACATCTGAAATCTATGGTGGTACAATAAGGATGTTGGTATAGTTGTTGTAGTAAAACACCTTTCTAAAATTGGAACTTGGTCGTACTGCGGAGAAAACCTAGGGTGAGAACCTGCAACAACTTCAGTTTGATTTGCTTAGGGGCTGTTGCCAATAATGAACTGAGTTTGCCTTTAAAAAACTGTTGCAAGTGCTCACTCAGTGACAGAGCTGACTGAAACAGAAGAAGAGTTAAAGACTTGCCTTCTAGAAAAATTCCCATCTGCTTGTTAGAAGGTTGTGGAGAAAATTATCTTCAGCTTGTCTTGATTATCTGGGACTGGAAGGCTACTGCAAGGGGTAAGAAAAAATACCCACATCTTGTATCCAGGTACCTTTTTCAAGAAATACTGTCCTGAAAGTTTGGAGACTTTCGGAGCACCAAGAGAGAAATTGTAGAATGTTTCTTAAAGGTTGGAACTTAAAAAAGCTTCATTTTTGGAGAACAAGGACAAGGTGGCAAGTCTGCCCAAAAAAGACACAACATCTCCGGCTATGTTTTCCAGGTTTGTCTCAATTGAAGTTTCAGGTCATAAAGTTAAGGCTGCTGTGGGACTGTAAGAAACCTTTATCTGACCTCACAATGCTCTTTTCACCTACTGCTTGCAGACTTCCACCGCAAAGATTTTTGATCTCCAGAAATATTCCAAGTCCAAAGAATAAGCATTTGACCAAAACGATCCGCCAAACTTTTCCTCGTCTTTCTCCATTGCCAGTCGGCTGTAACGGATTGCAAGCAGCCGATTCTCCATGACTTTTGACTTGGGTGAGCCACAACCTCTCTCCAACCGCACTACAACACCGGTCAACTTTGCAGAGCGCTCAGATTCTAGTCAGCCACACCCAACCGACTTGTATTAATTTTTGAGTTCCTCTTGTTTCTTATGGAATGATCCTGATCGCTGCATACAATATTCTTTACTTTTTTTTCACATTTTATTGAAAGTATGTTATGCTTTTCAAGTCAACTTGTTTGGAGTTTGAAAGTATTTTTTTCTTAATTGTAATGGCATGTTGGTGGTGGTGTACATGTACCCGCAGCACGGGAGCCTGCTTCTGTTTGTTTTGTGGCCGCGGGGGGTCCCGACCATAAATCCCTGCCTGCACTGCATCGCCAACGCAATTTCGACGTACCAGGAGGCGCATAAAGCTTGGCCAGGGCTCCTGCAGCGTGGGACACGCATGGGTGTGCCCGGGCCAAGGGCGGGCCTATCTGCGCCCGTCCGCGTCTGACCGAGGCCGGGCCACCCCCCTTGCTTCTCCAAATCCAGGTACTCGCAAGACATTTTTCGGCAAAAGCCCAGGATATTATTATAGGCAACAACAAAGGGGAGGGCTACATTTGATCAACGTGAAATAGCAGAGAAGGAAAACTCCTTTTAAGTAAGCCCGAATTGCTACCCCTGAAATACATGTTATTGCATTAGCAGTAAAGTGGACTTGGACTGGACAGGACTTGAATTTTATATTCTGAATTTTAAACCATTTTTATATTAAACTGCTTAAATAGCGGCATTATACAGTGTAAAAACGCGTAAGGGTTAATATATTTAATTTGATTTTAATACTGTACTGTATTTACATTGATCTGGATTTACTTCATTGATTTTTACTAGTATTTACTTAGTACCTAGCACCTTGCACTTTGTAATTAGCACCTTGTATCTTTGCACTTTGAAGCCAAATTCCATATACCTTGTACTTGGTATTCTGTATCTTCGCCCCTCTTAACTTTATTTCGAATAAATTACCTGGTCATTACCCTATCTGAAGATACACCTGGGCAAGATTATATAGGGGTGAAAATGGTTAAGCGTAAGATGCAAAAACCTGATACCAACACCTCATGCACCCCACGCACTACCATGAACTCTTTTTTAGTTAGAGCGGTTAGTGCAATTACGGAGGAAATAGACAGAACAGAACGCTGTCTATGTTTGAGCCCTGGCATGATGGTAGAAGGGTTAATAGGTGAGGCCAGTGGATTAGTGCTGGAAGGTGGTGCACAGTCCCAGCCAAGGGAAACAACTACCCATAGTGAGCAACAAGGCACCTATAGGATCACTGAAATCATATTAGAACCTGACCTAGAATCCCATACCCCGACTGACCCCCCATGCATGCATTCACCTGAAGAATCACCCTCCCCGAAAAGGAAGAAAGGATGTAAGAAGAGCCAAGTAAAGGTGTGGAATAATAAAACCAGTAATAGAGTGAGAAAAGGACCTACACAGAATCCAATAGATCGAATCTGTGTAAGTCAAAACGAACAAGGTAATGTAGTTGTTTTGCAAACTACACAAATTGTAGAGCGTTTAGTAATTAAGGTTGAAGAGTTATTAAAACCACTTTGTGATAAACTTGATAAATTGGCGAGCGAAGTGTTCAGGATTAGCGGCTTGTTAGTGAACACAAACGCTGGAAATGAGGCAAGGAGGGATGCTGAAATGAGAGGCCCAATTGAACGCCAGCCCCAGGCAACAATCATCCTAGATAAGGCAAAAAGCAAGGAGTCAGATAGAGCTTTATTTGAGGGATCCAACAATGTAGCAAATGTAGGGAGCAAAAATGGAAGCAGCAAGTCAGTAAATTCTATCCCCCCCAGTCAACAAGTCTCGCTAAATCATCTCCACAAAACTAGAGGGGATGGGCTTGAGGCGGGCCAAACGACTGTGAAGCATATCAAACCAAAAGCTAACGTGGCAAAAGAGGGCAAAGAACACGTATTGATAAGCCTGCCACCTGAATGCTGCCCGAATGTTGCAGTCCTGGCTAATGTGCCCCACCTACAGCATGGCCTAAGTGAAATGCATGATACATTAAGAAATAAAGTGGTACGCTGGCTAGCTAAGAACTGTGGTTACCCGGTGGCAGAAGCAAACCAGATACTTTTAACGAGAAGAGTAAGTTGGATCGGTCCCTTACATAAGAGCCTACGAGGAGACTGCATAATTATTAATTTTAGAACCCCGGGTTGGGCTAGATTTACTCTGGACAGAGTGCCCTGACCATTACAATTTGATCAGTATATGTCGTTACAACCGCTTGGTTACTTTTATAGACATCTGAGTCCGAGACAATTTAGGGAAGTTGATCAAGGCCATTCTTGTACAACCCCCAACCTGTCAACTCATCCCCAATATGCAGTCACAGTGTCAAATAGATTTAAAACCTTGAGTACTCTACAAGACATCGATTGACAAAGGGGTTCCCGTTTCCCTAGCATTGAGCCCCTACTCACAAGAAATGATATAGTTGATTATGGTATAGAGGGACAAGTTGCTGATAACTCATTAGAAAATGAACCAATCGCTGTCACTGACACTGTGAACATGTATGTAGAGACCGTGCATATGAATATAGATAAAGCAAGTAAATGTGAGTCCCTTAATGTTAATTCAGGATGCCGGCCCCTGCCTTACTCTATGGCCAGGTACGGCCTAGACCCCCTCTTCCTTTGACTTACACCCCTAGATGATGGCCCCCTTCCCGGTGCCAAAGTTGCCCGCCTCCCATCTACACCTAAGGCAACAACTCAATTATCACAAGGGTTTTTTGGATTAGGGGTCGTTAACCCCGGACGTATTTATTACAATTTAATACTCAAAAAACATTATATATACATTATGTACACAATACGCAGAAAGTCCAGTCCGTTACATTGATAGGTACATATGTCTTCTTTGCTATCCTTAACATATTTCTAATACATAGACATTCCTATCCTAATCTAAGTATTCAACAACAAATAACATAATCTTTCTGCGTATCCCTATTTGAGCCTACGGCAAGGTCAATGACTGGCCCCAGATCCTGATCAAACTATGCCCGCACTCCAACCGGAGTGCCCATGTGCAAGGGGGCCCGTTCACCGGGAGGGTACTTCCCCCCGAGCACCCCCTATGCCCCGCAGATTATCTCCATTAGGGGCCCTTGCAGTTATGCGCAGTTTACTTGCGCCCTTGTGCGCGTGCGGGGTGGCCAACCAGCCTACTGGAAAGCGTAACTCCCCTCCCCGCACCCTTCCAGCCAACCGGCTGTAACTGCCCCTGGAGTTCCATGAGAGACCACTTGTCCCTCCCCCTTGGGCGTCCCCATTAAAGAATGGCGCCGCCCGCTAAGGACCTTAAATTTAAGCTCACCAATCATGACCTTACCGCCACAGGCCTGCATAGTTGCCCGATTATCAGGCCTCCCCCTATCGCTCCACCGAAGGTCATGCCCTGTCCCTTGACCCAACTAACCAAGCAAGAAGGTTCTCCATGAAGAGCTCATTACCCAATTTGGACAAGTGGACACCATCTTTTAAGAAGAACAGCTCCCCCCTGATGCACCCATGAGCGATCGTCTGTTAATGTGGAGATCGGAATAGCCTATCCATTCTGTTATTGATCCTTTTCACAGAGTGGTTCAATGCCCTCACAGACTCTCCCTCCCGCCATTGAGATCTCGGGATCATATGTGACCATGCCAGGATAGACCCCGGACATAGCCGTGCCAACCAACCCACTTCAGTGATCAGCGTTTCAACCAGACCTCGTCTACCCAGATGTACCAGATCATTCCCTCCCAAGTGCAGTATAAAAACCTTAGGGCGAGCCCCTTCCTTGTCCAGCAGATCTAACACCAGACCCCTGAAATGGTCAAAGCGCAGTCCAACCCGCCCATGGAAAGATACCCTAAAACCAGCCTGCCTTGCTCTCCTCTCGTAATTACCTGAAAAAAAAAATTTGTGTAACCGCTTCGCATACGAATGACCAATGACCCACACACTGAGCGCTCCCTGGTCCAAGGCGTGCACCTGTTCCCGTGTAGATCCAGACTGTTGTGTACCATCAGCAAAACCGTCTGGGCAATCTTATAGCATATGCAGCCGCACATAGCGCTTGTAGCAAATTGAGGACCACCTGCCAATCCTCTGCACCTCACTCTTAGTGAAACCCCTTGCCGCTGCTTCGGTGGCGGCCCCTATCCTGAATGAATGTGTTCCAAAACTGCTGGGGTCCAAACCTATCTTCTGCACAGCCATATCCATGACCCTTTTAAATTGAAATCTCGTGAGTGGGGTACCATCCGCGTGAATACGCTCCTTCATATGCCCTCCTGGTTCTGGGTGCTAGGCTAGCTGCCACGAGGTCCGGTAGTTGGGGGCACCAAGCTGCCAAAGCCGTTCTGGGAGATGCGACCTGAATACGTGCATCTTAAAGCGAGAGAGTGCATCAGCAGCGTGATTTAACACCCCCGGGACATGCTTAGCCCTAAATTGCATATTCAGTTTCATGCACAACAGAATTATTTCCTTCAACAAACGTAGGATCATTTTACACGTTGCTGCTTGCTGATTGATGCATTCTACCACCGACATGTTCTCTGACCAGAAAATCACTGATTGATTCTTCAGTTGCTCTGGCCACACCGACAATGCCACAAAGATGGGGAACAGCTCTAAAAACACAATGTTGCCTGTTAATCCGTTCTCAACCCACCATGCCGGCCAGCGTTGTGCCACCCATTCAGTACCTAGTATAGCTCCAAAACCCTCACTACCTGCAGAATCTGTCATTAAACCTAACTCTGTGGAAGGTGTGAGCGGGCCGGGCCATAGTACCGTGCCATTGAAGTCATGCAGGAATGCCATCCAAATCTGCATATCCTGCTTAACCTCGCCGGACAACCTGGTGTGATGGTGTTTTTCTTTGAGACCTGACATGGCTTGTGCTATGGATCGTGAGAATGGTCGCGCCATAGGGATGACCCTCAAAGCAAAGTTTAACTGACCCACGGTCTGTTGCAACTGATGCAGTGTAACCTTCTCCTTTGCCAAGCATTGCTGCAAAGCTGACCTGAACTTTGTGATCTTTTCTTTGGGCAGCCGTGAGCAACCCTGGGCCGAGTCCAACTCTATCCCTAAAAATTCAATCACTGTGGACGGCCCGACCTTCTTACCTTGTGCCAGTGGTGCCCCAAAAACCTGCATTAGCACGCAGAATTCCCGCAGTGCCCACCCACACTCTTGAGAGCCTGGTGTTCCAAGGAAGAGGAACTCATCAAGGTAATGCAACACATAATGGTGCCCCGTCACCTGCCTAAAAACCCATTCCAAAAAGGAACTGAATTTTTCAAAGTAAGCACAAGAAACCGAGCACCCCATAGGCATGCATTTATCCATGTAGTACCTCCCCTGGAATTGGAAACCCAGAAGATGGAAATCTAAAGGGTGTACTGGCAACAAGCGGAAAGCTGACTCGATGTCTGACTTCGCCAGAATTGCGCCAGGGCCCAAACCCCTGAGCATCTCAACAGCCTGATCAAAGGATGAGTACCTGACCGTGCACAGCTCGTCATCAATGGCGTCATTTAAAGATTGACCCCTAGGTGCTGAAAGGTTATGAATCAACCTAAATTCCCCTGCTTCTTTTTTGGGGACCACCCCCAGTGGAGAACAGACAAATATTTTTACTGGACCGCTGTCAAATGGGCCTGCCACTCTGCCCAAGCGCAGTTCTTTCTCAATTTTTGCTGCTGCTAACCCTGGATTGGCCCTCACCGATAGTTGATTCTTGCATTCGGGTGCCCCTACATAGTCTGGTGCGGGAATCCTGAAATCATCTCTGAAACCTTCTAGTAACAACCTGGCAGATGAAGGGCAATTATATCTATTTAACCATGGAATCAAGGCACTCGTTATTATGGGGGAACGGGCTTTTGTAAGTGAAATACCATCATTCCTTCTTCTTTCCCCCCCTATCCTTTGATTTCTTAAAACACTTGGACTCAGGGTGGGAGGTATTGCCACAGAAGGAGCATGAGTGCTTGAATTTACACGTGGCTGCAGCCCTGGTGCATGTACCCTGTTGAAATCCCAACATGCCACCTTCCCCCCCCCCCTGCCGCTGGAGCTAGCCGGGGGAAATGACCGAAAGGACTGGCCTTTGGAACTGCCTTGCGCCCCATGACCCAAGTGGTCTAACCACGAAATCATTTCAATTTGGTCCCATGTGAGGTCAGGATCAGAAGCCTTCGCTCTCCTAAAGTCCTTATCATATTCCTTCCACCCTACCCCACCATATTTGTCGTGTGCCCCAGTGATCCTGCTCTGGTAGCATGCCATTTCTGCTGCTAGGCTTGGAAACCGTTCCACCATGACTGCCATATAGACTGAGAAGCCCCTTACCCAATTAATCAAAGACTCCTCAATCCTATATTTCTGCAATTCACTTGCCCATTCCTTTGGGAGCATCCAATCCTTCTTTTTCTTGGCCTCCTCCCCTTCAGTTTCATCAAGCAGCAGCGAGAACATATTGACATAACTCCCTTTCCAAATTTTTTCTTTCATTTCCTGTGTCACATGTCTTGCCAGCTTTTCTTTGGGCGTGCGCGCTTCACCCACACCTAACACTGACAATGTCTGCCGCTTACCTGTTACGGCTGCCCCTGCTGGCTCCGCTGGCTTCTCTTTCGCTGCGTCCACCCCTGTGTTTACTGCCGGCAATTCTTTACTGGTCCCAGGGGGAGTAGCCCCATTCCCTGGAGCGCCATATGACGGAGCTCCCTGCCCTTCCCCTGGCTTGCCACCCGATGCTCCGTCTACCTGAGCCACTATCTTCCTGGCCTTATCCAGTATGTTCTCCCCGCTGCCAGACATCCCAGCTGCCGGGGACCAGTTACCCACTTTCTCTAGCCAGGGGAGGACCGCTGCTAAATTGGCTACCATATCCGGCTGAACCGGAGGAACTCCCGAAGGGGCCCCCGTCGTAGGGACGCATGGGGCCTGTGGGCTGAGACCTGACGGTCCCGGTTGTCCCCCTGTGCCTGACGGAGTATCACCCCCACCACTGCCTGGTAGAGTACCCCCCCAGCTGGCCCTGGCTGCCCATCCCCCCGACTGCCGGCGGGACTGGCATAGGGGCCACCGGCTCAATGGGTCCGTTAGCTCCCTCTCCTGATCTCGGTGCCCCCACCTTCTTGGATCTACTCTTTTTGGGCACGGGAGGGAATGCTGCCTTTGGGGCCACCCCGGTTCTCCTGGGCCTGTCCTCTGTCTCTTCATGCCTATCAACCTTATCCCTTAGATCCGCAATGTCTTGGCCCATTTCATCAACCTTTTTCAATCTGGCCTCCATATCCCCCATCTTACGCATCATTGCTTCCATGAAATTCTCCTTGCAGGAGCGCTGCTCGCTCCGCTTTGCCTTAGGGGCCATCGCACAGATATCCCAACAACTACACCAACTTGATAGTGCCACCCCAAAACGCTAAGGCACCCTTGGCGCAGCCCACATAGACTAATACTAGTCACTAATCACACTCCCACAGTGCTGCTTGGCCTGGGACACTGCCCTGACCCTTACCTCACGATAGTAGGAGGCCCACGACCGGCCACAAGCACCCACACAACCAGAGCCACGCCCACCAGCTAATCCAGTGGGTTGGGTGAGTATTCTCAAACCCGCGTGGCTCCCGGAAGCGCTGGAATGCAGGCTTGTCCTTGTCCCCTTGGAAAACACGAGCACTGGAAACCCCAAGAAAAGACTTCAACCAGCACCCCAGCTGCTCCTCCCTGCAGGCACTGTGACCTTCTCCAGCCTTTTTCTTTGTGGCGCTGTGAGCCTGCAGTTGAAAGACAGAAAAAACAGAACACTCTGCTTGCAGCTGCCTGCTGGTGCCCTTCTGCAAGCTGCTGATCCTCTGTGCCCTGCAAGCTTGTGCCAAGACGGAGCCCCTTAGTGCTGAGAGCCTGCAGAACAAAATACAAAATAAAAGAAAATGCCCCCGATAGGGACAGAAGCCCCAGCTGCCTGCCGCCTCTTGACGCCGAGATCCTCCAACCTGAAAAACAAAGGACAAAAAAAATTGATGAGGCCTCCTAGCGAGGCCGGAGGAGCTCTGCTTCGTGTCAGCTGTGGGGGCGGCGAGCAAAGAGGCCGTTCTCGCCGCTCCCCAGCTTTTTATTCTAATTTTGAGCTGGGAGCCGGTTCTAACCAGCTCGCCGGCGTTTTGCCGACGTGTGCCCCGGAAGTGAATCCTATCACTTCCGGGTCACGCGCAGACCAACCAATCCGGAAGGGAGGCGAGGCCGCCGCGTCACAATCGTGCGCAGCCCAACCCACCTCCCTGTGGCGTCATCGGGGGCCGGCACGACCGCCATACATGCGGCATGTCCGATGCCGGCCCCTGCCCTACTCTTCTTATTATTGGCGCACCCAGATTTGATCATGGGTTGAAGATCCAGAAACTCTTCTTGAAATAGGGCCCCTGCCCTTCAATGCTAGTTGAACTATCTGTTATCATGACCCAAAGTCTCTCAGTAAGGCCTCTGTGTATCTTGCTCCAAGCAAATGAGAAATACCAGGACCCAAGGGCCGGAGTCCACACGAATTTCTCTGCATAGGAGTGAGCGGAGAAGGGAATTTTGTGACACTGAATTTTCATCACTTTAGTATTGGACCAAAGAGACATGTCTATGGGTGTAAGAAGGGGGGTGGACTTACTTCTGCATTTTCGTGCTGACCAATCGAGGTTTTAGAGTGGGGTAGTAAAGGGAAGGTCCTGCTCAGTATAAATCCAATGTTTTGTTGAGGCATTCTCCGTTCCAGACCAGCCTTCAGCTGTGAGCCATCTACACCTTCTGATGTGTGGATGCAAATCTATTTTATTATTCACTGTTGACATTTTCAGAGAGTGGTGGCAGGCAGTCTGCCACGCAGTGGCTTGAGCCTGTAGAGGAAACTGGCAAGATATTAGTTGTGATGTGGTGCATCCAGCAAAATTAGAACATCTCTCAAATTTCCTATTGTGTAGTTCTGGCCATTGGTGCTCCACAGGTACCTATCACGTTACTTTGATTTATCTTTAGACTAACATCTCCTTGGATATGAGATAAGGGCAGAGATTAAATTGGTTCTGGTGGGTGGGTGAGCAAAGTGTTTATAAATGTATCTTATTATAAGTTAATTTAAGGCTCAAGATATTTTATGCATGCTCATTTTGAGCAAGGTTCAATTGACTTGCATGCTTTATTGATTGTTAACAAAGATATTCATAGCTTTCTAACTGTCGCTAGGTCAGTAACTTTCTGGTGTCATCCCACTACACTTCACACTATTGACACCTCCAAGTGTTAGGGTAATGTTTGCAAAGCAAAGGAATCTTATCTTATCTTGACTTAAAAAAGCGCAGCTACCCTAAGGATTTCCAGCGCTGTGTGAGTCAGAGCATGCACCTTGTAGAACTACAGTTAGGCCTGAGAATTACATGGGGTCTAGCCAAGTTTTGAGACACTTTCTGAATCTGGCTTAGTTATTCTTTCTGCCTGGACTATTGCATATAGACTTAGCCCAACACAGAGTTATCTATAGTGTGAGTGTAGTGGGCAAGTACTAGAAGCACATCACATATAACATTCCAGTGGACTAGTTACTAGAGTGTGTTGATATTTCGTCTGGGAGGCCATAACTAGTTCCACTCTAATAATTCCTCGTGTTCCATTTTAGTGGTTTTGTCACTTAACATCAGGGCTGGGTCTATGTAATTTCCTACTTGCCTGGTCTTAAGAAAATCTGCATATTCTGGTGAGAGTAATATTATTGAACTGCTGTATTGCTTTTAGGCATATTTTACTGCCACAATTTAGTGGCATAGATGGTTAATATTAGTTACTTTTCATGGGATCCCTCTCTTCTTGCTTAGAGGATTGGAAATGTGTCCTTTAGTTCAAATGCCAGGCTACAGGTAAATCCCATCAGTCAGAAACTTTCTCTTTAGTGTGGTGGGTCATTCTCTCTGTCAAGGACCTCTTTACGCTAATTTTGTAAGTAAATTGTGAGTCTTTGCTGAAAGATATTGTGGGTCTCTCTCACCATTTCCAAGTTTTCCTCCTTTATCCACACAAAATGGATCATCATCAAAGTAGCAAGTAGACCAGATGCTTCAAATCCAAGATCAGCTAGGAGCCATCTGTGATCGTTAGGATGTCCCTGAGTAAGTCTTAGTTGTGCTCTGACTGATCATACCACACAGCACAGCTTGTTAAGTTAGCTTGTAGCAAACACTTTTGTTTCTCCACTGTGAAATCTCTCCAAGCTAATGCTTCTTGTTTGTTTGTTGGCTCAGCTGGAGATATGTCAAGCTTTTTTATTTTTTTATTATGTTTGAAAAGCTTTATTTGAAAGATAGTAAGAAATACAAAAGACCAGCAAAAACATATTAAGCTTAATAAATATAAACATAACCAAAGAATTGGCTAGTGCAGAGATAAAAAAAAAAAAATGAAAGCTGTTTAAAATTTTAAGGGATAAGGAAGGGAAGAGGGGAGGGGGGAAGAGGGGGAAGTGGGAGAGGGAAAAAACTCTTACACATTGGTATAATGAGATAATGCATATTTACACAGGGATGTGAATAAAATCCTAATTAATTAGTGAGTACAATAAGCCAACAAAGATAAAAAAAAGCGAAGAACAGAGAAGATAAACATTCAAGGAGGTTTGAAATTTTCAGAATTAAACGTGATTTATCTGCTAAAACTAGATTGTCTAAATAAGTAGTAAGAGGCAACCAAAAAAGATCTCTATTAGCCATTGGCTTACATGAGGAGGCGAAAGCAATGTCAAGTCGATGAAAATGGCAAAGACTATTCCACCAGTGTTGGACAGAGAGTTTTGTAAGAGTTTTCCAGTTGAGAGAGATGTGTTGGAAAGCTAGGGCAAGCATAAGGTCGAAGAGACCATGATTATGGGAGGAAAGATTTAAGGAATCAGAGAGACTTCCAGAGAAGAGAAGAGGAATGGAATAGGAAATGGAAATATTAAACAGGCGAGAGATATAAGACCAGACTTTCTCCCAAAAGCTAGAAACCGAGGGGCAAAGGAAAAAAAGATGAATGAGATCAGCATCAGAAGAACCACAGGTCCAACAGTTGGAGACAGTGGAGTGGGAAAATCTAGCAATAGAAACAGGGGTGAGATAAAGTTTATGGTAAAGAAAAAAAATAGATTGAGTAAGAGAAGCAGAACGAGAGATTTTGAGAGAACGGGACCAGAGTTTGTCCCAAAAGGTAATGGTCCATTCGCATCCCAGTCAGATTCCCAAGAAAGTTCCAGTTTGGTTTTTGCACGTTCTGAATTAGGAGCTGAGAAATATTTATAGATCAGAGAAGCTTTGGGTAAAGAAAGAAGTATTTTAAGAAGAGAATTTTGAACGACAGGAAGAGATGAAGAGGGAAGAGAGTAGTAAGTATCTAGAATGACCGCCATAAGAGTAGTGAATTTCTGTAAGAAGGATCGGGGACAATGGAATAAGGCTTGGAATTGGGGAAAGGAGCATGGAGATAATCCATCAAAAAGGTCTTTAACCCAGATTATACCCCTTAATCTCCAAGTTTTCCAAAAAATGGTTCTGTTATTAATGAGAATAAGGGAATTATGCCATATTGGAGATTCTAAAAAAGATTCTCTAGAAATAGAATTAGGTTGCATCAAAGGTTTCAAAAAGGGAACAAGTGTGCTGAAACAAGGGAAGAGAAGTAAAAGGAGTTTTGGCAGAAAAAAACAAAACTTCCTTAAGAGAGAAGGGTAATAATAAAGTCTGTTCAATGGATAGCCAGAGGGGAGTAAATGGGGAAGGTTCAGAAAGGAGCCATTTCGAGGCCTGACGAAGGGAGAATGAATTATTATATAGACGAAAGTCAGGAAAGTTCACACCTCCATTAGGCTTTGGTTTGCGAAGAGAAGATAAGGAGATCCTAGCTTTCTTGTTCTTCCAAAGAAACTTAGAAAGACAGGAGTCAATTTGCTTGAAATAATAGCTGGGAATATGGACAGGGAGCATGGAGAGAGCATAAATCAATATAGGGGTGATCATCATTTTGATGGAGTCTAACCGACCCCACCAAGATAGAAAGAAGGGGTTCCAAGAGGAGAGTAGTTTGTCAATTCGAGATATAACGGCAGACATATTTAATTTAACGGAAGCAGCGATGGAGTTGGAGAACCACATACCTAAATATTTGATTTTTGAACTATTCCATGCGAAACCAGTGGAAGAAAAAGAGTGAGGGAGACAAAATTTAGTAAGGGGAGAATTTCTGTTTTATCTGAATTAATTTTATAACCAGAAACAAGGGAGAAGGAAGTAAATTCATGCAATAAAGGGGGAATAGAAATTTCGGGCACAGAAATAAAAAGTAGGATATCGTCCGCATAAGCGGAGAGTTTTAAATGATGATCCCCATAGGAAAACCCTGAGATGGAATCATTATTACGAATTGAGGAGAGGAAGGGTTCAAGAGCTAAGATAAAGAGGAGAGGAGAAAGAGGGCAACCTTGGCGGACGCCGCGTTGAAGAGGAAAATAAGATGAGATACAGCCATTAACTAATACCGAGGCTCTAGGGGCGGAATATAATAACGAGATAAGAGAAATTAATTTGGGACCAAAACCATGCCACTTCAAAGATGCAAATAAAAAGGACCAGTCAACTCTGTCAAAGGCTTTCTCAGCATCGACAGAAATGGCTGCTAAAGATGCGGAAAGGGAGGGGATTTTGTTTAAGACATTAAGGAAAAGACGAGAATTATCTGAAGTCAGTCTACCCTTGACAAAGCCACACTGCTCCTTACCAATCAAATGGGGCATAAGGGGGTCTAAGCGTAAAGCAAGCGTTTTGGCAAATAGTTTATAATCGACATTAACCAATGAAATCGGCCGATAGTTTTTACAAAACATAGGATCTCGACCTTCTTTATGTATAAGGCAAATTGTGGCTTCCTGAAAAGTGCCCTCTGTCTTACCATCAAGAAAAAATGAATGGAAAAGATTAAAGAGTTTAGGGAGTAATAAATTAGAAAAGTGCAAGTAAAATTCAACAGAAAATCCATCCGGGCCAGGAGTCTTTCCTTTCTTTAACCGGTTTGCTGCTCCGAACGTTCCGCGCCAGTGCGGAACGTTCTATTAAACGGGCGGGGCCGCGTCAGCCAACGGACGTGCGCAGCACTACCGAGGTAGTGCTCGCGACGGCCGTTGGCCGACGCTCGCAGCAAACGGGTTAAAGTATGTAAGGCAGTGGATAATTCGTTAAGGGATAAATCTGTTTCAAGGTCAAAAAGATTAAGGTGAGAGTTGGACGGAGTTGGGAGTTTATTAAGGTACATTTGGATAAGGGAAGAGGAGGGAGGAGATTCTGGGGTGTAAAGGTCTTTATAGAAGAGTTTAAACTCATTGAGAATATCCTAATCTTTGTGCATGAGAGAACCATCTGAAGAATAGATAGATTCAATTAAACTGCGGTCTTTGCGTGTTTTAAGGTAATTCGCTAAAAGTTTACCTGCTTTATTACGACCGCCATAGTAGCGAGCGCTACTACGAAGAAGTATTGAGGATGCATTATTGGTCGTAGTCTTATTGAATGCTAATTTGGCATGTATCTAGGCTGGTGAGACCGTATCTACCGAAGAAGTATAACATTTATGTTCTAAATTCTTAATATGTGCCAAGGCAGCTTTTTGTTGTTGAAGGAAACGTTTATTTATTTTTTATACAAAATCTATAATAAAGCCTCTCGCAGTAGCTGTAAAAGAGTCCCATAATATATGGGGGGGGGTATTTGGGTCACAGTTAAGGTAAAAAAATTCATTGGCAAAAGAACTAAAAGAGGAAGAAAAAAGAGGGTCAGAAAGAAGAGAGTTATTAAAACGACAGCGGAGGACCTGGGACGCGGAGGGAGCAGATCGAGATCTGTCACAATTGGGGCATGGTCAGAGATGACGATAGGTTCAATAGAGGAGGATATCAGATTTTGAGATAAGGACTGAGAAAGAAAAATATAGTCTAGACGGGAGAGAGAATTATGAGGAGGAGAGAAAAAAGAAAAGTCCAAAGCATCAGGATGGGAAAGCCTCCAAGAGTCAACGAGGTGTGTCTGAGAGATAGTGTTAAGAAAATGTTTATGAGTTTTGTGAGAAATGAAGCGAACCTGAGATTGGCGATCAAGAAAGGGGTCGACAATTTGATTGCAATCGCCTCCTAGTGTAAAAAGATCATCTCTAAACTGTATACATTTCTGTGTAATCAGAGGCCAAAAAGTACAATCAGGCTGTGTAGGGCCATAGATATTAAAAACAGTTAAAGAAACATTATTGATTAACAATTTAGCCAATAACCATCTACCCTCAGTATCTATTTCTTGCGATATGACTTTACAATTCAATTTCTTATGGCATAATATTATAACACCTTTTTTCTCTATTAGTAGTAGGTGAGAATAAAACTGAGCCCACCCATCCCCTTTTAATTTTAACACCTCAATGTCTGTAAGATGAGTTTCCTGTAAAAGAACTAAATCAGGGTTATAAGAGGCAAGATGGGAGAGTATTCTCTGCCTTTTGATTGGGTTAACAAAACCTTTCACATTCCAGGAGATAACTCTGAATGTAAAACCATTGAAAATACATAAAGTACAAAATATGCACCACAGAAAAAATGAAAGAAGAAAGGGGGAAGGAAGAAAAGTAACCAGTTGGAAAAGGGGGAGTGAAAGATCAATGAAGAAGAAAAAGGATTAGAAACAACAAGAAGGAAAGAGAGGGAGGGAAGGAAGAATGAGAGTAAAAGAAGACAGTACATGTCAAAGCGACGACTGTAATACGTACCTTTAGGGAACAAGGGACAAGAATGAGAAGCGGCAAGGGACAACGGAAACAGCACACCCAACAAGGGGCAACACATCACACCAGGACACCTATATAATAAACACGATCAGGAGCGGGAACATGGAACATGGATAAAACCTAGCAAATTACGCTGAACCTGTAAATGTAGATAAAGAAATATATGAGGAGAACGAAACAAATAATGAAATCCGATAACATAAAGTAGGCAGTTACAAACAAGAAGGAGAAAAGGGAGAAGAAGAAATAACATTGTTCAGGAAGGTGATAAGACAAATAAAAGGATGAGGTACTGACGGACATGAAGAGGAATAAGATAAAACCAACAATATGCCTGCAAAGAAAACAAGAGATTATGTATAATAGATTTAGGAAAAGTGATGAGTCTAAAAAACAGGAACTAGAACAACGACCTCAATACAATAGTAAAATAAAAGAAGTACAAGAGTCAAGTTCCAGAGGAAGAAGGAGCAGTCTCTATTGATGTAGAAGAGTGGGACTGGATAAATCTGCGAAGTTCAGCTGGATCCTCAAAGGTGGAAGTCTTGTTGAGAAAGGTGACTTTAAAGAGGCAGGGATGAAACAAGCCATATCGTGCACCTAAAGAGCGAAGAGCAGGGCGAAGATCCAGAAACTCCTTTCGTCGTTTGGCAGTCACTGAAGAAACATCCTGGGAAATAAATACTTTAGTGACATGCCAGGAAAGATTCTTTTGGCTTTAGCGGCATGTAGTACCAACAGAAGATCAGTGAATTGTAGAAATAAAATAATTATTCCGCGAGGATTGAAAGGCGCAGATGAAGAAGAAAGACGAGGACCCAGTCTATGAGCTCGTTGTATGTTCAATTTAGTTGTAGAAGGGAGACCCAAAAACTGTGGCAAGAAAGATGTAAAGTACGTGACGGGGTCGTCATCTTCAAGAGCTTCAGGAAGACCATAAATGCGTAAATTATTGCGACGGTTCCTATTTTCCAAATCTTCAGTCGCTTTCTTCAGATGTAAGATTTCCTTCTCCATCGAGGATATTTTAGTGGATGAGATTTGTACGTCAGTAAGATGATGTTCCACCACAGTGATATGGGATTCCATGGAAGACCATTTATCGTCCAACGATTGTAAACAACAGTTTGTATCTTCAATAAATGGACGGAGGGCGCATAACTCCTCCCAAACCATGTCCAAGGAACCCGGAGAAGAAGACTTAGGTGGGGATGGAGGATCTTGCTTAAGCCTCTTACCAGTAGTTGAAGGTAACGGCACTTTAGATGCCATGTTGATGGGACTTTCTGTAAGGGTGGAGCAGTTCTCGTGTGACGAAAGTCCAGATAAACAGGAAAATTTATTAAAAAAAGAGATGTTGACTCCAGAAGTGTCAGGATCATGCACTTCCGATGTTTTGGCGTGATGAAGTAGGCGTCTACTCCTACCCATGAAATGTGGTAAAGAGAGCGCAGAAGGGTGATGGCACCACACAGGAGAGAAGGCGAAGTACCTCAGAGGAGATGCCCAAATCGACAAAAGTGAAGATCTCCCCTGGATAATGACAATCAGGGGGAAAAATGCATAAATCCTGCAAAAAGTGTTGAAAAAATTGCACTGAAGGACGTCGTGTAGAGAAATATGAGGAGAAACCCAGCAGGGAGAAAAACAAAATGGCGGCCGTCAGCAGCATAGAAAAGTCACCTGCATAACTTCATCCCTGCATCTTGACAACAAACTCTGAAAAAGGCACCGTTTGGAAGCGTCAGCCTTCCGATTTAAGAATCTGTCAGCATGGAGAAAAACCGAGCAGTAAAACCGCTCCAAAATGCGCTGGAAGTCCGGCGCGATACGGAGCTCCTAGGCTAGGCGGCCATTTTAGGTCGCGGTGCGCGCGACTCCTCGATATGTCAAGCTTTTAAACTTGTGCTTTGACTTCCAAGATGGAGTTGTTGAGGCCTGCAACCCAAGGGGGCAGGCAGGTGGAGAACTCTGGTGGAAATTTCTGCCTGAAGTAGTTCACTTCAGTGTGGTGAAGAGGTGGTCAAGCGTGAGGTTTGTATCCCTGGCTCACTCCAGTGCTGCTTGCTTTCCACCTTCTGGTGAGCTTCTGCCATGCCCTCAGATGGCTAGAGAGGGGAAGTCCTACATTCCCTGTGATATACCTTGCACAATTCTGCCGGGTGTTCTATTACGCACCATCTAAAAAATCATGCAGCTTGGAGAAGAAGCAGCTGTTGGTAGATGCTGCGACCACTAGAGTCACCAGTGATCACCAGTGCTCAAGAGCTTTTTAACTGTTCTGAGAAATTCATATGTGCTATCCATGTATTATTGTCATATGGGCACTACCAACATGGGAAGTATTCCCACAATAAAGGGCTGTGTAGGTGCGTAGAGGCAGTATTCTGCATAAATGACTGCAGGGGAGTATTTACACATTATAGTGGAAAAGCTTGTCTTTACTATGCGCTACCATGTTTTTTACACACATAGGTTTGAATGATTTCCATTTTTGCTTTTAACCATGGCATTTGAATGGTTGGCACATGAGTACACAATAAAATAAAATACTTCACACACTTTACTCCACACCAACCAGTTGACTTTCCAGTAATAGTAATGCCAGATGATTAAGCGGGTAATCCCTTTAAAATGAATGGGCAATAACCAGTTTTTGGAAAGGATTTAGGCATCAAAGAAGTTGACCCCATTGATGTCAATGGAGGCATTTTGTTCATCAGGAGGGTGAATGTGAGTGAAAAGAGTCTGACACCAGCCAATGAGAGTCAGTTGACAGTCACACTCATTCTTTTCTCACTCCTATTTTCAATTGTATTATTAATGGGATTATAGAAGTATTTTGAACTCCTAATCACAACAGTTGACTAACACCATTTTGTAGAGTGGTCAGCTATATTGTGTAGCGGTTAGTTGGGCATGGTGTAAAATTTTAAGAGTAAGCTATTGATATTTCCACGCTACCACTCTCCATATGAGATATGTTCGGTAGTCCTACTGTTATGGACAACAACGAAACTAGGTGGGCGCATTCTAATCTGAAGGGAACATTTTTAAATCCTGATTTGTATTGTGTTACTCCTTGTTTCAGTCTCACCATTCATATATTATATCTTATCCATGAGGATATTACTAATAGAGTGAAGCATCCAGTCGACGTGAGTACATGAAATTAACATTACATGTAGAATCTGCACAGATATTACAATAATACATATGAAAATAATGTCAGCATTTGCATAGTAGAGAGTGGCAACAGCATGGCTAATGATAGCCCTATGTTTGACTAAATCACTAACAATAGGCTCCAGTGAAGTAGCGTACCACCTGTCCGAGAGTCGTTAGGTGCATTATCAGGGCTAGTAAGACCTATATAAATATCCCCACCATACCATAAAATTACAGCTATGATCTTGGACTAATAGAGGTTTCCTCATTCAAAGCATATCACTAGAATTCAGAGTAGCCTAGGGTGGTTGTGTCTTTCAGGAGCCTTCTGTGCAGGGTAATTAAAAGCTAGCACATACCATTCAGACAAACAGCCTGCTCCACACACCTCAATAAAGGGTCATGATTTTCCACCACTGGGAAGGTAAGTGTAAGTAAGTGTAGAGGGTGAGTCTGGCGATCTGCTGGAAGATTTGGGTGGGAAAGGTATGAACCTGTCTACAAAAAATTGGGTTGTAAAATCCATGACGTGATTAACATGGTTCTATCAGTTCGTCTCCAGCCGGAGGCGCGGCGGTGCCTCTTGAATATCTGGGAACCTACTGACCTGAACACCCACCAGATACAATGGGTTACACTTGGGCTCATGCTCGGCAAGAGAAATATCGCACAGTTATGGGGAGCAGCGCACGCACCCACTCTGGATGCCTGGGAAAAGGATTTAGATTGGTGTATGTTCAGAGAAAAGACAGTATATTTGGCCAGGGGTTGCCCTGGGAAATGGGCCCGCATATGGGGCCCCTGGAATATCTATCGTGGAGAGATCTGTGCTCCTCCCTGTACTGCTGTACAGGACATTCCCTTACTCCGTAGCATTCCTCATGTGTAAAAGCGATTAGCACTACCCCTGAGATTCATGTGATGTATACCTTGATGTTTCCTCTGTACGTTGTACATATGTCCGATGTATGTTTAATAAAAAGTTATATATAAAAAAAAATTGGGTTGTACCCTCATCGAGTTTTAGGCAGTTCATGATCCCTCTGACCTTTCACCCCTAAAAGAAGCCCCAGGTAATCAGCCTACATGGGTGTGCACTTTATCCTTTATGACAACCTGTATTCAAATTGTGTGTAGCTGGATCTGATGAGTTGGTAGACTAACGTATAGGGGTCGGGGAAACTCTGCTCCACCAAAGGAGTTCGCAGAGTTTTTCAAACTCCGCGGTCCGCTTGGAGCACAGAGTTCAGCAAAAACTCTGCACCCATGGGTGGAGCGGAGTTTACTGACACGCTCACCTTGACTTATTTATTTGCCCCTACCAGCACAAGGCAATCATTTGTTTCAGCAGATTGCCTAAGTTAAGAGGAGTCCCGTAGAGGCTGCTATAGACTGAGATCAGCCGCACCACTTCAAGATGGCCGATCAAATGCAGCTGATTCGCATTGTCCGTCATCCAGTTTTACGCCTCTCTCTTGTGAAATCCGTGGGCTCTAGGCCCACATGCTGAGGAAATGAACAGACACCAACACCGTGATCGTAGTTACTGGTAATGGCCACAAGTACGTGCACTCGGGCTCCTTTATTAGCAGGGCACCTAATTGGTTAAACCTGTGTTGAATGGGTGTAGGTAAGTGTATGGGCCAGCCCTCGAGGGAGTGGCTAGCAAAACATTCAACTGTGTCCAACAGGACACAACATACCTCCCAAATCATATGAAAAACAAAAACAACAAACAAAAGTCCAACCTATGGGAAGGAATGAAAAAACAACTAAAAATAACTAAAAATCTCACAGTGCAGGACAGCGGTGGAATGGTGCTTCCAGCACCCGGGCATCTTGGTACGTGTCCATATTTTAACCAGGTACATCTGGACACGAACACAGTGCCGATGAAGTCCGGCCCTCCATCTTTGCATCAGTTAACTGACAGTTCCCCTACATGATGTTAGTCAGTTCAGCGTACTCTTGCTGTGAGGCAATTGATGTCCAATTCATACAAAGGTGCATCGGGAGCCTGAGTGAAACCCATTGTAAGCACCTTAATCCATTGACGACAGACTTGGAAATCCGCCGGTGGGGCAAAGTAAAATCCATCTCTCACGCTCGGGGAGGCCCTTTAAATGAGTTGCCATGGGACCGCCTATGGGCTGCACTGGGTCTGCACGTGTCCGCATCTAGACAGCCGCAAGACCACCTCGGAGCCACCGCCTAGTCACTTGCGCAACTTCAAGGGTAGATGTAACCAGGACAAACATGCTCACACCACCGGAACAGGATGTACGCCAGCTAGACAACTGGTCACTGGGTCTTTGGATTGGTACACGGTGCAGGACTCCATTCGTGTCATTTAATGCCCCCTAGATGGTAGTGATGCACATGGCTAATGATGGGATGGCAGCCATGAAATAACTCGTAAAAAGTGGCGACAGGCCACGCAATGCATGTCATTTATATACATGCCCTAATATGTGGCGACAGGCCACGGAAACTCACAGGGAACTCCTACACACTCCGTCACATCCTTAGGACTACGCATCATCTCCCGTCACGGACCACTCCCTGGTCCGGTCCTGTCAATAGGACTGGGAGGCTTCCCAGATGCGCCAGCCAGCTCAAGGACGACAGTGAAAATAGGATCCGGTCTGTAGTGCCTTCCATACCCATCTTCCCTTCGATAAAGTATTCCGGCAACTCGGGATCGCTGTGGGAGGTACAGGACTCCCTTCTCATTTACAGGTGTGGCAACCTGCCACTAGGAGCATGGGAAGTTCCTTGAATCTCTCTTTCAGCGGTGGCCATGTGCCACCAGAGGCATATGCCCTCATCATCAACAAAGTCAACAATCGGCAATGTAAGAAAGTAAATGAATTGATTCCACATGCACCAATCCAGGCCCTTGTGTAACTTACTATGTACTCATAACGTGAAACCCCATCAGAATCAATCCTTTCTTTTCCAGGCACGGGCTGATTGGCTGAATCACGTAATACAAGAAACTGGCATCCCTTTTAAACAGTCCTCATACAAAGCATTCTTTTCCAGCCTTCCCCCTCCTGGAGTCGCTTTGCCAATATAAAATCTTCACAACTCCCACCTACATCTGAACCATATGCCAGGTGGCTTTCATCTAGACCAGCGTGCTGTGTATCTCCTTAAAATTGGAGGTTGTAACAAGTGGTCTTTACGATTGTGCCTTTCTCAGCAGCCTTTCACAACACCCTTCTCATCCGTTAGTGGCTGTGGCAGTGTAGGACCTCTCAGTAGTAATACATCCAGATTACAGATGGTGTGCAGAAACATGTGCCCTCGCCACTCACCACTAGGTGGCGCCGCTTGTACTGCCATAGGCCACGGCAGCATTCGGGAGGAGAGTAACCTGTTACGGCAGTAACAAAACCAGTCCAACAGTCATGTAGCAGTGTACTGATAGGTACACAGAGAGTGTGGCTCACACAGGATGTAGCAGGGGATCGTCCTCATCTGCAGGCAGCCAGCACGCCTTTCGCTGTCTTTGTCACTGCCCTTGTGCTAGTGACGATGAAGCCTGGAGGCACTGCACTTGTGGTCTCTTCAACTGCTACTCATGCACAAGTCCATAGGAGCAAGATTCATGCTATTCCCTTCAGCCTGATCCCTTAACACCACTGCCACCACGGGTATGCAAAGCTTCTGGGAACAAGTATGTATATCTCACAGAAAGACACAGATGACCTTGAAGCAAGCAGCATGGTACCGTCACCTCCAGCTGACATAATGGCATTGTGCTACGAGCTGCACATCAATGCCCCCACTCCGTGAACTTTCAACAACATGCCGCACCTTGTTTTGCATAAATGGCCAGGATAGAACATTTCCAGAAACTAGTGCCAGAGCTGGCCTTGTTGGAAGTGAAGGCTCTTCTAAGAGCGGTTCTTCATCGAAGCACGGCACAGAGACTTGCTTTGGTGCAGGGTGGACACATGTACATGCTAGGGAAGCTCTGTAGCTTTCGGTGCAACGGTGCGGTGGGAGCGGATCAAAGTCTGCTTCAACTGTTCGACCTCTTATCAAACTCATTTACATTGTTGATAAAACTCGGGCTACTGCATTTCTTGGATCTGAGATTTCCCCCAGCATATCATCAAGTTTGCCAATAAAGTTCACAAAGCTGTTCAGTCCTTTGACATGTTTTCTTAATGGATCAGACTGTAAAGGAGCGCAACCTTGGCCCCCAAGCTCAAGAGTTCGAATAAATGAGGTTGCCACCAGAAAGAGAGACAGCTGCGTGCACCGTGCCGCATGTCTTAAATGCCTGAAAGCGTCTCGTCCCAGGCCCCTGTCAGGAACATTTAAAAATAAGGCCTACACCAAAGCATTTGTAGAATTCACCAGCAGGTTTAAATATGCACAAACGTGGAGTGTAATGAAGTAAAGAGGCCACCATGTGGCGCTTCAAGCACCTTTTCATTTTCCGGCCCACAGTAGCCCTTCTGTTTGCGGCCGACTCCTAGCATTCCTCTGCGCAGGCCGTATGCAGGACGCCAGGATGCCAGGGACACAGGTGTAAGGGAATTAGCAATGGGTCCCGGCGAGGATACAGGCAGCAACGGCAGGAGGGCCAAAACACTACAGCGCCACTCGCCGAGGGAATTCACCACTCTGACTGCGGCCAGAAAACATCCCCCTTCACTGCACCAACAGCAGGCAGGTATGGAGCATTCAGTGCAGGGGCGGCCTCTGTAACTTCGCCTCCCCACTCCTCGAGTTATAGCAGCTCTCTTCTTGCCGTGGCCACGTCACTCCCTTCAGCTGCAGGGCTTGCACAGGTAAGGCTGCTTTCTTCGGCATGAGCGAGGTGCATCAAACTGTAGGTACAGGCATGGCGGCCAACTGTAGAAATGTCACTGCAACATGACTAATGCGGCAGACGACACCACCCATAGGCGCCGCTGCAATCCACCGCACACAACGCAGGGCCCTCGGAGATGTCGGCGCAGGGATAGCAACCTCCCACAGCTATGGCCTCTGTAACATGCGGCACCCTCCTTTCTTCGGGGAGGAACGGGCAAACAACCCCAGGCGGGGCTCCCCACCTCGCACACAGGCGGCACAGATGCAGGCTCACTCACCGCACCTCCTTCTCATGAGAACGACTATGAGCCGCGCAGGGCAGGGGAAATGGGTGCAGGTGTCCAGGAATGCTGATGCAACCTCTGACCATCGCCGACCTCCCTGCACCTCACGCCTCATAGCAGGCAGAGAAACATCACCCCTGCACCGCAACCACCGGAGTCAAGGCTGCGGAGGCGCAACAAGCCGTCACGCGTCAGAGGCAGCCAGCTCTTACATGTGCCACAGCAGCTCCACTGCCCACAGGGCCAGCGCGCCTCTCCCCCACAGCAAAGGCCGCAGCGGCAGCGCAGAGCCCACGATCACCTCCGGGCCGGCCTCGCTGAGCCGTCGCTCCACTCCCGCCGGCAGAAACGTCGACAGTTGCAGGCACTCACAGGCACCCTCCCATCACAGCAGACTGCCGCAGGCAGCACGGTGGAAGCACGGCCACAGACCGCCCAACAGGAACGACGCAGGCCCCCACAGCAGGCACACAGGAACAGACCCGCTCGTCGCCAGTGTGAAATCCGTGGGCTCTAGGCCCACATGCTGAGGAAATGAACAGACACCAACACCGTGATCGTAGTTACTGGTAATAGCCACGAGTACGTGCACTCGGGCTCCTTTATTAGCAGGGCACCTAATTGGTAACACCTGTGTTGAATGGGTGTAGGTAAGTGTATGGGCCAGCCCTCGAGGGAGTGGCTAGCAAAACATTCAACTGTGTCCAACAGGACACAACATCTCTGTCTCCACTGTGTTCTGGAAGTGTGGCGTGAACCTGCAGAGAGCATGATGGAGGCAGCTGCCTGCCATCATGGAGCAGCCAGGAGGGGCAGCCGAGACTTCGGGGATGGAGTTCAGATGGGGACCGAGTCTGCCTGGTAGCACTTGGCATGTCGGGCTCTGGAGTCTGGACTTGTCTGGTACAGGTAAGGAGCAGGCGCCCCAGATGGTAACGACTACAAGCGATGCAAGACACCCCATGTGCAGGGATAGGGTGAGAGAAGAACAGTCTGTTATGTAGTGAAATGGTTTTAAAGCACAGCAATTACCCAGAGACATATTGGCACTGGTTCCCCTAGTGTGTGTGCCTCGTCTGCCATGAGATGTATTTCTCCTATGGAGGCGTGCATTGGTAAATATAGTCCACGGACGGCATTATTTGACTCATCAGCAGACTGCCTTCTGACGCCGCAAATACACATTTCAAAAATAGCCGCGAGAAACCTGCATGGCTATTTTAGAAAATGGAACCTCTTGTTCTTTCCGTCAGCCAATATAAATGTATGTGCAGGCTGGGAAAATTAGTAGGAATGAGCCTAAAGTGAACAGCTTGCTGGCGTGACATGGCAAAATGTATCAGCAGAACATTTAGTTACAATAACAGTTCGCTGAAATCTGCACATGTGCGTACGATACCATAACTGTCTTTCATTTAATTCTGTTGATGATCTGCAATGCATTCAGTTCTTGTGGCAGTATACTTAAATCAGCCTCTTAGCTGCTATTCTGCTTTCCCAGAAGCAAGCATGCTGCCTGTGGCTGTTCCGTGTACTCCGCTTGTCTCCTGCTGAACAGTTCGATGTTGTGCTCGGAAGGAGCAGGGAATGGGACGGTTGGTCTCTGTCACTCTGCCCGCTCGCGGAACTCCGCAGAATTTGGTGGAGTTGTTGGGTAACTGTGGAATTCCGCGGATTTCAACTCTTCTAGCTCCGCCCGGCCCTACTAACGTATCAACTGCGTGGATCTTTTAGTTGCCCTATGGTCACAGCTTGTAACCCACTGGGCCCACTCATCATCTAGAGGTATAAAATGAGCACTTTTTGTTAGGTAACAATCCTTTATAGATCACCAAGAAACCCCATATGCTTCACATGGCGTAGAGTAATCTAACTAGACCACAATCTAATTCCCAGAGTCAACAATCAGGAATGTGATCTTTTTGTGGTATTGGTCCTGAGAGATTGTGTGCCCTTTGCTACAAGATTATTGCTGCAATTATATATCGAAGAACCAGGCATAAATGGTTTTACATACTCACAAATGGTCAACAATTTGAATTATGTCTATAGGAAAAGCCTTCCATGGTGCCCAGAACCTGCAGAGGTAAGATGGTCGCCAAACCTGACTTTAATACATTTAGGGGTCTCAAGGAGAATCCAACAAGAAATGAAATGAAATGAAATTAGGATTTCTAAAGTGCACTACTACCCTTGGGTGTCTAGGCGCTGACCTCCAGAGGGTGGACCAAGGTAAAGAAAAACACCAGACAACAGTGTGGCACAGAGAAGTAGATGACAGTACTGAGCTAGTTGTTAAACAGCCAGGTTTTAAGAGCCTTGAGAAAAGTAAACAGATTTTTTGTGGTTTTTAGTGTCAGAGGCATCGAATTCCAGAGTTTGGCAGTGGCCACTGCAAAGCTCTTGCCTCCCCAAGTTGCTCTTTTGAATTTAGGTACAACCAAATTGGCCTGGGAGGAGGATCTTAAAGTCCTAGAAGGGATGTATTGTGGAAAGAGTTGTTTAATGGATTCTGGACCCACAAGATGAAGGGCCTTATAGGCTATGCATAGAGATTTGAACATAACCCTCTTTCTAACCGGGAGCCAGTGAAGTAAGGGGAGAGACTTGGAGACCGATTGATGTTTTGGTATTCCTAGAAGCAATCTGGCAGCTGCATTTTGGACCATTTGGAACTTGTCCAGAGCTTTCTTATGGGCAGTCAAGAAAAGCCCATTGCAGTTCTATTTTAGAAAAGACCAGAGCAGTGATCACTGCTTTGCGTAGGTCCGGAGGGATGAAAGGAAAAACCTTCCTAAGTGATTTAAAAATAAAGAAACATGACGAAGTGATGGCATTGGCGTGTCCCACAAAGGAAAGTTTTTCATCATATTGGACTCCCAGATTTTTCACCTTCCGGACAGGAGTTGGGAGCACACCCATTTCCTGAGGTCACCAGTTAGGGGACCAAAATGATGGGTGATTGCCAAAAGCAGCACCTCAGTTTTATCTGAATTTAACTTCAGACAATTGTTGGACATCCAACTACCAATCTGTGACATGCAGTTGTGGAAATGTTCTGCCGTGCTGTCAGGATTTTCTGTGACAGACACTACAATTTGGGTGCCATCAGCATAGGAGACAACTGAGAAGCCAAAGCCTTTGATCAGAGAGGCCAAGGGGGTAACGTAAGAGTGGGACTCAAAGCCGACCCTTGTGGTACCCCACAGGGAAGAGTAAAAGATGTAGATCTGTGACCGTTACATTCCACGAACTGCGTTCTGTCAGTGAGAAAGGATCTGAGGAGCTTAAGAGCGGTACCTCTAATTCCTATCTCGAACAAACGATTGATAAGGAGTTCATGGCTAACAGTATCGAACGCTGCCGAAAGATCTAACAAAATTAGGGCAGCGTTCCCTCCTTTATCTAAAGTTGTTCTGACATATTCAGCAGCTGTGATCAAAGCTGTCTCAGTGCTGTGTTGGCTTCTGAAGCCAAACTGGGAGGAATCCAGTAAATCATGATCCTGGATGAATAGAGAAATCTCGGTGTTTATGGCTTTCTCTATCAACTTGACCGGAAAAGGAAGTCGAGAAATTGGCCTATAATTGTTGGGATTATCAGCATCCAGATTTGCTTTTTTTTAAAAGAGGAAGAATTGATGCTATTTTCCAACTTTTGGGAAAGTAGCCAAGGTGGAGCATTTGATTAAAAATCACTAAGAGGTGTCCAGGAACTATAGCATAGGCTAGTTGTAAAACTCTAGGGGGCAATGGTGAAAAGGCAACCCCGATTTGATTTGATTAAACAAGTTGGTTACTTGACCAATTGTAAGGGGAGAACGTCGAAAGAGTGGTATTCCTAGATTGAGATGGTACTAAGAAGTCGGTCTCCAAAGAGTTGGCTTCACTGATAACAATTCCTAATTTGAAGCCATTGGGAACCATTGACTGTAGGTTATCATTCGAGCAAGTCCCTACCGGGTTTGAGCTAGAAGTTAAAACGTTAAAGATAACCTCTACCTTATCTTTAAAGAATGTAGCGAGTTTGTTACAGAAAGAGGCATCCGCATTAAGATTTCTTGATGGTATTTTTCCAGATTGTCCTTTTATTCAGGTTTCTCCCTCTTTACCGTTAACATGGTCAGACCATAAGGCAGTAATGTTCCAAGTGAACTTAGTGGGCCACAGTCTGGAAGAGCCTATGATCTCACCTCCTTCCAGCTATCGACCTTGGCACTTAATTTCGGAAGGCCAACTCACGAGGGCACTAACTTAATCTAATAAACCAGTATCTCCTGATCTTGATCAAGCAACTGATGATTATCATCAATGGATTAGCATTCCATTAGCAGTCTAGCTCCTACCAAACACGGAAATAATAGCCGAACTGTACCATCTGAACCTTGGTTCAATGAAGAGCTCAGACTGGCCAAACAATCATGTAAAAGGTTTGAGAGAAAGTGGAGGTGGAATTATAGTACAGAGGACAAGGATCTTTATAAGGCAGAACTATTACGATATAAAAAACTTCTGACCAAAGCCAAATCCAACTTTTTTATAAATAAAATTAACTCAGCATTGAACACACCCAAAGAGTGATTCTCCACAGTGGTCAAGCTAAGCAATCCCTCACCAGCCTCAAGGGTATAGCCACCAGAATGCGTGGGATCGCAAACTAATTGCGACAAACCTAAAAGAGTCAAAGAGGCTATAAGATTCTGAGTATCTAGGTCCTCCTTATTCTCCAGATGGAAGTTAAAGTCACCAAGGATAGTAAAGTCAGAGGAGTTGGCCTTAATGTCCCATGGTGACTTATCCAAATTTAAAAAGAGGTTTCTAGGGCCGGGGGGGGTCTGTAAATCAAGGCATCGTTAAAGGAGTAGTGATTTGATAGACCAATTTTGAAAGCCACGGCTTCACAGCTCGGATGGGGTAGGGGGTCAACCTTAACCATGAATTTGTCTTTAAAGACAATTGCTAGGCCACCGCCTCTGCTCCCAATGCGATCCAGCCTGATTAACGAGTAGCCAGGAGGGGTGGCAAAGACCAAGTCTGGCCCTGGAGCGGCGTCTGCCCATGTCTCCGTTACAAAAGCGATATCAATGTTAGCACTGTCTAAAAAATCAGCCATTTCCATTGCATGTTTTATGAGTGAACGAGCATTCAACAAAGTGCATTTTAAACAAAAGCAAAACAAAAGCAAACTAATGCGGTCCTCCAAAATCATCTTTGACACACTTTTCTATCATCTTTTAAAATATGCTAATAGAATACAAAATCATATTTAGACAATAAATAACCAAACATAACATCAAAATATTAACATTGCCCACCCAAAAACATAATAAATAAGTAAAATAAGATGACACTTATGATTTCGTAGCTGTAGTCCTGATCAGTAAAATGACAATGCAGAAAATACAATCCCAAAACACATATTGTTGAAAAAGAGCCAAAATGCAAAAACAAACCAGAGAAAATAAAAATATCTAATTTGACTCCAGTAATCCAGGGAATCCATACAAAATGTGAAACAAAATAAATAAACACTCCAGGAAAACAAAAATCAAGGAAAAGTAAAAATCATTTTGGTTAAAAATAACCAACTCTTTTTCCTTGGAAAAAAATTAAACTCATAGAGATTAAAAAATAAAGTCCGACATCTGAAAATAAAAACCTATAAAGGAAAAACATATAAACCCACCCAATAAACAGCGCCCAGTAAAACATTATTAAGATCAATGTTGAATATATACAATTCACATGTTAAATACAAATAAAGAATACATTTCAGAATAAGGCCTACTGGAACACCGTAACCTAACAAACACATACTATACTAAAAACAATACACTAGAACAACATCCAATTACAAAGAATAGCCTAAATAAGTCTAAAAACCTCACTCCTATCACTAAACCCTTAGAAAATAAGTATGAAACAGCCTTACATGAGCTGGAGACGAGCAACAGAAAACTGCGACTGCAAACTCCACAGCCCAAAATGACAGAGAAAGATTACAAAATTAAAGAAATTGGAAAAACATGGCAGAAAAAAAGAAATTAAAAAAAGATTCTCATGCCAAAGAAATCAATGTAAAAAAGTATTTTATTATTAATAATGTTTGCAAAATAATAAATATGTTAAAACTGTTAAAACATTTTTCTGTGTTTAGTAAAATGTATAAAATGTTTTACACACAAATGTATATTTAAAACCTCTCCCAAAAATATAAAACCATGTTTTCAATACTTTTTAATTGATTATATTTAACAAATGTACTTAATGTAAAAATTTGATGTTTATCAAAAAATACTGTACAGCATGTTTAAAAATATATTAATTAATTACATATTAAGTGCAAATGTAATTATTCAACAGTAAAGGTAAATTTCTTCTTCGAAATAAAAACTTCCCAAAACTTGAAATTATTTAAGCATGAAGAAAAATGATACTATACCATTTTAATGTACAAAACCAAAAATATAAAAAAATGCTCACAGTTAATAGCTATCACATGTACTATTCCCAATACAAATGTAGCACTTTGGAGAAAGTATTCTACTTTGAGGAAAGTCTGATTTACTACTCCCACCCCGAACTTTCTTGGAGTCACATCAGCTATTCCCACTCCAAACTGACCCACCATGGGGAAAGTGTTGGACTTTGGGTGGTACAGATGTACGATTTTCGCTCCAAACTTAACCACATCAAGGAATGTGTTAGACATTGAGAGGGTCAGATTTACTATTCCCACTTCAAACTTAACCACACTGTGGAAAGTGCTGGACTGTGGAGGGAAGAGGGCGCAGACCTACCATTTCAATTTCACACTCAACCACTTTTGGGAAATGTTGGATTTGGGGGCTCAACTCTAATATTCCCACAGCAAACCTGACCCTCTTGGAGAAAGTGCTAGAATTTTAGGCCTCAAAATTAACGACACCAAAAAATAGTAGACATTATACTAAAAATACACTGCAGAAAGCCATTTTAATTATCCTAAAAAATTCAAACTGCATAACATAACTAAGGTAAACTGGAAATGCAACCAAAAGAGTAATTACAAAATATTACTATAGATTTAAAATAGATGATTATAATTAATTACAACATGAATTAAGAAAAATAGTAAAAGGAAATAACAATATTTTAAAATTTTAAATTAAATTATATACTTTTTTTACTTCCAATGAAAAATAAAATGCAAATGATAAAACCGCAAATAATTTACCAAAATAATTATAAATAAATAAAGAAATGACGTCATAAATATTGTGTGTCACAATATCGCAAGTAAGGTTATCATTTTTAAACAATATTTACATAGCGTTAGCGTTAAAAATATAATTGTCTGTTAACATCATGAGTTGTATATTTTTTTTAAAGATTTTTGTGTTAATATATAGTATTTGTTTTTAAAACATTTGCATTTTTCTATAATAATTTTAGTATTTGTTCAGCTGATGCTGCTACTTCTGTCCCGTTTTTTCAAATTAGTTGTTTTTGGCTGTGGAAATTTCACTGTGAGGTGCTGAATTGTCAAATCCAAAGAGGCAAGACAGGCCTGTTTACAAGCTTTGCACGGAACCACTAGGGGAAGCAATATCTTTCCCTTACAGGTAGTGACAGTAAGAAATTGAGTTATTAGTTGCAAAGGGACACTGACTAGGACAGCAGACGTCTTACCACCGACCTTGGTCAAAACAGTTTGTATGTATACGGTATTTACATAGTGAAAACCAAACCAAAAGACTGCACAGCACATGCATGATCAAAGACAAGCGTAAGGTCAACGGGTAATAGGAGAGGAAGCTGGATTGTGGATAAATAAAGTGTTGTTGTCTCTGTGCCTCAAGCAAATTCTGCCTCTTCATCCCCATCTGTTCTCCTTCTTTCTCGTTCCACTTGGGATGTTGTGTTGTCCTGCAGTGGAAGCCTGCCATCTGATAATGTAACTCAACTAAGTGAGTGCCTGCTATTGAGATATGCTTGTAACCTGCAGGTCATGAGATTGAACCCTATCCTGCCTTTAAACCTCCTGAAAATCAGGATATAGGTTGAATGATGACAAATCAGTGTGTACTGTGCCCTCTATAAAAAGAGGAAAAAAGAAGAGGAAATGAAAGAGGAGAGAAAACCTGAACTATTCATTGCAGATAGTGCTTAATTTGAACTGTGGTTGCAGGTGGGGCCCACAGGCACTTATTCATGGAGACCAGCCCTTATTTTTCCTCATCAGACTTTGACCCACAGCAAAAACTTAAAAACAGAAGAAGGAAGGAAAGATGGAAAAACAGTGACAAACAAATGAAAAGGGCTCCTGAAAGAGTGAGATAAAGGAGAAGGGCGTGTCTGGTGCTGGATGAAAGAGGCATTCAGCACCTCTGAAATTCGCTGGTGTCGGACAAGACTTCTGAGCAAAACTTTAAGCCTGGCACTTACTCTTTTACAAATTTAACACTGACTCCAGAATTGGCAGTGTTTCATGATTTTTCCACTTTCTTAGCACACTCTTAGCCTGTTCACTGTTTTATATTTTAAATAAACAATTGTTATTTTGAAAAAGTAAACAGAGGTTCTCATCATTTCATTGTGTTTAGTGGCGTAACAAAACTTGAGGGGGACCCTCTGCAATAGTACATGGAGACCCCCCCAACAGGACCCAGTCAGAGCACTCCCGTGCACAGTGCCGGGGCCTACCTGCACCAAGGGGGCTAATGTTATGCCTCTAATTGTTTTAATGTCTCTGGTGCAACAGTTTTTCAGCTTCTGTTGCTCACCCTTTTAATAATTCTTTAATATGGATTTGGCATATTCCTTAAATATTTGGAAAACCCAACATTATTGCCCTATTAATCCGCCATGCATTCCCTGCTTTCCTCTCCCCATACCTCAATATTCCAAAGAATGCTTCATGAAAATTAACCTGATTTATACTTAGTGGTTATTCTCTCTCCTACCTTTCTATTTGAATTATATGCTCCTTACGCTCCATCCTCTGCCTGCCTTTGTGCATCTGAATGTACCATAGTCTATGACATGCCTGCTGCCTTACTCTGTACTGTACTTCAGTAAACTAATCATACTCCTCCTTACAAATTATAGACTCTCCTTCTGATCAACCAATCCCTAACCTTTTCTAACCCATCTACTCATCCCACTCCCAGAAACCACAATTTCCTCTTGTGTATAACCTCTCCTTCCAGTCTCATTCTATGTAACCTCCTCCACCCTTATCACTTTTTCGATTTTATTCCACATGCACGAACCCACTCAAATAATCATACTTAACTCCAATTAACTTAATTCACCACCAGAATCTAGAGGAAATGTTTCAGTTTCCTCAAAGCACAAGACTAACCCAATAACTAGCAAATTTACTATGATAATTAATAACCACTTGATTAACCACTAACTTTGGGTTATGGAGTAGAGTGCTAAGTTCCATAAAGAGATTCAGTTGCTGGTCAGGGGTAGTTAGCACTATATAAATGCAATTACACTACATTAGAACATCGAAGACAATGGAGTGCTCTGGGCTTCTAATGGCTAATAGAAGCCCTGAACATCAACATTCCAATGTTTGTTCTCAGTAAAAGCTGTGAACAAAGGCCTCATAGAACCCGAGTGGATTTCAATCCCCTCTCTGTGAGGCCTTTGCTTTACAAATTAGAACATTCTGCCCTCTAATGGCAGAATGTTCTAATAGCCTTTGAGCCCACTGGCCATTAAAGGTCCTCTCCCTTGTTAAAGTCCCTCACCTTTGGCTCGGGCCTTTAATGCTGGAGCGGGCATTTAGTGGCCGGTAGAGCCCGCTACTGCGGGCTTCAAGGCTATATTATAATAGTTTCACAGTAGATTTGCTGTTTATTCACCTTTCTAGTGGTGCTTGGGTTACTTGTATTAAAATGAGAAGTAGCAGAGATGGGAAGAGTCTGGAAGGAACAAATGAGACAGGCAGGAAACGCAGCAATGCTCTGTGTGATCCATTGGCTGCTCCTTGCTCCTTGCTCCCTGCTTGGGCTGTGCCACACACATCCCAGCTCCCCATAGAGAAACACTGCTCTTGCCCACATTGCTGCCTGCCAGGCTCGCTCGCCACAGGTACAAATTACAGATCATCCATAAAGTCAAGCTTAGGCTTCGTCTCTGCGATCAAGTTCCTTGGAAAAGTGTCTATCTACCTTCATATTGTTGAATTTACCTTATAGCAAGAAAATTAATTTTATTCAATGACATCAATTTCAGTGTGATTTTATCAACCTGAACTCACTAATGGCAGAGTGAGTACAGCACAAATGCCCAATAAGAACACATTCATGTTTCAGTGCTGAAATACCTGGGTTTGAGTGGTGGGTGAGAGAATGAGTGGGCTGTTGAATAAAACATGTGTCTAGCTCCTCAAAAGGAACCATTATAGGAGAATGACAATTTAAGAAAACAGGTGCAGATAATGCTTTGCAAAAAATGGTGCCCACTGGCTCGGTGTAGTCCTAGCTATGGGCAAATGACTATCCAGAGAACCCCTTAGTGCTAGAAATCTTATAATTGACAAATGTGTATCTTTGTATGATTCTCTTTCCCTATAGTACTGTAACTAATTCCAAATAGGCATGAACTCGTTGTCTGACTTAAGAATGTGAACGCCTGTATGGTAGTTGGGGTTTGACATATCCAGCCTTCTTCCAACATGAACCCAGAGAGTCACAGGCTGCACCTGTAGCTCAGAGAGGCTCTGACCTGAGAGGCTAAAAGCAGTATGACCAAGCGCCCGAAACTTAAAAGACTACTCTCTGTTGGTGAACGGCAACTAGTAAGAGTCACATGTCCGGAGATGTCCAGCACTGGCTGTGCTAACACTGGTGGTGAAATATTTTAACTTGTGAGTACTATACTTACAATGAACTGCAATAACCCCACCCCACTTGGGAACGCTGCTACTGACAAGCTGGCAGCCTGCACCCACCCACTGTAACTGGTGACAACTCAGGGCCCGATTCCGATCTCACTCGGAGGGGCTCCTTACGGCATCGGTCAGGAGCGACTCCGTCTTGTACGCGCGATTTCCGGACGACTCCTACCGCTTTACGAGCGAGCAAGGACGATGCGAGGATAGCCTCGCGCTCTGACCGACTTGTACCCGTCAGCGATGCCATCCGGACGACTCCGACTTCACCGACGCGCACCGCGCAATGGGTCCGATTTCCGGCGACCACGTACGATGCACGCGTCGAGCAGCCGGATCGACTCGGTACCTCCGACACGAAAAAGCTCTGGGAAGCGGACTTCGGGGGGCCGTACCAGGCCCCCCTTCACCCGGGGCCCTCCGAATCTGTCACGAAGGGTGCCCACGGGTCCCCCCGATCCAGGCATGCACAGTGTGGCGGGCACCTTGGGGTGCCCGCCACAGGGTGTACGCTTTTCCCCACCCACCCCTTTTCTGCTATGGGAGCCTATGTACGCGTCTGTACACAGGCTCCCATAGAGTTCAATGGGAGTCCGAGTGACCCGAGTCCGTAAGCATACGGCTGCATCGTACTCGCTCGTTCAGATTCCCGGAGCACGTCTCCCTCGGAAAGCCCTCTGGATCTGAGTCGTATGGAGGGCTTTCCGAGCAAGATCGGAATCGGGCCCTCAGTGTCTGAAATAAGGATGTGAACAGCTATGTTGGGGGTTGACGTACCCAGCGTTCTTCCAGTTCTGAACCCTTTGATCCACAAAATCAAAGATTTCAAATTTAAAATGTTTATTGTGTACATTTTAAAATTCATTACAATATATGGTATGTTGCACAAGCGCATGTCTGACTGGCTGGACCAATACGGCCGGCCAAAGAGACATGCGCATTTTAAAGCGCACAGCTCCCTGCTGCTGCCACTCATCACAGCAGCACTGGCCCTGCCCCGTCCTGTCACTCAGTTCAGGACGGGACGATTGCTGAAAAAGAAATTGGTAATAAAACACTTTATTACCATTTTATTTTTCAGCTCTGACCTCTGGGACGACACTCTGTGGCCTCTGGTCATAAACCATTGCTAAGTTACTGACTTCCTAAAGGGAATGATATCCATTCGCAAAGTAGAAGCTGCCATTGTGTGACAGCTTCCATCTTGTGACTATGGGCTTTTGGCATTGGTGGAGCAGGCAGTGTTAAGGGGACCACTACATCCTGACCCCAATATCAACTTTTTTTTTTTTTTTAAAGCATGGACTGGGCTATAAAAAATTAGAATTCAGCATTTTGTGAATGCAAATGCAATGATGAAGGTCTGCTTTATTTTCATTTGAAAGGGACAATCAGAAGAAATCCTGCCTGACACAAATGGTGGTTATGTGCTGCGACTAATTTGTGCATCATTTGTAGTGCAAAACTAAAGTCAGATTTCAAAGCATACGTGAAATAAGCACAAGAATCAACAACAAACTCAGATCCAGGGAGGCAAAGATGTCCGAGATCTCACCAACACCTAATACAGGAAATTAGCTTGAGAAAGTAATGTAATCTAAGACCATATCTGGAAAAGTCTTGGATAGTCTGCAGATGAGCTGTATTAAGTTGTAAAAGTTACCCTTTTACCTATTTAGGTGTAAATTAACCCTGTATATGAAATTAAAATGACGGTGACAGAAGGCACAGCCATAATAATTGTTTCCCCAAAGGATAAGACATTTCTTTTTTTTTTCAAAGCTGGTGGTCAACGTTGTCAGATTTCTGATTTGTTACCACTGGTGTAGCATGGAAACAACTCCCTGCAACAGCACTCAACAATGGCAAACAGGACCCGTATTGCACATTTAAATGGGTGCACCCAGTGCCGACAGGGACAGTACACCATAATACACTGAGGGGCATATGTACAAGGATTTAACGCTGCCGTAGCGTCAATTTTATGACGTTGTGGCTAACTGGAGTTAGCGGCACTTTTCCGGCAAAAATGTGAATTTTAAAGACCGCCACTTCTGTTAGCGAGAGTTAACGAAAATGGGATGCAAGGTGGGCGTTCCCGTGCAAAGACTGCTGCTACCCCCACTTCGCGATATTTACAAGGAATTCCTTGTATGGTGCAAAACCCCCAAAACTGCCTCTAAGTTCAGTTAGAGGCAGTTTTTTAAGACCAGAAAATAGATGGTCTTAAAATTGGTGCAAACACAATGAGGGCCTCATTTCAGAGGTTTTGGTGCTGGACAGCGCAGCAAAGAATATTGCTGTGCTGCCCTGCACCAAAACAAAAGCTCAGGAATGCGTCCCACAATAAGATAGGGCGCAGTCCTGTGCCTCATTCATGAAAAGTGTTGCATCACTGCGACAAAACAGTGTTGCAACACTTTTCACTGCGCCCTCCTTGCGACACCATGGATACACCGTAGTTACTGTACGGCGCTCCATGTCGCAAGGATTTACAGATATGTCAGTATTCCTGACGTATCTGTCGGCGCTAAAGTCAAGCATTGCTGCAATTCTGTCGCAAGCATGACGGAACTCCAGCAATGCATGGGGCAGGCCTATCCCTAGGGCACTGCGTCACCCTTATGCCGGCCATGAGGCAGGCGTAAGATTTTGATGCAGTGGCGTCCTAGAATTGTCGCAGTGAAATCTAATAGATTTCACTGCACCACTCCTATGAGGCTTTGTTGCAAGGGAACACCCACCCTGCATATATCATACCTGACGCAGGTATAATGTGGCATAGGGGTTTACAAGGTCACGCATATGCCTAGATGCATCCCTTTGTACAGAGTCTAGTTTGGCGTCCAGGGTGTCTGCTGTCAACTTTCCTGGCAGCCAGCGACCCCCAGATGCTCGGTCCACTGACACGGAGCAGCTGCCAGGGTGTCGGCGCAGTTGGAGCTCCACCGGTGGAGTTTGCGCACTGTGGTGTTGGCATCTGTAAGCGTTGGCGGAGTGGTGGTGCTGAGCGAGTTGCCGAAAAGTTGTTTGATGGCCTTGATCCAGCTGCAGCTGGGGGCGATGATGGCGGTGGTGTACGGTGGGTGTGGTGAAGGTGTGATGTTTACTATGATGGTCGGTCCAGGAGAATTCGAGGGTGTGGCTGTAGTTGAAGTTCCCGCTGGCAGAGAAGATGGGGACGAGCGTGTGTCCTGCTATGTGGGTTGGTGCAGTGACTAGCTGCTTGATTCCGATGTTGGTGAGGTTCGCCAGGAGGGTGGTGGTGTGGTGCTCTGGTCACTGGGATTGTCCCGGTGGAACTTGAGGTGTCGGAGTAGGATGTAGTCAGTGGATGGGAGAGTGGATGGGAGAGCCTGGGGTGCGATGGAGGTCTACAATGGCATCGGTGAATGGGGGTTTATGGGCCGGGGTTGGGGTTGGTCTGGATCTGGAAGTGGAGGTGTTCCATGGTAGCTGTCGGCAGGGCCGGACTGGCCATAGTGGGCACCGGGCCAGTTTTGGGCCCCCGGGGCTGTTTTTGTTACCGGGGTCGGCAATATTGGCCCCCTGTAACAAAATCGGCCGAAACCGGCGCTCGCAAACTGCTCGGCTGCACCCCCTCACCCCAGGGGGGCTTGCCGAGCAGTTTGCCAGGGCCGGTTTCGGTTGCCAGTCCAGCCCTGGCCGTCGGGTCATTAGAGTGCGTGGCCTGTCGGAGTGTGCTTTTTTAGACAGTGGCAATCCCTCCTCCTGGGCGCTTGGGGTGGTCTGTGCAGGTGAATTTGTAGCTGTCGTGGCTGGTGATGGCGATGTCCGGTCCGGAGCAGAGGTTGGTCCAGGTTTCCACGAACAAGGCGATGTCTGAAGAGGTGGCGTCAAGGAGGTCCCAGATTTCTGTTGCATCTTTGTGGAGGGACCGCACGTTGAGGAGGATGCAGTGAGCCGGTATGCTGCACTGTTGGTCGGCTGTGCGACAGGAGGCGCTGGTGTGCTGATGTGGCAGAAGGTGTGTTTGCAGTTTCGGCTGGCGCAGGGTGCAAGGGAATTCTACAGTGATGTTAGATTGCAGGCGGTGTGACATCCAGGGCTGATGGCGAGGAGGGTGCTTCCGTCGTAGTGGTGGAGTGTCCGTGAGGAAGTGTCCTTGGTGCTGGGCGCTGTTCAGAGGTGGACGGACGCAGACAGGCTTGCCTTTGGCGCACCAGGGGTACGCCCGCTGCGCATGGCCACACAGCGGCCGCCATTAAGTAGTGCTGTGGAGGGACTGGACACCTGGGAGGCGGGAAACACGGGAAAGGACACTGGAGGGGGCAGGGACGCGGTGGGGGAGCGGGGGTTATAAATATATTTTTAAAAATAACTTACCTCGAGTCCGGGTACCCTGTCTTCTGTGCTCCTGCACTACTAAATCTGCTTCCAGGAACAGGAAGCAGGCAGCCACGATCCCTCTCCTAAGCCAATCACAATGCTGCAATGTGGCATTGTCTTTATTCTTGAGCGCCATGACAAGGCGTTCAGCCAGGGGCTGGAGGGGTGGGCATGTTCTCCATGCAGGCTGTAATGCAGCCTGCATTGCGAACAGGAAAAGGAGCATGACTGCTTTGGGCGGCCTGAGAGGGCCGACCAAACAGTCATTGCGCACTTGAGTGGGCATACCACTCCGGCCCTGCCCTCCTCCGTGAGAAGAGCAGCCCCACCCACCCTCCCGCCCGCAAAGGAAACATAGCATGAGAATATCAGAAAGTTATCATGTTATGTTTCCTGTTCTTGCACTGCTTGAAAGCAATGGGGCCACGCTCTTCCGCCATAGCGGAGGAGCCGTCACTGGGGGTGCATCACACACAGGCGGTAGGCCAGGCCCGACTCGACACCCGGGCCTCCTCCACTACGCATCCAAGATTCTCCTCACCTGGACATTGACACTGTGGCGCAATCCGCAGCACTTTCTCCAAATATGTGACTCAGTCAGCAGGAGCCTCAGCCAGCCGGGATTTCACAAGCCTGGGTACAGTATTCGCCGCCAAATCTGCTGGGGAACCTCCCAATGTAGGTGATGCAACAGGGCCCCCTTATGCGTGAAGTTGCAGCGCTCCCGCCACACAAGTTTGGCACAGCTCTGGGGCCTCACCCTCCACAGCGTCCGGCCAGCGCAACATCCTCCGGCCTGTGATGCAGAGAGGGGCGGTCCACCATTGGTAAATCTCCTCCGTGCACCCCGGTGTAGTGGTGGTGCATGGTATGTGATGCAGACCTCCCTACGTTGGTGCGCAGGAGCGCTTCTACCTTTCACAGCTCCAAGGGGCACCAGGCGGTCTTCTCACACAGGTCAGCAACGTGTCTCCATGTGACCTGGCAGACTTCACCACCAGGTAAGGGCAATCGCCGATGCCTCAATGTCTACCTCCACGGCCCAGCAACTCCACAGCACCTCCGCACCCCACTCCGGGTCCCAGATTCAAGCACTGCGAGTCCTCCGGGTCCCGGGGACTGTCCGCACTTTCAAGGTTTTGGCTGCCATGGTGTTGCAAGGAGGGCGCTATGAAAAGTGATGCATCACAAGTTTTCCCCAGCGATGCCCTTCTTTTCATATATGTAGCCCTGATTCTGCATTTCCTCTTCCCTGGGGACTCTGGCTGGTCATCCTGGCTGTTGGGGGGTTTGGGGAGGCTCTTGATCTGTGCTGCACTTGTCCCTGCCTGCTCCATTCTGCATTCCATTGTTTTTCTTTTACTTTCTTCATTGGAGGTAGACTTATTGGCTATTTTTGCCTCTAGAGGCTAACATGAGTTTTTTGCCCGCAAATTGGCCTTTCGTCAGTTTTCACCCGCTAACGTCGCCTTCACGCTAGTGTTAGCGGCAGCTTTCACCGCGGCTACCTGAAACTATCGCCAGTTAGTGACGTATTGTACATACATTGCTTACAGGGCGATAGTTTTTGGTGCTAGGCTGCGTGAAGAAAACTGCCGCTAACTAACGCTAACGCTAACGCTAGTTAGAGGCAGTTCTTCTACATATACCCCTGAGTGTACTGTTTCCATTGCAGCTGCGCACTCATGCCAGCACTGGGAGCAGCAAATTAGCTGTTTGAGGCCACTGCTCTGCTTTTCCCTGTGCAGATGGCAATCCAGCCTGAAATTCAAAGGGGCTGACAGCCCCCTGCAGGTGGGTGCATTGGAGGACTGCACCCGTCTCTTAGGAGATATGTTGCAGGACCCTTGGAGCTCTGCCCCTCTCTTTCAACTGACGCTTTTGGTGGCGAGCAGACTGTGTGCCACCTCTATGTAGCGCACATCAAGCGCACCTCCTGACCATGCAGACTCAAATTGTTTCTACATTTACATGGGGCCCCGAACTCCAACAAATGAAGGAACGCCTTTTCACGATTGTGCCAGTGCAATCTTTATTACAGAAGGGGCTTTGGCAGCAGCTGTGTCCTCTTCCATAATACCTAAGTGCCCGCAAGTACAAAAAGAAGGTACAATTGCCCATTGTGCCCCTGGGGTCCTTACTGTAATACAGGTGATTGTGTGGAAGCCTTTATGCTCTCGCATGGCATAGGATCAGAGCAGAGATAATGGGAAGTTTAAAATAAGGAAGGAGCACAGTAATCACCTTGTCTTATGACCTGTTCAAAGACACACAACGTTGCATTACATGCTGTTTTCCTGGCTGGCTTTAAATATTTCTTACATTCAAATTAACCCCCTGTAATTTTCAATATCTAACTGTCAGATAGCTGATTGTTCCCATTGCAGTGGAACAGACTGCAGTTTCTTTCATCTTTGCTAAGCCCCCACAAACCAACCAGTGATAACAAGGTAATGTGGAAATCTGTACGCTCACTATTGGAACAGGGATGTAAAGGTATGGAGCGGGGCTTATGGAAATGTACATAAAAGTATATGTAAAGATTGAGCAACTGGGCCCAGATTTACTAAAGCGAGCTGTAGCATAGCGACAATGCTTGTACAACGCAAAGAGATGTAAAAGAAAGTGATCATCAACATTTGCTTGGAAAACCAGTGTTTTTTTATCAAACGTGGCTTCACATACCAAACTGCATTGCGGTGCATGCATGAAATCCATGATAATGCATGCAAAGTGGATGCAACAGTCTGTGAATGGCGCAAATGCCATGGAGACCAATGCTATCCCATATCTACAAAAGCTGTGCAAACTATAGTGGCTTAGCACTAATTCTCATTGCGTAGAAACCTAGTGTCAAATAAAAATAGGAGTGTACAGTGGGCAAAGGTAGGGATGGGCGAAATTGTGAGATATTTCCAAGTGAAACTTTTGTGAAAATGACATATAGTATGTGTTAGAAATGGGGGTCTCTAGTTGGCAGAGGTAGGTTCCTTTGTCCAAATAGGGACCCTTGCTTCTAGTCAGGGTAAGGGGGATACACACTCTAGATAACCCCTGCTCATCCGCTTGGTAGCTTGGCACGAGCAGACAGGCTTATCCCAAAGGCAATGTGTAAAGTATTTGTATCAACACTCACAGTAACACAGTGATAACACCACAAATGGACACCACACCGGTTTAGAAAAATAAACTATCTTTATCTAAACTTAACAAGACCAAAACGACAAATATCCAACATACAAGTATTAGGAAAAATTACTTTCAAAAGGTTTTAGCAACTGAGTCCATAGAAAACTATGGATGCGTGATTTCTTGCAAAGTACCTGTTGTTGCGACAAAATTCACCATGCCAAACAGCCGCAGCGATGAGAAGCGTCGAAAAACAAAGAGATGCGTCATTCCTGAGACCTTCGTGGATGCGATGCGACAGTTCCGCTGGACACAGGGGAGCGGTGCGTCGGGTCCCGTCTGTAGGGGGAAGCGATGCGTCGATTTTGGGACGACTCCAATCCTCGGGTGATGCGTTGGGGAAAACTTGCCGCACAGGGACAATGCGTGGACATTCTGTTATGTTTCGTATAGAGGCCCTAATAGAGACACGTTCATATATGCCGTATATGGTCATAATCGTATATGCCCTATTATGGTCATAATCGTCTATGCCCTATTATAGTCATGATCTCCTATGCCCTAATATAGGCATGATCTTTCACCTACATTAGTTCCCTACAGTACACAACGAGCTCTGAGGGTTGAACGTTATCTAGTCTGTGGTTAGAACACTGCAGGGTTTTTCCCGAACACAGGCCTACAATGTACACATAAATTATGCATGCGCATTCACCAGCTACATCTCCCGCATAATATGTATGTACAAAGATCACCCCTGACGTCTTCCTCATGTCTAACAAAGACCAATACAAACCATACTGAGGGACGAGATACTTTAGGGTATAAATACACCACATCTTGCCACGGTAAGATAGAGGGAACCGAGACTTCCATGCTGACACACTGACCAGAGACGCTGAGGCTCCTGCATGCAGTCGCTCCAGCTGACAGCGGTCTAACACAGCCCTTGCGGGGTGTCCAACTCGAGACCAGGACGGGGTCCCACACTCTCTCTATTCAGGTAATGGGGTTCGACTAAAATCCTAGAGGGATACTTGGCTCTTAGGCTTTTAGACCTACACTCATGCTAGGTACACTTAGGTACATCTAGTTAGGCATCGTAGGAGTATGCGCACTTTTATAATGCATTTTATATATTCATGTATGTAACCATTATTATTGCAATATGGTAGAACTGTACTATCCTTTCACTTTTATCGTACTGCTGATAATATATCTCTGCTATTGTCTGCTGGTTGTTGCAGCACATATATTCTACACCAGAATAACAACTGTTCAATAAATACTTATTGAAACGCCTAGACGGTTTATTCTGTGTAACTCTCTGAGACAAACCGAACAAATAAGCACGAGTGACTGAGCGAAAAGTAGTACATTGTTTCCACGATTCTGAGGGATCAGGGTTGTCATCATCTAAGGTTCCCAGAAACTAATTTCTCCCCGATAAGAGGAGATTCTAGTGGCACTGTGAGCTAGCTAATGCAAATCCGGCTAACATACGCGGAGGGGGTGCACAGAGCCAGTCTACCACCAATCCCACAGTTTATGTTATCCAAACGCGCAGGTCCTGCATGGGTACTATAGGAACTACACGACATGGCGCCACCAACGTTGGTTGGGTACTTATTTAACAGTAAAATCTGAGTAGTTCAGTCGTGCTATTCTCAGAGAACCTACTCACAAAACTCCAGAGATGTCTGGAGTGGGTGGGCACAAAATCCGCCGCAGCTGAGTAGTACGAAAATACTATTTATTGGCTGTTGGTTATTCAAGCTTGAAAGGACATAGGGTTCCTAAAAATTGTGCATAACACCTTATCTTAGTTCCCTTGGAACACTTCTTCCTCTAAACATGCCTGATACCGAGGTAGGGGCAGAGAGAGTTGAACTGAATTTTTCAGAAGAAGGAGAAGATCCTATGGATGCAATACAGATTGCACCAAAATACAGAAGGACAGTCACCCTAAAACTATTAGAAAATGGTTTACATGCTAGGGGTGGCATTGTAGTTTTCGTGATTGAGGCACACGAATCAAACAAAACAGAGGTGTTCTATTCATGGGTTACACTCCCAGCAGCAAATGCAGTAACAAATACATTTCACTACTATATAGAAGGAGATGCACCATGGGAATATTGTCCATTTGAGGACATAGAGATTCCACTCACTTACCAGGAACATCATTACTGGTTTAATGGCGCCCTACCCCACGTATGAGGAAGAGTAAGGTTAGGCCCACTCGGAGGAGAAGGAGCCACATGGCCAATATTAGCAGCGAACACACCACATCCTGACATTGCCACAATGCCACCAGGAGACTTACTCGTACAACACACAGATTTAATTAAAATCTACAGAAATCTGACACAATTTGTCATGAGGACTTTAACAATCCAACCTACACCAGGTGCAGCAAATAGTACTCCAGCTCAGGGTACAGGAAATAAAATTACTCCTCAAACATTACACGTGGTAATGGGCAAAATGCCCTCAAAACGCGAACAAATACCATTCTGGATAGCTCAGAAAATAACTCAGCTTGAGGCAGTATTCCCGAATACTACCACCTGTGATAAACACAGAATACTAACAATCTGCTTGCCCATGGGGATCACACCACAAGTAGAGGACTGCACCTCTTGGGGTACAGTCTTTGCTGCCATATATACCAGAACGCATGGTATCCCGTCATTAACAGTAATACCTGATGTATTGAGACAGATACAAAATGAGTACGGAGCAGAGCCTGCCCTTAACTTAGGGATGAAGTTACTAGGTAACTACGAACAGGTATCAGCCATAATACTAGCTAACATTAAGGGGGAAGCAGCTTCAGTGGCGATCCGCCAACGCCTAAGGGAGTTCAGTCCAGTAGATCAACAACACGAACTACCCAAAATAATTGAACCTGCATATGCAGAACTAGGCAGAGACAGTTTAGGTGGGAAAGCATTAAAGCCACAACTGGTGGGCAGTTCTGAAAAGGACACTACAAAGCAGATACCTACTTCTTCTAAAAAGAAGTGGGAGAATAAAAAACAACAAAAGTCTAAAGACAGCAGATCTCAATCCAGAGGTAGGTCTCCTCAACAGGAGCCCTCTGAAAGGAGGTATAACCTCCGGAATAGGGATAATATAAAAAAACCTGACAGGTATCAGGATACTGATACACGTTCCTCTCGTTCCTTTCAGGGTTCATCAAAAACTCCGAGAGGGAAGGACGGTCAGAACACAGACAAGAGGAGCGTACAAAGTCCAGAGACACGCAACACGCTGCGGACTAAGCACCTAAAAAAGAAGATAAACCAAAACAAAAACCTCAGTTCAAAAAGAAGAAGGTGGCAGGTCTTAAGATCAGACATGCCCAGAATTCTGAGGACACAGCTTCTGAATGGGGAAAGGGCTCTGACGATGCTAGACAGCACGGCAGAAGTAACAATAGCTCGCCAGAACCTGAAGGAATTTCTGGTGACAGCGGAGTTGAGGGAGTATATCACGGTGGAAACACCTGATACTCGGGTAAGTGTCCCACATAAGTTAGATGAGATAACACTACGGATGGAGGGGGACAAGCCCAGGAAAATTAAAGGTCTATTTTGGAAAAATCTGTCATCTGGATATGACATCCTATTAGCAGAGCAAGACTGGCCGCCAGCATTTATCATGGAGTGCCCTAAGGGAGAAACGGTAATTTTTCCAGTATTTTCTGACCTCGTTCCCATACATTTAAAACATGCATATGCGTAGGAGTGGGCGGTTGCCCTAGCTCCAGCATTGTACAAAAATCATGTTGGTTGGGATGAGGATTCAACCCACCACGTGATCCCGTTAAAAGCTTCCCCAAATGCTCAAAGGCAATACCCTATAAAGCAGGAAGCTAAAAAACAAGTCAGGGAGATCCTAGATCAACTAGAATACCAGGGGTGATTGAAAATTGCACTTCACCTATGAACAATCCTTTGTTTCCCGTAATGAAACCTGACAACACATCTCGTTTAGTTTTGGATTACAGACATTTAAATACTTGCACAAAGACATTTGCAGTTCAAAATGCACACAGTGCCGCATTAATGAATAACATTGTGCGGAAAAAATACAAAACAACACTTGATATCTCAAATGGATTTTTCTGCCAAAATATAGCGCCTGAAAGCAGGTATTTGACCGCATTCTCAGCGCTAGGGTCCCAACGGCAATTTTGTCGACTATCCCAAGGGTATAAGAATAGCCCGGGGTTGTTTTCAGCAAGAGTAACAGAGTTACTCCAAAATTTGGATGAAGAAGCATTGTCCTATGTGGATGATATTTATCTGACGGACGATGACTTACCGAGGCACTTGACCAGGGTGAGCACCATTATTATGGGATTCGCCTCTGAGGGCTATAAGTTTAATTTCAAAAAATCAAAAATTGCCCATCTTAATGTCCTGTTCTTAGAGTATGAGCTGTCAAGTGAGGGAAAAAGCCTAGCAGCTAACTTTTTAGAAAAGTGTGCGCTGCTCCAATCTCCAAAATCATTAAAGAATTTACAATCAATTCTGGGATTCCTAAATTTTGGTTGAACTTACATTTTGGATTACGCAGAAAGAGTATAACCTTTCTACGACTTAATAAAACCTGATTTTTCAGTCAGACAATGGACACAGGAACATACAAACATCCTTCGTTCACTACAAGAAGACTTGATTGCTTCAAAACACTTACAGACGCGTGTAAACGTACGCAACTTAGTGATCCGAGTAATAGCGGGTCCATGCGGGTACACTTACTTAACCTTCAATGAAGGTGAAACGGTACCAATCGCATACAAATCACACCTGTACACAAACGCAGAGATGCGTTTCACTTCAACAGAAAAAATCCTGACAGCAGTGCAGACCGCTGTGGCAAGAGAAAGAGCTCTGGCTCAGGGAAAACGCATAATAGTCATGACCCCAGTACCAGCCGTAGAAGCTGTTACAAAGGCTAGCATTCCAAATGCGAAAGCCTTACATCCCAAATGGATACAATGGGCTAATTCTCTTACTGCAACGGATGTTGAATACAGATTTGATCCAAGTTAAAACACAAGCATTACTGCAATATGAACAAGAATAGCCTCTACCAAATGAGATTTTGCCTCTAGATCAGTATGAATATATTATTTACACTGACGGATCTGCTCAACCGGCCATAGGGAGTAAGCAAGCTTACAGCGCAGCGTGTGCGATTGTTAAAGGTCGCATGCGCGAAGGAAAGTTCCATCCAAGTTGCACTAAAACGCAATCTCTAGGAGACTGCACGGCTCAGTTGGCAGAATTAAAAGCACTAATACTGGCACTGGTAAATACGGAACACGAATTCCCCACACTAATTGTGTGTGATTCCTTTTACTGTGTACAGTCGTACAATGAATACTTACATCATTGGGAACAAAAACGGGTTTAAAGACGCAAAAGGTGGCACGATTAAGCATAAAATGCTATGGGAACAGGTAGTGGAGTTGAGAAACAAACTACCAAAGGCTCACGTGATACATACACTGAGTCATCAGCGTGATGGCGTTCACGTTGAAGGGAATTCATTGGCTGATGAAGCCGCAAAGGGGCTGTACGCACAGCGTCCGTAGCTGCAATCACTCGTTCAAAAACGAGAATAGACGGCGAGATTTTGGTAGCTGTCAATGCTTCACGCAAAGGCAGCACAGCAGTACCTAAAAAATTTCCACTCAAATACTCCTACAAGTTAGATGCAAACAACATTCCATATGCTCAGATTCCTGGAGTGGGGGATAGAGTAATACCAAATATGGATCGTAGGCAAGGCTTAATTCTAGCAGCACACGAGGGTTTGGGTTCTGCGCATACAGGCGTCACAGCGACTATTTCTTTACTGAAACAGCGCTACTGGTGGCCAGGGTTAACAAAGCAGGCCAAAGACTATGGGGCCGATTCCGATTCGGGCTGGAAAACATACCGACCGACTCGGTATGGAAATATAGTCCGACCGACACGTACTGGCCTTGCCCGACCTGGGTAGTACGATGAAATGCATGTGAATCACGAGCCGAACGACCGAACCGCACGGAAAGCAGCTATCCGGCCGGGAAACCACGCGAATCGAACCGACCGACACGCACCAGGAATGAACCCGAACAAAACGTACCCGCGAACTCCGACCCACGCAGTACGATGTAATGCGTGGAAAACCAGACCGAGTCGCACGGAGCTCAAGCCGTACGACCGACACGCATACAAAAGCCAGCCGAAGGAAGCCAATACTCGGCGACCGACGCGTACGCCGCACAACAAACCTAGCAGAAACACAGCGCGAACGACTCGGAGAAGCTCGCACGAGACAACTGCAGCATCCTACTCGGTCAGATGAACGTCTCCTACATGCACAAAAAATACAAAGGAAAAAATACAAAAAAAAGGGCCAAACAAGCAATGACAAAGTCAATAAATACAGGGGAAAAAACATGGAACAAGGACACACCCCCAACTCCACCTATATAAAGGCCACAAATCCCTACCATGATCCTTTGCAAATTCAACTGACCTGCCAGCACAGAACACCATCAGACAGCAACCACAGACACACTCACAGCTCATCCATCACACAAGCCACACACCATTAGCACCTCAACAAATAGCACCCTCACATACACCCAGCAAAACCTACACTCACACACCCTCACTTGCACACACACACACATCAATCACCACCACCACCCATCACCATGCCCCCAAAGAAGAATCCAAAGTTCCTAGACAGTGAATTGGAAGTCCTGGTAGATGAGATCCTCAGGGTAGAGCCACAGTTGTTTGGTACATTGGTCCAACAGACCCCCATGTCGCAGAAAACCAAGATGTGGGAGAGGATCGTCGACAGGGTGAACGCACAATCACCATGTTTGCGCACAAAGGAAGACATCCAGAACAGGTGGTATGATGTGCGCAGGAGGGTCAGGGACCTACTAAAGAAGGATTACATCGTGAGTCAGCGCACCGGCAGTGGCCCTCCTGCCAAACCACTATACCTCAGGCCCTGGGAGGAGAAGGTGCGGGCCATCCTACCACCAGTGAGCGTATATGGACTATCAAACATCCCAGAGCCTGGTGAGTACACAACTAATATACCCAATATTGTGTGACAATACACACACATCACTGTCAAGGGGATAGTCAAACCATGCACCCTTAGCAAATCCACAGCAACCAAAAGATAATCACCCCAAGATTTGTCTATCAGTCAGATAAACACAATACATGCCAACTCATAGTGATATGTAACTGTGTCATGATATGTACAAACCTAACTACAAATACAGCAAGGCAGTGGCACAAATATAACCAACAAACACAGTTAGGCATTTTGCCACCACTAGAACACCACCTCACAGGGAAGCTCACTGAAAGGAAGGAATTCTGTGTATGCTGGTGAAGTCAGTGTAGCCAATAGCATGATGGGAGTTGTAGTCACAGATATTGGTCACCCTCACAATTGGCCCATCAACACCACTCTGAACCATGCTCACATCACAGGGAGTGGAAAACAACTGACAAAATGGCTGACACTGGGTACTGCTGTGGGGAGCACAAGGCCCTGCTGGGAACTGGGCAACAACCAACAGCAGGACACCACTGACTGACATCCTGAAAGCCAACTTGCACTCCCTGCAATGGAAGCACGTTCCATGGTGGGATATCTGGCTGGGTGGGAAGGAGGACTGACAGCTCTGACCATAGTTACCAGCAGCTTTTCTCACACACCCCTTAACACAAACTCCACACAACTCACCTGGGAGAATGCATTGCCTCACACTCTAATTAAATATCCCACAAAGAACTACCACACTGGGTTATGCTGTGTGAAGCACAGGGACACTTTTGGGACTTGTAGCCAAACAAACGCCAGGACAACACTGTCAGCCATCCTGTCAGCACAGGCACACTAACCCACAGGGAAGCAGAGTCAAAAGGAAGGAAGTATGGGCATGCTGGGAAGGGGGTGTAGGCAATAGCATGATGGGAGTGGTAGTCACAGCTCAACATCCCCCACCCACATGGCCCAGCAAGCTCACACTGAAGCATGCACACCTCACAGGGAGTGAAAAGCCACTTCAAAGATGTCTGACAATGGTGCTCTGTTGTGGGGAGCACAAGGCCCTGCTGGGAACTGTGCACCAACCAACAGCAGGACACCAATGTCAGCCATCTTGCCATTGCTGTCACACTCACACACAGTGAAGTCCACTCAAAAGGAAGGAAGTATGGGCATGCTGGGAAGGGGGGTGTAGGCAATAGCATGATGGGAGTTGTAGTCACAGATATTGGTTACCCTCACAATTGGCCCATCAACACCACTCTGAACCATGCTCACATCACAGGGAGTGGAAAACAACTGACAAGATGGCTGACACTGGGTACTGCTGTGGGGAGCACAAGCCCCTGCTGGGAACTGTGCACCAACCAACAGCAGGACACCACTGACTGACATCCTGAAAGCCAACTTGCACTCCCTGCAATGGAAGCACGTTCCATGGTGGGATATCTGGCTGGGTGGGAAGGAGGACTGACAGCTCTGACCATAGTTACAAGCAGCATTTCTTTCACACCCCCTTAACACAAACTCCACACAACTCACCTGGGAGAATGCAATGCCTCACACTCCAATTAAATATCCCACAAAGGACCACCACCCTGGGTTATGCTGTGTGAAGCACAGGGACACTCTTGGGACTTGTAGCCAAACAAAAGCCAGGACAACACTGTCAGCCATCCTGTCAGCACAGGCACACGACCCCACAGGGAAGCAGAGTCAAAAGGAAGGAAGTATGGGCATGCTGGGAAGGGGGGTGTAGGCAATAGCATGATGGGAGTGGTAGTCACAGCTCAACATCCCCCACCCACATGGCCCAGCAAGCTCACACTGAAGCATGCACACCTCACAGGGAGTGAAAAGCCACTTCAAAGATGTCTGACACTGGCCTCAGCTGTGGGAGCACAAGGCCCTGCTGGGAACTGTGCACCAACAAACAACAGGACCACACTGTCAGCCATCTTGCCATTGCTGTCACACTCACACACAGTGAAGTCCACTCAAAAGGAAGGAAGTATGGGCATGCTGGGAAGGGGGTGTAGGCAATAGCATGATGGGAGTGGTAGTCACAGCTCAACATCCCCCACCCACATGGCCCAGCAAGCTCACACTGAAGCATGCACACCTCACAGGGAGTGAAAAGCCACTTCCAAGATGTCTGACAATGGTGCTCTGTTGTGGGGAGCACAAGGCCCTGCTGGGAACTGTGGAACAACCAACAGCAGGACACCACTGACTGACATCCTGAGAGTCAACCTGCACACACTGCAAGGGTGGCATTCTTCATGGTGGGATAACTGGGCTGGGGGGAGAAGGAGTGCCGGATGTCCACCAAATACCACCAATGCTGGCCATGCACACACCTCAACATTCACATTGAAAACCCTCAGGTTGGCAGGACAATGTGCTACACCAATATCAACCTCTGACTGTGACAACTGAGGACAATGCAATGTACAGGCCCGCATCCAGAGGTACAGTCACAACTGTCAGGTGTGTGAACCATTGATGCCTGTAGAAACATAACATACATTGTGTGTCTCTTCCAAAAACAGGTGATGATGGGGACACAGCAGCAGACGATGAGGAGTCCCTGTCCCAGGCTCCGGGGGACACTGAGCTCACTGGTGTGGAACAGCCTCTGCCCTCCTTGGATGGCGAAGACCTACCTGGCCCCTCCGGTGTGAGTCATCATGCAGCACCAGCAGGACCAACATCTGCACCCCCTGCACCCACCCCTCCAACAACTGCCAACACACAGACCACCCCTGCCAACACGGACAGAACAAGGACCACCGATGACAACAGCACAGGGACCCCGGCCCAACGTGGAGCAACGGACAACGACCCCAGTAACAATCCCCAAGTGGGCCTACGGTCACCTGTGCGTGCCACCGCAGGTCCCGCACGTGTCGCCAGGGGTGGTGGGAGGGGTGGTAGACATAGGTCGCTGTTTGCAGAGTGGTCTGGACTGCATGATGACCCACAACTGGCACGCATTGCTGATGCGTACCAGAATAGCACCGGAGAGGTCAGCCAGGTAGTGGGGATCCTCAAGGACATTCAACAGCAGCAGGCTGCCCATCATGCCCGCTTGGACTCACACATGTCCCGTGTGGAGACACACATGTCCCGTGTGGAGACACACATGTCTGGCATGGAGTCCAAGTGGGACACATTGCAAGAACTGACAGCGGTGCACAGGGACATATTGACATGCCTCCGCCAGATTAGCACCAACATGGCCACACCCCCCTGCGTGCCCACAACATCTGGTGCTGCAACAACTGCAACTGCCTCAGGGAGGGAGGATGACTCTGGCGGAGAGTCCTCTGCACCGCAACAGCCTGCACGTGAGGGTACCCCCCCGAAAGAAGAGGGGTCGTCCGAGGAAGGAAAACTGAGAGGCCGATGGCCATGTACATCCCCCAGGAACCAAACACCTGTTCTGGAAATTCTCCTTTGTGTGCAAACTGTTCATCCTGTCGAATGCAACCCAACTCTCCCACATGACATGGGGAGCTTAAGTTGGCCCAATGTATCAGATGACTGTGGACTTTACTCAGGACATTTCTGCTACCAAGACTTTCAACTCATCTGGGAACTTTGGATTCCAATCCCAATGTACAGCACCCACCATCCTGTGCACTATCCTCACACATGTATGGAAATAAACTCACTAATACACCATACTTGCCTCTGTTGTGATTCCAACGTGGTTTCTGTCATGGAGATGGTGATCTGCTGTGCATGCTAACTGCTACAGCAAGTTCAACACCGTCATGTGAGTCATGGCGACGTGACACATATGAGGGAGACACACCACTAGGGCTACACAACACATACACACCAGGGCCATCAGACTCATCGCCTACACTGATGTTGCCAGGAAATACAGTGGAATGCACAGACACCACACCTATTCACAGTCTGTGTTAACTAGCCCACAGGTGCAGTAAGCACATGTCAGTCAGATGTGTGACCACAGACAACGCACATCCCAAAGTGAAGCACAGGTTTATTACACATTTGCAACATGTTGTTTCCACTACAGATGCAAGGTAATCCTACGTGGCAGGGGCCACACAGTCAACAAGTGTAGAAGAAATAAAGTCCAGGGGTGTGTGGCACATCACCTGTAGGGAAACGACTGCTTCCACCCTGGAAGTTGAATCATGGTGTCGGGGGATCACAGTTCACCAAACAACTCTGAAAGTACCCTGTGAAGGACAGACATGACACACAATCAAAAGCACTGAAGAACAGGACAGAACTGCAATACTCATGGCCAATACATTTCACAAGATACTCACAGAAAACCAAGTTAGCATGTCAACACTGTTGGGGAGTACAGACTACCTGCAAGGACACATCACTGCACGCTTCCAGTCAAGTAGCACATGGCCACACTCAAACAGCACCAGAGCACCACCAACACATATCACGCAAACTCACATCATTGGCATGACAACTCTCTGGATACTCACATTCAGCTGAAGAAGTTGGTGATGAGCTGTGTGCGGACATCACCATCATCATCATCATCATCACTGGCATCATGGCGCAGGCCAGGATCCTCCACAGGTGGCGGATGTTGGTCATTGTCATCCAGGATGAGAGGCAACTCCTTCCGCACTGCCAGGTTGTGTAGCATGCAGCAGACAATGACAATCTTGCACACCTTTGCTGGGGCATATGGGAGGGCCCCTCCTGTCTTGTCCAGGCAGCGGAAGCGGCTCTTCAGGAGACCAAATGTCCGCTCGATCACTCTCCTGGTCCGACCATGTGCCTCATTGTAGCGCATCTGGGCTGGTGTCACAGGGTTCCTGAGGGGTGTCAGCAACCACGGCATGTTGGGGTATCCGGAGTCACCTACAGACAGACAATTGCACATTAGCTGAGTTGGAAAAGAGGGCGGAATACAACATAGCAGAACACACACAATGGTACAAAGTCAGTACACACCGACAAGCCAGGCACGCTGGTTCTGCATCTGTGACATCATCCTCGGGATGCGACTACTCCTCATCATGTAGGCATTGTGTGCCGAACCAGGGAAACGGGCACACACATGTGAGATGCTCATATCTGCAAGACATACCACCAGAGCATTGATCGAATGATAATGTTTCCTGTTCCTGTATGCCTGCTCATGTGCCTGTGGTGGTACCAAAGCCACATGTGTCCCATCAATGGAGCCAATGACATGTGGCATCCTCCCCAGGGCATAGAAGTCACTCTTGACGTCAGTGAGTTGTTGACGTTTAGGGAAATAGATGTACTGGTTCAGGCATCTCAACATTGTCTCCAAAACATCGCGTAGCACACGGCTGAACATAGTCTGTGACATCCCACCAGCAGGCACCACAGTGTGTTGAAAGGTACCGGTGGCAAAGAAGTGTAGGGCTGCCATCACCTTCACCTTGGGGGTCAGCGCTGTAGGGTACGGCCGGCCAGGTTGCAAATGTGGGGCCAAGCGCACTGCCAAATCCTCAATCAGCTGCCTGGTGAAGCGGTACCGTCGGATGCTGTCACGTTCCACCATCGTTGCAAGGTCAGGGAATGGTCTATGGACAGCTGGTGCCCTGCAGTGCATAGGTGAAGAAAGAAAGATTGTCAGTCACCCCACATATGTGGCATTGACCATACTCAATATCACATGATACATCATTACGAGACACAAGTACTTGATGTGTGTGCCGTTCTGTATGGACATATATGGCACCTACATGGCCATCATCTAACATGTCAGTTCAACATGTGTTGACAACAGGTTCCAGGTTGTGCTATGGGAAACCATTAGGCTGTGTCACAGTACCGATTTACTGCTGTCACGTTCCAAACACACACCACAGTGACATGTCTGGACAGATGCGCCACAGGCATCACAGCTCATTGACAGGTAGATTCCCAGGGACCCTGTCTTGCCACATGGACACTGGCATGACATGGCCTATCATGTACACGTCAGAAAAACAAACATGACTCCCACAGGTAGTGGCCCCTGTTGCCTCCGCAGGACAGACATGGACGTCTGTGACACACACACGCACAACATCAAAGTCCATGCACAAACAACGTGGATGTGGAGACTGTCTCCCATTGTGCACATGGAATCAGAGACATCGGAAACACAACATGCACACAGACTGTGGAGGGCCATCACTATTGTGGCAATGGGTCACCCTGTGACGTACATACCTTCCCACATGGGACTCTGGGGGTATGTGACATGACATACATATACACAACCTGGAAATGTGACCATGCCACATGCTCTGAAATGAACAGTTGCACATCACAGTGGTCATGTGCACAACACACAAAGGATCCTGTCCCCATGAACACGTGCACAGCCTGGGAGTGGCTGCCCCCAAGTGCCACCCCAAAAACCACATGTTGACCCCCATACACAGAAAAGGTAATGCAGCCTTACATGCCTTAGGATACAGTGTGGACAGGCTGTGGTGTTGTAGGTGTGCCCCTGAGCCCTGGCAAGTATATGTGGCTGGCATACGTTCACCAGTGACAAGCATGGTGACATATGCGAGTGACCTGTACCGGGACGCGTCGTACAGCAATGGACCGATCGGTGTGCACGCACTGGCCATTGAATCTGTTGTGAGCGGGTGCGCGTTGTACAGCAATGGACCGATCGATGTGCACGCACTGGCCATTGAATCTGTTGTGAGCGGGTGCGCGTTGTACAGCAATGGACCGATCGATGTGCACGCACTGGCCATTGAATCTGTTGTGAGCGGGTACGCGTTGTACAGCAATGGACCGATCGGTGTGCACGCACTGGCCATTGAATCTGTTGTGAGCGGGTACGCGTTGTACAGCAATGGACCGATCGGTGTGCACGCACTGGCCATTGAATCTGTTGTGAGCGGGTGCAGCGTTGTACAGCAATGGACCGATCGGTGTGCACGCACTGGCCATTGCATCTGTTGTGAGCGGGTACGCGTTGTTTCCCGGAATACGCGTTGTACAGCAATGGACCGATCGGTGTGCACGCACTGGCCATTGAATCTGTTGTGAGCGGGTACGCGTTGTACAGCAATGGACCGATCGGTGTGCACGCACTGGCCATTGCATCTGTTGTGGCGGGTGCGCGTTGTTTCCCGGAATACGCGTTGTACAGCAATGGACCGATCGGTGTGCACGCACTGGCCATTGAATCTGTTGTGAGCGGGTGCGCGTTGTACAGCAATGGACCGATCGGTGTGCACGCACTGGCCATTGAATCTGTTGTGAGCGGGTACGCGTTGTACAGCAATGGACCGATCGGTGTGCACGCACTGGCCATTGAATCTGTTGTGAGCGGGTGCGCGTTGTACAGCAATGGACCGATCGGTGTGCACGCACTGGCCATTGAATCTGATGTGAGCGGGTACGCGTTGTACAGCAATGGACCGATCGGTGCGCAGGCATTGGACATTGCATTTGATGTGAGCGGGTACGCGTTGTTTTTTGAAATACGCGTTGTACAGCACTGGTCCGATCAGTGCGCATGCATTGGCTAGGGCCTGGCATGGCAACGGACGCGTTTTCGTAGCTTTAATGAGTCTGATGCAGTGAATTCAGTTGGCCAGCCACAACAATGTTGCAAATTCATGGGTGTCATGAAGTTTAACTTTTGAAGGATGCTGTGGGCGTGTATAAGTGGTGCAATTCCATTGATTGGCCAGATTCAGAAGATGCAAACGACTTGGACCTATCAATTTGGACACATGGGACAGTATCTGCCTCTGCAGCACACATATAATGCTGGCTGTTCCCCTGAGAGCTCACTTGCCTGCACTACATGCTCCAGGACGACATCTTCCACCAACACTGCTGCTGTCTCTGCATCCTCTGGCTACTGCAATGGCACGTACTGTGGAGAGAGCCCCAGCCTTCAGCCTTGAGGAGAACCAGGCCCTGCTGGACAGCCTCCTTCCACAGTACAGCAAGCTGTATGGGAAACCAGGGGAGCAGGTGAGTGTGCTGTCCACTGCCTTACTAATTGTGCATGTTGTCTGACTAGCAAGACTTACAGTGTGCACACCACTGGCTAGCATGCTCACTGAGTAGTTCTCACCCCCAAAGTGTGTAGTTACATGCACTGAACAGGTACAGTGCAGTAACAGTGCATTACAACAAGGTTTTACTTCCCAGACAATGATACCATGTAGTAACTGCTGGCAAACTGTTCATAGCCATCGTTGCACTGCCTGTGTACATCATATGCCCCTGTGATTGAGACATGTATATCCAACTGTGTGATGCACGTATATGTTGCATGTGTAGTAATAGCATTTTCACTTTGTCATCCTCACAGGTTGATGCCCACCAGAAGCAGGAAATCTGACTGACCATCGCCTGGGCAGTAAGATCCGTGGGGGACTACAAGCGCCGGATCCGCAACTGCCAGAAGAGGTGGCAGGACCTTCGGGGCTGGACCCGGAGGATCGCAAGGGTCCAGCTGAAGCTGTCGCCTCCTCGCAGGAGGGGCGGACACCGGACCCTGACCCCCCCATGCTCAGGATCCTGGCGGTGGTCTTCCCTGACCTGGATGGGCAGCTGAAGGCCAGACAGCAGCAAGGAGGGGTGAGTCCATGACTGCACTGTGAACTTTGTCTGACATGCTATGTGCCCTCCTCTGGCCTGGTTAAACTTCCACAGTACATCAGTCTTGTGGTCCAGGACCCATGTCCCTCAATTGTGACATGCCCACTCCTCATCTGATACGCAGGTGTGGCCCTTACATTCCGGAAATTGTGTCACTTGGGTACTGTGTCCTTGCATTTTGCTTCGCTCAAGGTGGGGGACAGCATTTGTTCCCGTGACTTTGTGGTGGGATTCATGGGTGGGACAATTGCTTACACAATGCCTAAGTTCTGACATGTAATCTGGGTGTAACTTTGACATGTGGTCCACTTGCTGATCTGAATCACCACATGTCCCTGGGGTATTTGGCACACCCCCATGCTGCGGGTGGGAACAATGTTTGGGCCTCAGGAGTATGTATATCAAGTGTGTCACACATGCTTATCCACCAGCCTACTGTCCAGGGCTCATCCCTCTTTCAGGTGGAGCAGGACAGTCATGCCTACTCCAGGGCATACAATACACTCTGTACTCCCACTCCCGTGTATCAGCTGACATGTTGTGATCAGTGAAATGTTCCCTCAGGTGTCTGCCTCTGTGTCATTGTGCTGTGGCTTCGTTGTCAGGACTACTGGGATGTTTATCGTTTAGGGCTCAGCATGCCATCTGAGATGTGACCATGAGAGACGATACTTCTGTGACTTATAGGTGTTTGATCACTTGACTGTGCACACAGGTGTATGCGACTGTGAATTTCAGGCAGCTGTTTTTCATTCACAGCAGACTGTGAGGTGCTCAGGTTCATAGAGTTGTGTTTCATGTCTCCCATATGTCCAATTGGCATGACGTGGACAAATAAGAGTTCAGATGATGTGGTTTGTGGGGGATGGACATGTGCACTAGTCAGCTACATAACTTGCATTCCCCATTACCTAGGATTGTGACACAGTGCAGACTGTTGTTGGCTGGCTGCCATGCCCATGTGACTGGAGACAGTGATGTATGACTTTGCAGGCATGCCTGTGCCATGGCATTAAACTTCCCAAGAGTGATCCTGCAGGGGAGTGACGTGCAACATGCACCCCATTGTGGCATTGACTATCCGGACATGGGTGCATCATGGTGTCTGGTGCTGGTATGCATCACATGCATTTCTAATTAGACTCTGGCCATCCCTTTATCCGGACACCTGTACTGACTCAGTGGCAAGAGATGTGATGTGTGCATGTTCACATACTTCACCGTGTTCTCTGCAATGTCCAACAACTGTGTACGGGGTGCATGTGTCCACACTGGGGTATTACCATCCAACAGGCACCAGACAGATGGGTGCAAGGGCAGGAGGGGTGTGAGTGCCATGGTTGACCATCAGACTGACAATTGGCTTCTCCTAATCTGTGTGAGGACTTTTGGCAATGTTCAACTGAGGATGCCAGGGCTTGCTCTGTAATGTGCTGTACTTACTGTGGTGTGTGCGGTCAGTGCAGGTGACTGATGTTTGTCTGTTTCCCTAATTGTTTGCAGATACATCCACGGCCACAGGAGGGGACAGCTCCACGGACCAGGATGAGCTGCAGAGCCAGACTGGGTCAGCAGCCGATGAGTGGTCGGAGGGACCCAGTGGCACGGAGGGCGAGGGGAGCCACACCGAGGAGTCCTCAGCACCATCCACCTCAGCTGAGGACCAAAGCAGCTCGAAGGATGACTCCCTTGTGGAGGCGGGTGTCAGCAGCCACCACACCCCAGCTAGTATGTCTGGCCCCGCCACCACCACCACCACCACCGCCCTCCCATTGGCTCCCATTCCAGAGGTCCGTGGAGGCTCCTGTGTTCGGGAGCGTGTCTCCTTCGTGCCAGGCACCGCACTCCCTGCCCCTGTGTCCCCTGCTGCCCTGAGTGAGGAGTCTGTGTACCTACTTCGCCAGCTCCATGTAGGGCAGACAGCAATGCTGAGTGTCCTCCATGCACACACCACTCTGTTGACACAGCTGGTGTCGTTCATGGAGGAGCATCTCGACGGGCATGTCTGCCCTACAGAGGAGCAATAGGTCCATGGACTCCTCCCTGATGGCAGCAGTGTCCCTCCTCCAACAGTCCATCACCCCTCCTACCTCTGCCCCATCCACACTTCCTGGCACCCTACCTGTCCCAAGCACATGCACACCTGCACAATCACCCAAACACACAGACACGAGCAGCACAGAAACACACAAAACAAGGGCAAAACGTGCACACAAGCATCCTCAGGGGACTGATACCACACCCACAGGGGATGGGGAACAGACACACACACAGGCATCCACAGTCACTCCGCAGTCCTCAAAATCCTCTCCCTCCAAGACCCCTTCCCTTGCCTCACCTGCAACCCCACCTACAAAGCAGCTCTTCCCCTGTGACCTCGGCCTCTTCCCCTCCGATCCCGCTGATCCAGCATACAGGGGGAAGAGGAAGTCCACCCACACAGAGGGAGTGCCCCTCGCCCCGGACACCCTCCCCAGGCGCAGACAGACTGAGGCCCCCACCCGCAAGTCCCCCGGGCCCGGAAGAGCAAGACCCCGCCACCGCCCTGCAGGTCAACCACACAGTCTCCTTCCTCCATCCCTCAGGCACCCACAACACAGGTTCCCCCACCACACCCTGCCCCAGGTTCCCCCACCCACAGATACATCATCCCCAAAATGATGCGGCCTTCTCCACCTACCACTTGCTCTTCCAGCCCCACACCCCTGCTGCACATGTTTGTGCCACTGGTGTGGAGACCGTGTCCTCCCCCTCTGTCCTGCCCACCTTACCTGAACCCCATTCTACTCCCCTGGAGATGGGCACTGCAGTGGAGTCCACTACCACCCCGTCTGACTTGGGCACTGCAGAGGGAACCTGTCCACTCCATCTGGCCAGCCCACTGAAGTTGTGCCGGCACCCACACCATCTGACTCATGCCCCCAGTTGTGCCGGCACACACCATGTCAGACACCTCCACTGCAGTTGTCAGTGACTCTCCAGCACCAGCCACCCCTTCCCTGCCTCCTTCTGGTGAGCCCTGATCCTGTCCCTGCGGTGCCTGGCCTGCCCCCGTATGCCCCTCCGAGGGGAGTGTCCCTGGTTAGTAGCAGTGCAGGCAAGCTAAGGGTGACATCTGCCACTGTCACCCTGTTTGGACTTTAGTCATGGACTGGCCATTGGCCTTTGGGTTTTGTCTGGACTTTCTATTTTCAAATCACATATGCTGAATAAAGCTCCTTTCAGTTCTCTAGTGGTTTTGCTTCAGATGTACATGATGTTGAGGATGCTAACCATGCCCTTGCTGCAGTGATGGTGATTTTTTGATATCAGGTAAATGAAGTGTTACTGTGCAGGACCCCATGTGGTCCAGGGTGAATGTGTCCTATCCTGGTGTGTATCCATGTCAACCTTTGCAGCAATATGAGGGTGTCATGTTTTTCATATTTGCCAATGGGATTCCCTACATGTTTTTGCAATATCACATCTGTGGCTTACACCCCTGCACATCAGATGTGCTTGCCATTGTTCAATTTGTCTATTTCCCTGACCGTGTGACCAATCTCCACTGGACATGCAAGTTTGGGCATCAATGGGGAAGGACTCATCTGTGGTGTCAGTGCAACTTGCTATACATGTGTATTTGATCGGTGCAGATGATTTCGGTGACACTGCCATGACCAGGCTGATGTGACGAGAGTAACCCTGGGCATAACGGAGCATGCAAAGTTTGTGTTACTGCGCACTACGCAAATTGCACGTAGCAGAGTAAAAAACTGTGCTAATCGACGTAGCGTAGCAGTAGTATATTAAACACATACAAATGCTTTGTTAAAGCAATTTTCTATGCTAAAAAGCATATAACAAATTCACAAAAGTGAACTTGGACAATGAAAATATCACGCAATGAGAGAGGTGATGATTTTGGGTTCCCCCCTAACCTAGGGGGAGGACCAAGCAGATGCCTTGAACACAAAAAGCATATCATGTGAACGATTCAGTGGTGGTCCCTTCCTCCTAGGACCACCCCAAGCTCAGTTATGGGCAAAAATACAATCCCAACCAAAGGCCCTGCAAAGCATTATGGGACGAGATTAGCAGTGGGCAGTGAATATTATAGTGTCCAATATCAAAATAATTCTACAAAGAGCTGCAGTTCAACTAGTCGTTACTAGATGTCCCTCACGAGTCAAATGCAAAAGCATTGAAATTATTAATACATCAAGCTGCAGTTCCACTAGTCGTTACTAGATGTCCCTCACGAGTCAAATGCAAAAGCATTGAAACCCTTTCATGAAGCTTTTGCATTTGACTCGTGAGGACATCTAGTAACGACTAGTGGAACTGCAGCTCTTTGTAGAATTATTTTGATATTGGATACTATAATATTCACTGCCCACTGCTAATCTCGTCCCATAATGCTTTGCAGGGCCTTTGGTTGGGATTGTATTTTTGCCAATAACTGTGCTTGGGGTGGTCCTAAGACGATGGGACCACCACTGAATCGTTCAAAAGATGTGCTTTTTGTTTTCAAGGCATCTGCTTGGTTCTCTCCTAGGTTAGGGAGGATACCAAAATCATCACCTCTCTCACTGCTTGTAATTTTATTGATTTCACTTTTGTGAAATGCTATATGCATTTTAGCATATAAAGACAAAGATACTTATTTTATTCTAACTTGCACTGTGCAAGATGCCTTTGGCAATTATTCTACAGTGCAGTCAAGCACACAGCTGCGCACTACGCAATTTGCATAGCTACGTGTAGTTCAAAATGTACTTCATGTAGCTACGTGAAGTGGTACTACGCAAACTATGCCCAGGGTTAGACGAGAGCCTTCATTTTGTGCTAATTGTTGACTGAGTGACCAAGTGTTCTGCTGACATGATAAAGCCCTGCAGAGACAACGTATGACACAGCTTTCCTTACACAGGAGTGGAGTCCCCTCATGGCAGTGTGTAATTCCGTGACATTGCCTGAGCCCAAGGTGTGTGTTGTGTGAGCATGTCTGTGTGTGTTCACTTCCATTTTGCTAGGCAGGCTGGGGTCCCTAGTGATGTTCCTGTTTGTGATGCTTGCTGAGTTGAGCAATGTTCCCCCCAAATCTTCACCCTGGGTTCTCTGTGATGTGGGTGCATGGCACATTACTGGTTATCAGGGTGTCATCCATAGGTGTGTTTGTTGTCAGGGCTGTGTTTGTGGGCAAACGCAGATGAGACACAGTCAGGATTTCCCTTGGCACTTGTTGGTTACACAAGTCATGTAATTTACAGTTTGTGTTAGCTTTCAGTGATTGTGACACGTTGTGTGTGTGACTGCTGCCACTCCTCAGGGTCAGAGCTGCAATGTTGGAAGTTGTCCATGTGTGTTCTTTGTGGGTGACCTTGGCTTCTTCATTGGTGTGTGACTGTGGCCGGGATCCCATTGGTTGGTGTGGATTTGACGTCATGCCCATGTACAGCGTACTGTGCAGTGTGTCAGACATTCACAAGTCTTGTTGACTGGCCATGTGTGATGGGTATCTCCACCTTAGTTCCCCCCACCACCCCTGGGATTGTCATGGGTGCATGTGCAATGTCACCAGTCCATGTGAGCTTCACTGCTGCACATTGGTGGAGATCAAGTGTTGTATTCCTCTTAGGGTGTCCATAAACGGGCTTTCCAGTATCATGTCCTTATATAGGCACAATTCGCCCTGCCCTTATATAGGCATAAAATCCCAGCCCTTATTTAGGCATTAAACAGTGCACTCCAAATACAGGCATGGTCTCTGACATCCGTCCACCCTAACGATCAAGTGTTGTATTCCTCTTAGGGTGTCCATAAACGTGTGTGGTGTTGAGTGTGTGCAAATGAGAGTTGTTGCACGGCTAGACCCCTACCTCCATGTTGGCCTTGGCTGACAGGCTGTGCTGATTGATTTGTGCTTGTGTAGGTGTGATGGTAGTTAGTTGCTCAGGACACATGACTGTGGTTCACAGTGTGTACGACATCTACCTTTGTCATCACAGTGGGATTATCATGCAGGCAGTGTCACCACAATGTGGGCTCCCTGGGGGTAGTACTGTGGTGGGTCTGTCTCTTGCTGTGTTAGTTGCTGTTCCTACAAGCTTGTGTGACATTTGTAATTTGGGCTCCCTCTTATCTAACAATGCCTGATTGCCCACATAGGGAATCCGATCCATGAGTTACTTTTGTGTGGCACTGTATTGATATCTGTGTAATAGGGATTCAGGCCTCCTCATGTGTTGTGTGGTTGCCTGGGGACACTGGCACACCCCCATCACCTGTTGTGTTTGATATGCAGTGTGAGTCTGCCTGTTTGTGTTTGTGCATTTGCACCACTGCATTGGCATTTCTTTAGTGTGCCATTGGCTGTATGTTGTTTGGTGGCTTTCCCCTGCTGTCCCTGGGACTCCTAGGTCATCAGTCAGCACAATGATCATGGTTTGTATGTCCCATTGCTGCCATGGAATGGTATTTGTTCACCTCACATCTACAGTCTCCACAGGATATCTACATTTGTGTGTCCATTGGTGCAGATATGTGGGTCTGCATTATGATGGTCACTTCTGTCATTGTGTTATTCGTGAATGTTGACAATGTGAGCCCCCATGGGTGATGTTTGTCTGCACATGGCCAAAGCGATGTTTCATTGGCACTGCACTGTTTGCCTCACCCAATCTATGTTGCTATGGGACACAAGCACTACTATGCGACTGATGTGTTTGTTGTTGTGTGACCAGGAATCATCCATGCAGTTTGGCATTTGCAGCTTTTCCCATGACAACACTTACATTTTGGTCACTGTGGTGATGGGGCTTTAGACCCCATTGCCACAATGTTCAAAATGTGCTTCAGCTATGGACCCCACACTTACATTTTGGTCACTGTGGTGATGGGGCTTTAGACCCCATTGCCACAATGTTCGAAATGTGCTTCAGCTATGGACCCCACACTTACCTTTTGGTCACTGTGGTGATGGGGCTTTAGACCCCATTGCCACAATGTTCGAAATGTGCTTCAGCTATGGACCCCACACTTACATTTTGGTCACTGTGGTGATGGGACTTTAGACCCCATTGCCACAATGTTCGAAATGTGCTTCAGCTATGGACCCCACACTTACATTTTGGTCACTGTGGTGATGGGGCTTTAGACCCCATTGCCACAATGTTCAAAATGTGCTTCAGCTATGGACCCCACACTTACCTTTTGGTCAGTGTGATGATGGAGTGTTAGACCCCATTGCCACAGTGGTCATGGTCTGCTTGCATTGTGGAGGCCACACACATTTATGCGTGACACATGTGATAGGGGGTCACATTGTATGTTCAATGTCATGTTCAGTGTTGTAGGCATTTGACACAGACTACACACGCTTGTCATGGTGTTGGGGGGATGTATTTTTCAGGCATTCCTTATGTTGGAGTATGCTGGTTGTGTCATGCATTACTCGTCCTATGAGTAGGGGTTGTGTGGGTGGTAGGCATCCATGCCCCCATGAGTAGAGGTGGTGGTAGTGGTAGGCATCCATCCCCCTATGAGTGGGGATGGTATTAGTGGCAGGCATCCATCCCCCTATGAGTGGGGAGGGTAGTAGTGACAGGCATCCAGGCCCCCATGAGTAGGGGTGGTGGGAGTGGTAGGCATCCATCCCCCTATGAGTGGGGATGGTATTAGTGGCAGGCATCCATCCCCCTATGTGTGGGGATGGTATTAGTGGCAGGCATCCATCCCCCTATGAGTGGGGAGGGTAGTAGTGACAAGCATCCAGGCCCCCATGAGTAGGGGTGGTGGGAGTGGTAGGCATCCATCCCCCTATGAGTGGGGATGGTATTAATGGCAGGCATCCATCCCTCTATGAGTGGGGATGGTATTAGTGGCAGGCATCCATCCCCCTATGAGTGGGGATGGTAGTAGTGGTAGGCATCCATCCCCCTATGAGTGGGGAGGGTAGTAGTGACAGGCATCCAGGCCCCCACGAGTAGGGGTGGTGGTAGTGGTAGGCATCCATCCCCCTTTGAGTGGGGATGGTATTAGTGGCAGGCATCCATCCCCCTATGAGTGGGGAGGGTAGTAGTGCCAGGCATCCAGGCCCCCATGAGTAGGGGTGGTGGGAGTGGTAGGCATCCATCCCCCTATGAGTGGGGATGGTATTAGTGGTAGGCATCCATCCCCCTATGAGTGGGGATGGTATTAGTGGCAGGCATCCATCCCCCTATGTGTGGGGATGGTATTAGTGGCAGGCATCCATCCCCCTATGAGTGGGGAGGGTAGTAGTGACAGGCATCCAGGCCCCCATGAGTAGGGGTGGTGGGAGTGGTAGGCATCCATCCCCCTATGAGTGGGGATGGTATTAGTGGTAGGCATCCATCCCCCTATGAGTGGGGATGGTATTAGTGGCAGGCATCCATCCCCCTATGAGTGGGGATGGTAGTAGTGGCAGGCATCCATCCCCCTATAAGTGGGGATGGTAGTAGTGGTAGGCATCCATCCCCCTATGAGTGGGGAGGGTAGTAGTGACAGGCATCCAGGCCCCCATGAGTAGGGGTGGTGTTAGTGGTAGGCATCCATCCCCCTATGAGTGGGGATGGTATTAGTGGTAGGCATCCATCCCCCTATGAGTGGGGAGGGTAGTAGTGACAGGCATCCAGGCCCCCATGAGTAGGGGTGGTGTTAGTGGTAGGCATCCATCCCCCTATGAGTGGGGATGGTATTAGTGGCAGGCATCCATCCCCCTATGAGTGGGGAGGGTAGTAGTGACAGGCATCCAGGCCCCATGAGTAGGGGTGGTGGGAGTGGTAGGCATCCATCCCCCTATGAGTGGGGATGGTATTAGTGGCAGGCATCCATCCCCCTATGTGTGGGGATGGTATTAGTGGCAGGCATCCATCCCCCTATGAGTGGGGAGGGTAGTAGTGACAGGCATCCATCCCCCTATGAGTGGGGATGGTAGTAGTGGTAGGCATCCATCCCCCTATGAGTGGGGAGGGTAGTAGTGACAGGCATCCATGCCCCCATGAGTAGGGGTGGTGGTAGTGGTAGGCATCCATCCCCCTATGAGTGGGGATGGTATTAGTGGCAGGCATCCATCCCCCTATGAGTGGGGAGGGTAGTAGTGACAGGCATCCAGGCCCCCATGAGTAGGGGTGGTGGGAGTGGTAGGCATCCATCCCCCTATGAGTGGGGATGGTATTAGTGGCAGGCATCCATCCCCCTATGTGTGGGGATGGTAGTAGTGGCAGGCATCCATCCCCCTATGAGTGGGGAGGGTAGTAGTGACAGGCATCCAGGCCCCCATGAGTAGGGGTGGTGGGAGTGGTAGGCATCCATCCCCCTATGAGTGGGGATGGTATTAGTGGTAGGCATCCATCCCCCTATGAGTGGGGATGGTATTAGTGGCAGGCATCCATCCCCCTATGAGTGGGGATGGTATTAGTGGCAGGCATCCATCCCCTATGAGTGGGGAGGGTAGTAGTGACAGGCATCCAGGCCCCCATGAGTAGGGGTGGTGGTAGTGGTAGGCATCCATCCCCCTATGAGTGGGGATGGTATTAGTGGCAGGCATCCATCCCCCTATGAGTGGGGAGTGTAGTAGTGACAGGCATCCAGGCCCCCATGAGTAGGGGTGGTGGTAGTGGTAGGCATCCATCCCCCTATGAGTGGGGATGGTAGTAGTGGCAGGCATCCATCCCCCTATGAGTGGGGATGGTAGTAGTGGCAGGCATCCATCCCCCTATGAGTGGGGATGGTATTAGTGGTAGGCATCCATCCCCCTATGGGTGTGTATGGCATTGGTGATAGCCATCCCGCCCCTATGGTTCTGCTGTTGCTAGTGTACGTCATTTCTGCATCCCTATGTGTGTGTGACATATTTCGGGTACGTGTCGTTTGTTTGTGTTGTGGGTGTTTGACTTACCGTCTGCGTCGTACGCGTCCGTACCGGTCCCGGTAATAGATGTAGAGTATTGGTAGGACCTGCGCGATGGGATTCATGGTTGGGTCGTCTCGTTCGGGTTTCTCGTGGCTTGGACTCGTACTCGTCGCTGGCTTGTCCGTCTCATCGCCGTGGATCGTCTTGTGGCGCGAATCGGAGCTTATGTACAGCTCTCCCGGATGCTCTGACGTGCCGGACAGCGCGACGGGTTCGGCGCGTACGGAAGGCGCATTGTACTCGTCCGGCCGGAATGTGCTGTGTATTTGCTTCCGTGCGACTTGAATCAGCGTTTACGGATCCGGCTCGGGCGGGGAACAGGAGCTGGAATTGGTGAGTAGGGCTCGCTCGGAATCTGGGCTGTTATGCGCATCGTAGTTGTTCGTTCGGATGACTGTTCGAATCAGTCGGGAAACACGCGTTCGGCTTGGTTTTTTTCCGGACGAATACTGTTAGGTGCGCTTCCGGCCGAGATCGGAATCGACCCCTATGTCTTAAAGTGCGACATCTGCCAGCAGATGAAAGGCTCCACCGTAGCACGCCCACCGCAGACACCATTACTAAAATCAGACAAACCTCTCGCATGTGTGTTTTTGGACCACTGCGGACTCCTACAATCTGATGGGGCCAAGAAATATATCATGGTTGCAATGGATTCATGCTCTAGATTCCTATGGGTCTGGCCTCAGCGCTCGGCTGACGCTCGAACTGTTATAAAAGATTTGCGAGTCTTTATCGGCACATACGCAGTTGGCACGTTACATTCTGACCGTGGCCCGGCGTTTAGCTCTGGGGCTTACAAAGAGGCCATGGAAGGAATGGGCGTAGCACTGCGGTACTCCTCTCCGTACCATCCTGAGGGAAATTCGGTTGTGGAGAGGAAAAACCGTGACTTAAAGCAATCTTTAACAGCTAGGGTATTAGGCAAGGGCGGTAGTTGGGTCAGTCACCTTTATGGGGTCCAAAGAGCAATTAACAACCAACCAAGAAGCTCTCTAGGGGGTGTCACTCCTTACGAGGTCCTATTTGGGACAAGAATGTGGGTACCTGATCTTGATTGTGGAGGCACAGTGGCGGATGAAAAACCATTTGATATCCATGATTGTTTGGCTGTTTTACAGGATCTAAATGAATCCAGGACACAACAAAGCAACGTCCACTTAAAACAGACCGCCACTGAGGAAGTCAAGGCAGTAACGGCAAGACCTGTCTGGATCCCAAAAGTCGGGGATCTGGTCAGAGAAAAGATTGCAGACAAAAAAGAATTTGGGCCATCATACAGAACAGCTGTACAGGTCATAGCAATCCAAGGCACAAGAACTGTACTTCTGCCGCCTCTTGCCGGGAAAAAGGAGAAAAGATTTGTCTCAATCAACTTAATCAAGCCACACTATGTGGCCGATACTAAACAGTATGCCTCGTGGACTCCACAGTAGCAGACGCCCTCCTCTCGCTACAATCCAAGAAGTTCAAACAGAAAGACTCATCACGTTTGAAGAGCCACCTGTACGGAATAAAGGACTAAGCAACAATGCTATGGAACTCGTTCCACTTCAACAAGAAGTTCAACTTCAAGAAGAAAATCAGCTTAACAACCAAGTTGCAATAAGACCGACTACAGACGTCTACGTCAACATTTCTCGTAAAGAGCAAAATCCAATTTCAACAAATCCCGATGCAATTCCAACAATTGATCGAACTGCTTCTGGCTATTTCATGAACTTTGATACGTTTTCATTGGATCCAAGTGAGCCAGAAACGACGCCAGCCAAAAAATCACACAAACAGAAACTCATTGACTTTTTGCACTTTTTTAGAAAGACTTACCTGGTGTCACCTTGGATAGAACTATGGTATATCACTGGGATTCTATTTTTTCTTTTCTGGCTAGGTTTAATTATAACTTTTAGTATGCTTATTAATGGACGATATCTCCAGCAGAGCTCTACAGCCCAAAGAGTCAATTTGATTTTAAAACCACTCCAGTCTTCACATCGTGAACCAAGAGACTTGTTCCATGAACATCACAGCAGTTCCTATACCGGATGGTATAGTATGGGACAAGATTGATTTTGATATATTCGTTCCGACTGAACTTTTAAAACTTAAACATGTATTTAAAATTTCTTTAAGTGATATCATTACCTCCAGTACATTTTCTGACGAATGGATCACTGAAACTGTAAATAATATGATGTCTGATTTAGAAAAAACTGCAGCATTTCCGAACAATGAAATGTTAGAAGGTACTTCAGACTATGATACATTGTACTGTTACCAACATTATGGTCATCATTTCTTGCACAAATCTATAACACCTAGAGATGTATTTGAATACCACCAGTGGGAACACTGCCCAACACCTCCAAAAGGTAGTTCGCAAACTTTTGCACAAAAATTCACATACTTTTCAGGGGTTTAATACATCTGGCCCGAAGTCATTTTATTACAAAGTAGCAACAACATCAGCACAGAAAATTATGTTGACTAACACCAAAGAGATTTACTCTGCTTCCTTTATGGCCCAGTTGTCTACACAGGGTTTCGACCTATGGAAGGACACTATAGATTTAAAATCAATCTGGGGTTCTAGGGACTGGCAGGTCCAGGGAACAGAAGTGCTTTTTAGAGCATGCCTCATTCCACAGCAGATGATATTTCTAAATGAAACTGTGCAACAGACATCCTGTCTTGGACTAGCCAAGAACAAGGAAATGAACACACCGGGGTTTCCAACACCATCACAGATGGGTGGGGGGCAGAATTCAACTACACACGGGGTAGGATTAGATAACATTCTCCAGTACAACAGGTCAGATCCCAATTGGACAGAATGGCTGATTTGGCCCATTGACACAAACACATGTCAGCAGAGATTCCTAGGTATAGCCGAGGGGTTTAGTATCAGTAGGCCAGATACACGCTATGTACAGAGACAACACCCAGGGGTAGTGACATCCTATAGTGTTGGGAAGTTGTGCCTTGATTGGCTAGAAACCTCAACACTCACATAAGTAAAACATCACTTGACCTTACTCACACCTGATGTAGACCTTAGGGATTTTTTGCAAGGCCCAAGGAAAACACGTCAGAAACGTTTCATATATGCTGGCATTTATGCCTATTATAATGAAAACTGGAAAATATCCCAACAGGAGGCCGCAGAAAGAATACGGGAAATAGACCGTATTAACTTAAAGAAGGCATTAGCTGTCGTGGATAATGGATTAACAACTTTGACCTCCAGGATTTACTCCTTAGGCAACATTGTATCTTCGGCAATTGAAGTATTAGAACAAGACTTGGCCTTGTTACAACACGGGCAATCTCAGTTACGTTCTATTATAATGTTAAGCTGGACGCTGCAATCTTTGCGTGCAGGCTACGTGCCCTGGCGTTTCATAAACACCACGTCTCTGTTTTCGGGATACAATCTAACTGATAAACAGACAGAAATGGCACAGAGGGGAGCCAAATATACAATGCTGCGTATTGAGAAACTGGAAAGGTTACCATTCACTGTAGCCGAATCACCATCAACTGAATGGCTAATTCATGGCCAAATCACACTGCCGGTCACTACGTTTCAGTTTCAATATTGCCTTGAGCAAAGGCAGGCAGGCAGATATGAAAAGATGGGTAAGGGATACACTAAGGAAACTTGGGAGTTACCATATAGATATCGATGCCAGAGCGGGGATCGAGAAGTGTTTCTGAGTGGTACAAACTGCAAGAACGCTTTAAGCGGTTCTCTCATGTGTCAGGATATTTCTCTGCACGGAGCATGTAGTGGTTCGGTAGCGAATCTATCTTGTCACATGTCAGGGACCCCAGCGGCCATGACCACGCTGGTTTTCCAGCTGCTCTTGAATGGGAGTTACTTGATGCTCAACGATCAAGGTTGCTGTGGGATGCTTCCGGGCGTCGCCTATCTGGTCACTGTTAACTCCAGGGTTACTTGCTGTATGCAAGTATTGTTTCCGCCACTGAACACAGTCAGGGAGGCGCCGTTATGGCCTTCGTTGAATGTTTCCTTTATACAATTTGATACTTTGAGCAGACTGAAAGCCATGCTTTTACAGCAACCCATGCCCTTAACCTCCGCTCGAGAAACCTTTGAACTTCAAGTTGCAAGGACCTCGACTGAGATACAAGCGCTTATACGTACGAACTGCCCCTTTCATTTCGCAGAAATGGTGGGTCGTATCTTTAACATGTCTGATACGAGCGGTATTGTACACCTATTTAAGACCATAGGGTCAGGACTATTAAGCACCTTTCAGTCAGTCCTCGGAGTAATCCCAAATTTTATACACTCCGTATTGGGAAGCGTGTTTGGAGGTCTCCCGCTTATCCTGTTCCTAATTGCAGGAGTCCTGATTGCAATCTTACTGCTACGCAATGGACGGCCCAATTTCCGAGGAAATGGCGAACGTACTCATGGAGCGGAAGTACCGTGAACGCATGGTACAGCTTCTGGGTATACCTTGCCTAAGAGAACTGAACGCCTCTTGGTTTCTATCGTTTAGACCAGTCTGGGTGGACTGCATCTTACCTGTTCTTCGATGCCTGTTTTGCGGAGAAGAATGCACGTTGGATCTCTGTCTAACGTTTCCATCAGATACGCCTCCGGACATGGATGCTATGCTGGACCCCCTAAAGGCCCATGCTCTGCGTTGTCCCCAGCGTCTTCCAATTCTGATGAACGCATTCCTTGAGAATCCACAGGTGCCGTTTGCTCCTGCTGGGTTAGGTGGCTCCTCCACAGGCACTCAGGTAACAACTGCCGCACAAGCTGCAGCAGCACTGACTGTTGGCAGTGCTGAATTCCATCTATGTGCGATTGACGTTCTCTGTGAGGCATTGGATTTGTCGTCTGCGGTAGCTAACACCGATAATGCTGTATCTCCCAGCCAGGACACTTAATCTGGAATTGGCTCATCGCGTCCTTGGGAAAGAATTCGGCTTCTCCACTTCGTTTCATAAATAAACGAACTAAATTTGGAACATTTCCTAAACTGACACTTTCACTTGAGAAAGAATGGCCTTCTTCTGCTTGTAGTAATGCAACTTTTATAAGTGAGACAGAATTGACTTTTTCAAGTGGCAACTAAAGAATAGCTGATTTTTAACATTTTTAATCATTTTTTAAATGTCTTTTTAAAACCATGTTTTTAAGAAAAAAAATTAAATTGTCCAGGTTTTAAGTATGGTCATTGTCATCCAATTCGAAAGTGGAGTGGGTGTTATATTTCGTATAGAGGCCCTAATATAGACACGTTCATATATGCTGTATATGGTCATAATCATATTTACCCTATTATGGTCATAATCGTATATGCCCTATTATGGTCATAATCGTCTATGCCCTATTATAGTCATGATCTCCTATGCGCTAATATAGGCATGATCTTTCACCTACATTAGTTCCCTACAGTACACAATGAGCTCTGAGGGTTGAACGTTATCTAGTCTGTTGTTAGAACACTGCAGGGTTTTTCCCGAACACAGGCCTACAATGTACTCATTAATTATGCATGAGCATTCACCAGCTACATCTCCCGCATAATATGTATGTACAAAGTTCACCCCTGACGTCTTCCTCATGTCTAACAAAGACCAACACAAACCATACTGAGGGACGAGATACTTTAGGGTATAAATACGCCACATCTTGCCACGGTAAGATAGAGGGAACCGAGACTTCCATGCCGACACACTGACCAGAGACGCTGAGGCTCCTGCATGCAGTCGCTCCAGCTGACAGCGGTCTAACACAGCCCTTGCGTGTCTCCAACTCGAGACCAGGACAGGGTCCCACACTCTCTCTATTCAGGTAATGGGGTTCGACTAAAATCCTTGAGGGATTCTTGGCTCTTAGACTTTTAGACCTACACTCATGCTAGGTACACTTAGGTACATCTATTTAGGCGTCGTAGGAGTATGCACACTTTTATAATACATTTTATATATTCATGTATGTAACCATTATTATTGCAATATGGTAGAACTGTACTATCCTTTCACTTTTATCGTACTGCTGATAATATATCTCTGCTATTGTCTGCTGGTTGTTGCAGCACATATATTCTAGACCAGAATAACAACTGTTCAATAAATACTTATTGAAACACCCAGACTGTTTATTCTGTGTAACTCTCTGAGACAAACCGAACAAGTAAGCACGAGTGACTGAGCGAAAAGTAGTACATTGTTTCCACGATTCTGAGGGATCAGAGTTGTCATGATCTAAGCTTGCCAGATACTAATCTCTCCCCGATAAGAGGAGATTCTAGTGGCACTGTGAGCTAGCTAATGCAAATCCGGCTAACATACGCGGTGGGGGTGCACAGAGCCAGTCGACCACCAATCCCACAGTTTATGTTATCCAAACGCGCAGGTCCTGCATGGGTACTATAGGAACTACATGACAATTCGGGATGCGTCGGTGAACGATGCGGCAGCAGCGAGCGGCGCTGCGTCAACCTTTTCAGCCGCGATTCCTCCAAGCGTCGATTCTTGCCGTGGCGACAGGCGCTGCGTTGCTTTCGGCAGCTGCGATGCGGGGAGATTCTTCTCGCACCATGGCGTTGCGACGGAAAACTGTTGCAGGAAGAGCGTTGCGTTGATTTCCTTGTTGTTGCGTTGCTTTTCCAGCTCCCAACAGCAGAAACAACCCCCAGAGGCCCCACAGAGTCACAGGCACTTCTTGGCAGGTCAGAACTCCCAGCAAGGAAGTTCAGGGGAGCTGGGGGTGAAGTCTTTGTGTTCCTGAGACTTCAAAACAGGAGGCAAGCTCTACTCAAGCCCTTGGAGACTTTCCTCAAGCAGGGGACACAGCACCCAGCAAATTCCTTCTCCTTTCCTTGGCAGAAACAGCAACTGCAGGCTAACCCCAGACACACAGCAAGGGCAGTACTTCTCCTCAGTTTCTCCAGCTCTTCTCCTTGGCAAAGGTTCCTCTTGATTCCAGAAGTAGTTTAAAAGTCTGGGGTTTTGGGTGTGATACTTGTTCTCTTTGTGCAAGGGGCTCTGAGCTCAGTTAAAACCAGTTCTGGGGGGCACTCTGCAAGTGCACAACAACATCCATTGTCAGTGTGAGCCTTGGCTCCAGACACACCACAGGGGGGCAGAGCCAGCATTGTGGAAGGCAGGCACAGCCCTATTCAGGTACAGGTGCTACTCCTTCCACCACTCCAAATGCAGATCAGGCCTATTCAACCTAGTGCTGACTCATCCAGACTCCTGGAGCCACTGCACCTCCCCAGTCCCTGTCACTCCAAAGCCAGACAGTCAATCCACAAACAGGCAGAGGCACACAGGATGGTTGAACAAGAAAATAGCCACTTTCTAAACGTGGTATTTTCAAACTCAGAATGTAAAAATCACCTTTCCTAAAAGATGCAGCTCTAGATTCTGAGTTCAGGCATACTAAACTTTATTTTCCTATCTGGTCCCAATGGTGAGTTATATTTATAAGATGTTATAAATTAACTCCCATGCTTTCCTATGGGGACAGATAGCCTTACAATAGTGAAAAACAAAATTGGCAGTATTTCACTATCAGGACATGCCACACACATCAGGGCATGTCCTACCTTTCACATACACCGCACCCTGCCACAGGGGTACCTTGGGCCTACCTTAGGGGTGACTGACATGTAAGAAAAGGGAAGGTTAGGGCCTGGGGACTCTGCAAGTGAACAACAACATCCATTGTCAGAATGTAAAAATCACCTTTCCTAAAAGATGCATCTCTATATTCTGAGTTCAGGCATACTAAACTTTATTTTCCTATCTGGTCCCAATGGTGACATGGCAGTTAACAACTGCGCACAGACACTGCGGTGGCAAGTCTGAGTTTCTGTTTCAGTACTACTCGTGTGGGTGGCACAATCAGTGCTGCAGGCCTACTAGTAGTATTTGATTTACCAGCCCTGGCACACTCAGTGCACTCTACTAGGGACTGACCAGTAAATCAAATATGCCAATAAGGGTGAACCAATCATAATAACAATTTACACAGGGAGCACTTGCACTTTGACACTGATCAGCAGTGGCAAAGTGCCCAAAGCATCTAAGCCAGCAAAAATGAAATCCAGCACAGCATCAAAAATACAGGAGATAGAGGCAAAAAGTCAGGGGAAACCACGCCAAAGATGCCAAGTCTAACAGTATGTGATTTACCTTTGGGCGGTTGTCCGCATGGAAGTTGTACTTGAGACCTGAGGGCATGCCCCGAGTACAAAAGTTGTGCAGGTCATTTGCACGAAAAACGTAATCGAGACTACGCCTTGTATAGAAAAGTCACGTAAGATGCCTGCTTAATGTTTGGTCCCACAGAGGCATGCAATGCCCCCCCCCCCAACCCCACCCCTCCACCCGTCGGGTGCCGTAGCCCGGGCTGCAGCTTTGTAGGTGCTTGTCTCAGGGAAAGCCTGGGTAAGGCGCTGTTCGGGAAGCGGCGTTGGAGAGAGACACGTTCAGATTTTCCTGCTGCTAGAAAGTGTCTTCATAGGAGGGGCGGAGGTCATGAGTAATTCATAAATTACTAGTTCACAGACCCCAGGGTGGGGGGCTTTCACTGTTAACGGCCATGTGCTTTAGTATTCCTCATTGTTTTAAAGGCGAGACAACGATTGCCCATTAACACTGTGATGACGGAGGCAGCAGTGGCTCTTGAAAGGTTATCCCTGCCCTGTTCCTGACTGTTAAGATGTGTCCTTCCAAGCAAAGAAGGTACAAATGACAAATTATTTTGTATGCAGGGCTCCTGGAATTATGCGATTGTGCGGCTGTGGCATTTTTCGCATAATTATTGATTTACCGCATTTGCCACGTAATCCATCGTCTGCTGCATAATCTGTAGATTTTAACAAAAAAAAATTTCTAGTTCAAATGGTTCAAAAGTTATTAAGGGGCAGATTTATCAATCTTTGGCGCAGTGCAAAGCAGCAACGCGCTGTATTTAACATTATATAGCACATTCCTGTCCTTTCCTAGTGCCGGTGCACTTTAGGCTGCCTAGCACCAATGCAGGCATAGGCAGGATTGCTTTTGTGCAGGAAGGGATGCCTTATTTCTCCTCATTACGCCTCACCAGGGAGGCATAGCATTTTGATGCATTCTCAGGTCTACCGCTATTGGTAAATCTGGGAATGCGCCAAAATCCATGGGTGGGTGCGTAGGAACACCCACACTCCATCCAAGGAATGACTCCCTGGGGCAGAGTAACGCAAGTCAGCAAGGTGGTCTTGCGTGGCTTGATAAATCTCACTTAGGTTTTGCGTAGGCCTTGCGCCCCCTTGCGTGGCCAAGGGCGACGCAATACCTTGATAAACATGGGCCTAAATACACAGCAACATGTGCTACTGGACAGTGTAAGACCCTTTGCAAAGCTTGACTGGTCACCTATGAGTTGCTTATTGCTTTATTTGGGTGTTATAAAGGTACTAATTAGGTGCAACTAACGCCCAGACAGTGTAAATAAGTGTAACAAGCATTTGCAATGCAATAGGTCTCGCATGTACGCGTGTTTGAGCTATTGGCATTGTAAATGACAATGCCTTTTATTTATGTTTTTGTTTTTAAAACATAAATAAAGGCTTTTGTCATTTACAATGCCAATAGCTTAAACTCGCGTAAATGCGAGACCTATTGCATTGCAAATGCTTGTTAGTAGGAAGTAATCCATAGAGCACACATCAAAGGCTGAAGTTAAGCTCTAGGTTGTTATTAAAACCCTACTCCGAGGCTTTCCCTTGTATCAATCTTGGACAGACAGAAGGCTGAGGTCGTTCTACCAAAAAGTTAACTTTTTAAAGAGAGAGAGGCAATTGCACCTCTCTGTATCAGGTTTTCAGGGCACAAGCCTTTGTTTTTACCTAAAACACTAACTACTGTTTCCATGTGTTTTGCACTTGGGATCCCTTTAACTGGACACCTTTTGGGCAGGAGGGAGAATTACTTCATTGTGTTTTCCTCAGTTCACCTACATGTCCCTTCATGACAGCTACAAATGACTTCTGGTGTTGTAGTCTGCGTATATCTGTGATAGTAATTGATATGGTCCTTCCTTGTAAGGGATGCTCGCGTTTGTGCCGCGCTGTGGGATGGACAGCCATTGTCTCTCGTGACATTCCGAGATATGCCCTCAGCATCCATTTTATTCAGCATTGCAGTGTGCCTGGCATGCTCCTATACACAATGAACCTGCTTTATAAGCCAGATTCCTCTTCCTTCTTGCACAACAATAGTTGTATGATAGTTTAGTGTAAGTGTCCTGTGTTTCTAAATGTAAGGTGAGAGAACTTAATTGGGGCTCCCTATTTTATGGTATGTTTTTTAAGACATTCTAGCAGCATTTATCCATATTTATTTTTTGCTCATTCCATCTGTATTTATCCATGTGGTGTTTTTATAGATTTTTATTTGTATATAGAGCAAACTCGACCCGAAGGTATCAGAGCGCTTTACATGAGCAGTTATAGACGGACACATTGATTTTTGGTAGGCACGGGAGATTAAGGGATTTCCGAGTATCACAGGATGTTGTGTCCCTGCCGAGACTCGAACCTGGTTCCCCAGCTTCAAAGTCGGCTGCTTTAGCCATTAAGCCACATCTCTCCCTGTTAATTTCATGGTTTGTGAAAAAATGGAGCTGCAGCTGCTATATCTTCACATGTATTTAACATATATGCACTTGGATGCCAGGTGAGTTATGAGGCTGTAAGAAGCCTATAGAATGCATCACTCGAGTACAATACACATTGGAGTACACGCACATGCAAATCTTCAGCTGCTCAGAGCTAAAACCTCATCCTTTGTTTTTAACTCTTCTTTCTGTCGTTCTGCGTAGCTATTCGCCTGCCACTCGTGCATGACAGCATTTGTTTTAGCAGGTTCTCCCTTCGTGTTGCCTCACCACTGCTCTCGCATACCTGGACGCACTGCTTAGCGACCTGTGCGCCGGCTCAGTCAACCGAAGTATGCCTCTTCCGGCCTACATGCGTGTGCCTTTAAAGTGTGATGCTAGTGAGCGGCTCGTTTACACACAGGGACTCGGCTTGGGGGTTTTCGGTGCAGGTACTCCAGTTCCACACAGGGTTTCACCTTAGCTAGCGGAGTATGTTTCGCCGCTTTAATGTAAGGCTTGACTGATTAGACTAAGATCCTTCAAAACCTATTTGAAAAATGTAAGACTTTAAAAAACAAGCATTTGCAATGCAATAGGACTCGCATTTACGCGAGACCTATTGCATTGCAAACGGGAGTGCGGGTGGGCGACAAGGCATGAACGGGGGGGTGGAGGGGGGGTGGGCGAGAAGGCATCGGACTGCGGGAGGGCATGGGAAGAAAGTAGTCTGTGCAGTAATGGGGCCAGTAGCCATGGAAGGACACAAATGACGACATGGCCGTCATAAGGAGGGACTAACAAGCCTACAACCAATCGGAAGGCAGTATTTAAGACACAAGCCAATGAAAATGATGGGCGGAGAGTGGGCGGAGCTTCCACAAAGCTTCCACGTTATACTGAATACTGCATGCCTCGCAAAGCGAGCAGCGCATGCGCTGCAACGCTAGGCTCGACCTAAAAATGACAAAATAATGAAGTAATAGTGTCACAAAATGTGCCACATAATTTGCCTTTTCTTGCTGCATAATTTATTCAACCCTGCCCCATAATCTGGCCTTCCCCTGTCGCATAATTCCAGTGGACTGGATTGTATATAATTGAATTTATATAGGGCTTACTACCCTTGACAAGGGGTAGCAAGTGCTACATACATGTAAAAAAAAGGGGAAATGTTTTTTTCTTTTTTTAAATGGTATTGCAGTGATTCAGGCAGGCAGGGATTTTTTACCAACAGTATCTTGCTTTGTGGGGTGCTTGTGTTTTTGCTTCTAAAATTCCAGTACTGGCTAAAAAGTCTGAACATGCAAAGTGATATTGGAAAATAGAGGTCTGGCGAACAGTTATTTTGTTTCAGTGGTTGATGGTAGGTGGCACCAGCAAGTATTAGTGGGGGCAGAGTCTTTTAAAAGATGGTCCTGAGGGCAGTCTCTGAGTAAAATGCTCCTGGCTACCTGTTCCATTCCAGAAGGAAGGCAGTCTTGGCCCATAGTTGATGTTGCCTGTGAGTCTGTCCGGCAGTATTGGTGTCAGGGTAATGTTTGACAGTAACGTCATGTCACACAGTTACTTTAACAGTTGTGTACTTACTTTAACACTATGTACAAAAGCAGCAGAGAAGAGCAGCCTGCCGCTGTGCTCATCCATCTCATGATTGCTATCTAGCTCAGTTTGGGTAGGGCAGGACGTGTGCACCACAGTAGAGATGCATATAGTTTGCAATATTCCACTACGACTTATCAAGGGCTGCTGTGTGCTGACCTCTCACAGGGCGCTGTGTGTGCCTCTTGCCCTGGGTATGTATTTGCTGAACATGTAATAGACCGGCAAGTGGATCTGCATGGCACTGTGCATGGACAGCACCTGGCACTGCACCCACAAAGACTTTCTGCCGGAGCAGCTGCTTCTACTATCCTATGCCAACTTCAGTCTGGCAACTGCAGTCCAGTGTGTTAATGCAGCTTCTGCTGAGACACTGTATAGATGCCTGCTGTTGTTTGAATGTCTGCCTGAAGAGGGGATTTTAAAGCTCAAGCTTGGTTCCAAAGACAAGAGTTCACATTAACACAAGCGAGGGACTCTTCAAGGTTTAGTCGGAATGACATCTGGGTGAACACACTAATTCAGCCCCATTCCCCACCCTAGCATTAAAGCAATGAAGTAGCCTGAGGCCACCAAACTTGGTTTTGAGAATTAAACATTCAAGAGCCATATTTATTTTCCTAAAGACACATAAATACAATTTCTTGGTATTGACACACAAGTCTTTATATCGTGTATATTATACATCCATATCAATACAAGGCTGGACATAAAATTTTCTGTGTGAAATTCTCAAAATCATGGTTACCCGCAGGGCTGTCCCTTTAAGCAGCATCCTCAAGAAAATGTGATTTGGTATCCCCAGATTTCCTCTATAACCCCTGCTAAGTACTTTAGAATGTTAACTCAGCCACTCCCTCATACCAGGAGAGCCCCCTTGGGTCAACCAGTAAGTTAGACCCTAAACCATTCCAGAGGAACCAAACAGTGGATACCCCTGGCACCCTTTGGAAGATGTACCTGGGTAACCTGGTCATATCTTGGTCTACTGGTAGTAGACCATCTCCTAATTCTCCCTGAGGCATTGTTAAGGAAGCACCTATTAGCAGCCAAAATATAGTTACTATAGCCCACAAACTGCAGCCGCCTGCAGACCGCTGATCCACAACCCCTCCATTGGGTAATAATTAGAGCCAAATCCGGATTCACCGGACCTCATATGGGTCGGGTTTTCACAGGCTTCATTGCTTGCTCTTTGGCTCCTGCTAAAAGTTTGAATTTTCACACACAATGGCAAGAACTGCAATTGGGCACCACCTTCCTCCTCCCATTGGCCGATGCCTAAAGGCTAGTGGCTTCAACATGAAGCCTCCTTTGTTCATATTACTTCTTTGACTTTTGTTTTTCTGCCCACGTCCACTTTTTCCTTCCCATGTTCTGCAGTACATTTTCACTTCAACTGTTATATTCCCGGGTTCGGCCCTTGTAGCGAAGCAGCTTATTTCTTACATTGTCCTCACAATAATACCTCAGCTGTGACCTTTTGCACATATTTGAGTATCCGACAATGTTGGATTAGTTTCTCTGAAACTAAACTTGTTTACACATCTAGCTTCGCACAACATTATCACAATACCCCGAACATCATGTACAAGGTCTCTTTTCGCACTATGTACAAATGTTATCTCTATCTTCATCCACGGGACGACAGGGCTATCTACACATCCATAACATCACTAATCTATACGCACATCGCAAGGCTGCTTTCTATTATAAAAGATGAGCATCCTGATAGATTAGCAGAGGAGGCACTTCTGCTGACACCGAGTGTCTCTGCATGCTGAGACTTCACCACGCAGCGGTCTGACATCTCATGAGGGGTGTCCAGTTTGTGACCAAGACGGGGTCCTTCATTCTATCCCATCAGGTAATGGGGTTAGATCGTCCCTTGGGGGATTCTTGGCTCTACACCTACACACACTCTTGGTACGCTTAGAGTAGGGTTGGCATAGTAGGAGTATGCTCGATTACTGCCTTGTTTTGTATGCCTGTATATATACACTGTTTAGCACCATGGTAGAACTATATCTACTATTTACGCTCTTGGTGCTTGTAATCACTTGTATCTGCTTCTGTCTATGAATCATTGCAGCACACGTATTTTATACAAGAATAATGTTGGTTCATTAAACTTATTGAAAACATCCCACTGTGTATTCTATGTATACTTCTCTGAGAAAAAGTGAGCATGAGTGACTGAGTGAAAGGATCTGTACTGTTTCCACGATCCCTGAAGGGTCAAGGGTTGTCATGTTCAGTGGTTGCCAGAAACCATTCGCTCCTTGAAAGGGTTAAGGGGGCTTACGGTGGCACTGTGATCTAGCTGGTCTATAGGCCAACATATACTACGGGGGTGTCCGGAATCAGCCTTGGCACCAAGCCCCTAGTTTATGTTGTCCAAACAAATGCACAAATTCTACGTATTAGTAGGAACTACACAACACTACCACATTGTACATAGGCAGTCACCTGGGCTTCAGCGCTGTGCATACTTTCATACAACTCTCTGTCCCTGTAGTCGCACTCTCTGCTTCCTTTTTTCCTGCTCCCAGGAACCCAAAACTGAAGTTGGTTGCACTTCTAGAGATGCGCCTGAATACCTAGAAGACATAAGTGAGTTCTTGCACAGATAAAATTACTTCCTGCACATGCAGAGGGAGTAGGACTCTGTCATAAACAGACCTGGTCCTCTTGAAGAGTTGAGCTTATTCACAGATAGAGTTGACCTTTTTTCGCAGTTTTATATTGCACAAACCCGACCTGAAGGTAATGGTGTGCTTTGCAGTAGCACCAGTGACATTAAACAAGTTCACGTTCTTTTTTTCAGCACGGGGACATTAAGAGTTCTGCCTAGAATAAGGGGATGTTGAACCGGCGCCGAGACTCGAACTCGGGGCCAGATGTACAAACATTATGAATACCTATTTTCTAACTGCGATTTTCTCCGAATTGCAATTAGGAAATCGGTATTCATAATGTATGAAACTCTTTTGAGTTTCATTAGCGATTCCTAGTGGGTCGCAAATAGAACTACATCATGCAAATTAATGAGGTAGGTCACAATTTGCAACCCATTAGAAATTGCAGACATCACAGGTGACCAGCTGAGCTAAGCAAACCACCATGTATGTTGTTGCTTTTTAATAAAGCATTTTTTTTTATATGCATTTAAAAAGAAAAAAGAAACTTTGCAATTTAATTTTTTAACATTCTCAAAGGGGAAGGAGTTCCTAGGGGATCCGGTCCCCATTGAGAATGGATTAAAAATCATTACAGTTTTGTGACCAGAATTTGGTTGCAAAACATTAATACATACCATTCTGATTTGGTATTTGAAAGGATGCCCCTTCCAAATTACGAATCGCTATTTGGTAGCAACCGCAAATTGTGATTGGGTAACAAGTTACTGAATTGCAATTTGGCTTTGGTACATTGTAAAAAGCTTTTTTGCAGTCGCAAACTCCCCGAATCTGAGAATCAGGCCGTTTGCGACCACAAAAAAGATTTGAACATCTGGAACCTAGTTTCTGATTTCCAAAGTCAGCAGCTCTGCCCGTAACACTACAGCTGAGTCCCTGCATATATATGCTGAACCCCTGCACAGATACAGCAAAGTTTATGCAAAGATGGAGCTGAGCTACTACAGCTATAGTGTTGAATTTTTTGCAGACAGTATATTTCTTGCACTGAACCAGAACAGAGTCCCTGTATAGATAGAGCTGAGCCCCTGTTCAGTATTCATTCCTGCAATTTAAAAGCTGAACTTCTGTGGGGACTGAGATACCACTCACAAGCTCCTAATCTGTGGGAGTGGTTAGTGTTGGATATAGCCTGCCTCTGATAGGGAATCAGGAGGAGAAGGTTGGGAAGGTAAGAGGGAGGATGAGAGTGACAGGGAAGGGATTGAGGAAACAAATTGCGAAAAAAGAGTGAAAGATAGATGAGATAGAGAATAGCAACAGAGAAGAGAGAAAACATAGAAGAGAATAAGGAGGGACGAAAGAGAGGAAAAAGAAATGAGAGGAGAATGTGACCGAGATAGGAAAGAAGAGAGAAAACTTGTTGAACAGGAGAGGGCAGAGTGAGTGACATGAGAACAAGCAGCAAGAAATTATGATAAGGTAAACTTTACTGCACATTTCACCTATTACTTTTGCTCTCTTCTTCATCAGAAGTCTGACAGTCACCTTGTCAGTGGCTGATGGCACTGCTAGTTGTGGATGTTGCAGGTGCAAAGAAACATTTTGGGTAACAGCACTTATGTTTTAATTTCTGTTTACAAACTAAGCAATGTGCGGGGGTAAGCAGTTGCACATAAAACATAGTCACTTGGCAGCAATGTTTTAGAATTGTACAAGGTGGTATAGTCACTTCTGGAACTAGGTTTCACATGGAACATTAAGCATTAACCGTTCGTATATTTTGGTGAGTTTCGTCTTTTATTAAATTTGCATATAAAATAAGCATTCACAAGTCATTTTTTTCACTTCTGTAAAGTACATTTTTAGTAGACGAATCACTAAAACATACTAAAGACACATCATGACATTGTCAGCATCCCTAGCACTAAGAATACGTCATGTGCAAGCAGAAGTAGGAGCATCACAGATGCTGTCAAACAGAGGCAGTAAAAAAGACAGCTATTTTGAAAGCTTCCCTGCAGTTAGAAGACAAGCATCAGTAGACAGGTGCCTCACAAATAAAGTACAGCTGGGACAGCAGCAGTGCAAGCTTTGCTTTCTTACAGAGCAGGTGCAACTTAGATGCAGTGGCGGTGGCACATACAAAAAGTGGTGAGCACATACAAAAAGTGGTGGGGCGCAGAGAGGAGGGGTGGGGGAGCATGGGGAGGGGTGGGGAGGAGGCATGGGGGAGGGGTGGGGACTATAATAATAATAATAATAATAATAATAATAATTTTTAAAAAGTTAAACTTACCTGCTGCCAGCCGCCTCCCGTGTCGCCCCTCAGTGCTGGGACTTCCTTATCCCAGCAGACACTATGACTACGTCACAGACTCCCTGTCCAATCCCCGCGGGGATTGGCCTCAGCCGGCTGGAAAGACGATCCGCTTAGGTCAGGGAGTCTGTGGGGTTTCTCTAACCCGGCTGTTCAAGGCAGCCAGGTTAGAGAAACCTAAGTGCGCATGTGTGTTTTGGTCGGCCTGAGACGGCCGGCCAAACACACATGACCACTTAGGGAGTGCACATAGCACTCCTCCTACCCCATCCCATGTCTCTGCCCCACCCCTGCCTGCACACGCTGGCTGAGCCAATGGCTTAAAAATAAAACGATAACGAAATATAGTTTTATTTTTCTGCTGCTGGCTCTGAGCCAGTGGGGCGACGTTCCTCCACCATTGCGGAGGAGCCACCCCTGAGCACTGAAATCCTCCCTCTCTTACAGACCATACATGTCCTCGGCAGCAGCAATGTAAGCTTCACTAAGTATTTGCCTCCTGCAGTGGAAGCTTTTTCCTCACAGAGCAGGTGCTCCTTGACAGCAACAAACATTTTGCTTGCAGTAGGTAGGAGCAGTGTAAGCTCAACATTCATTTAGAACAGACATAACAAGGCAGCTGTTGTGTAAACTATTATCGCTGACAGAACAAGTACAGCACAGGATGCAGGTTACACACAGTCTTTGGAGCGGGTTCTAAGTCAATTGAAATGGGTATATTGGTGAAAGTGTGAGTGCTGCTGCCACTCTCGCTTCGGCATCATTCTGACAGTACATGTGTAGTCACACTTGTTTACTGAAGATGCTGTTAGAGAGGCTATTGACATATCCTGAAACTTATGCAGCTGTCACATTGAGTCTTGTTGTTACCAGAACTTCTACCTTTGTCATATCCTTGAGCCTTGCTGCTGTTATATTACTGAGTCTTGCCTTCAGTGCCTGCAGGTCTTAATGCTGCCATGCCCTGCGATGTGTGCCCTTGTCACTGCAAGAGAGTTCTGCTGCTATTATATACTGTCAGTTCCTACTGCTTTCACTCTGAGTACTGCTGTCAATGGCTATAACTCATGCCAGTGCCATGCTTCTTCAGGACATCATGCACAATGCTGTCATCCATTGGTGATCCAGCTGTCAGTCTTTCTGCTAGCTCCTCTCCAGGCTTGATTGCAGCAGGCAAGCCCAAAATTGAGTGGATGGATGTGTGAAGCATAAAGCCTGTGAGACTAGGTCAACTTCAGGGGTAAAGGAGGAGGGATTTTCTTCCGCTGCCTCAGGCTCTGATCATGGCTCCCTCAGCAGAAAAAAGGTCTAAGCACTCCCCTAGACTGCTAGCTATTCCTTCCATCTTCCCACAAGACATCATCGGCATCTGTTGAGGAGGAGGAACATGAGCTCCTTACTGGCTAGTGGTGCAGGTGGTATTAACCAGCTGGAGCTACAGCATCCCAGTATGAGTGGTCGCAGGTTCATGGGCATGCTCACACCTTCCCACATACATGGGTTTGTGCCCAGGTCTCTGGTTATCCTCATTTCTCTCATTCTAGTACTGCAGCAGTGTGTCTTGTGCTGTTGATGCTCACCATAACAAGGTTTAATCTCATTTTTACACAGCTGCGGCTCCTTCATAAGCATGGCTGACAACATTATTTACCATAATGAATTTCTGGTGCAGCATGTGCACATCTAAACTTTGGCATCTTTAGCCAATTGTCTTTCAGTCGGAGGAAAAGAAAATGTGACTGAGTGCAAATTTGGCCTTGGCACGTACCTATATTATTGTGAAAGATATTTAACCTGCAACTCTCAAACAGAAACTGGCTTTATAGTTGTAATTTGCAATTTTGGTGCTTTTCCTGTCACAGCAGCACATAGCTATTTCAAAAAAGGATTGTAGTGCCAAAGACTGAAAAATGCAGACATGCACAAATGAGTTTGCATGTGTTAGCACATTAAACCCAGATGTATTGGCAATGTGGGCTCTCATACTAGCTCTGAGAATGTTTCTACCCACATTGCGTGACGTAGTAGCCCCACCACTGCGGTTTGAAGTACTAGCCCCTCCCGAAGTTCTGGGATATAGTTGCGCCCCTGAACACACGTTTTAGTTCTTAGCATTATAGTGCAACGCTACTTCATGTTTGCGTCACGAGTGCAGCATTATTTGCATTGCCAATGTTGTCTTCGGCATGTGATGCTTACTAAATTTGGCGCGGCCAAATATTGTGAGTTGGCACAACACAGCCAGTTTTCGGGCTGCGTTACATTATGTGTGTGTTAGCAAACTTGTCCCCCTGTCTTTTGACCTGGAGGGATGATTAAACATGCCACTTTTCATTACAAAGACTGTTTTTCTAACTGCGCTTTTTTATCCTAAAAATCCCGTCTTTTATCATCTCTGTATCTTTTATGGAGCACTCTTTGGCTTCGGTTCTGAAAATGTGTGCACTTTTTGCACCTTCTTCCTCTCCAACGAAGACAAAGTTCTCTTTATGTTTCTCTTGAATGTTCTCTTCGTTCCCCTAATTCTATAGTATATCTTGCATTGCCTAGTATAATTCTTCTTCACATTTCTGGATTTGGGTCTCCGTGCTCCTTACTATGTGTCTGCACATTTTCCTTTTTATTACTTCAAAATGCACCCCTCCATACCACAGCAAAGCCTGGCACTCACGAAAAAATCAAAATACCTTTATTCACATTCATACATAAATAAAAGTGTGCACGACTATGGTACACCAACGACATTAGACAAATTATGCGTTTTTGAAAACTAAATAGATGTCATTGGAACCCTGTGAGTTGTTGTCACTATTTTGCTTGGAAATGGGAAATTAGCGGATGAATGCTTGCAGTGTAATAAGGGAAGGTGTGCACCCAAGGGAAGACATATGTCATTATTGTAAAATGATTTAAATAGGCTGTCATTATTGAAAGCAATAGCAACGCTGGCTTATGGTTCCAAATAGAAACGAGTGATTTGTGTCTTCCAGCATTGAGTAAAATATTACTTGTGAAATCGATGAGGTGTGAAATGTAGTTTGGGTGAAACTGCACAGCTAGGTGGATACCACAGCTGAAGTCTTCCCAGCGTCATTAATCAGGGCACTGTCAACTGGGGTTGGTAAAGAATGCTCCTGGGCTGTTGTTTGACAGGTTACTCTCAGCTATCACATAATACAGTTATTGGGACCTTAAAATCATAATTTATAAAACTCAGGGCCAGATGTCTAAAGCCCTTTCATGGTCATAAACTCTACAATTCGCAAAATTGCAGGGTTTGAGACTACAAAAAATGCTTTTAAAGTGTCTAAAGGCCCTTTTACGAGTTGGAAAAGCCTTTCCTTCTTGCAAAAAAGCTTTGCGACCCTTTCTGAATTTGGATTTCGAAAGGGAGGGTATTAAAGGGCTATATCAGGGATGTATCAATGGGTTGTGACCACAATTACCAACACTAAAGTTAGGGTGGTAACTGATTTGCAAAGGAAAAGATGTCCCTGTTGGACAGTTTCCCCTTTGGGGGGAGCAATAGTGTTCCAGAACAACACTACCGCCCCTGCCCTCCCCCACTATGCCACTGCCTGTGCCTTTAATGAACATGGACTGCCTATAAAAAATGAAGAAAAAAAATCCCATTTGGGAATGGGAAGCAAGAACAGAGGCATGTCGGGACCCGCAGGCCCTCATTACAAGTAAAGTGGTCTAGAGTTTTTCATCCAGACACTATCCCTGATCAAGGCAGGTTAACGCCCTTGTGAAACTCACAGTGAAGAATACAAAAATATGCAGGAATCGGATCCCTAAGTTATTCTCTATTTACTTGTAATCAGAAGTTGGTTTTCACTCCCCCCGAAATTACAGATGCCCTCAGTATCAGTAGTTCCAGGGGACAGGTGGGTGGTAATGCCAGGTCACTTCCTGCCAATTTGCAGTGGCCCCCTGGGGTTTATTTTACAGGTGTATTTTAAAAGGTAAATGAGCATTTAGCTCATTTTGTGTATGCCTCCAAGATTGCAAGGTCAGCATTAAAGGCTATCATTGTCATAATGTAAAGTACAAGTCAGCAGCATAGGAGGAAAGGTGGCCATGTTTGTTGAGACTCCACGGGCTGGGAGAATATTGGCAACTGGTCTTAAGCCTGGAGATTAGTTAAAGTAGGATCTATTTAGGCCTGCTCGCGAGTGTGTTTGTAGCCGTAGCTTTGAGGCTTGCAGCTTGCTGCAACTGCCATTTGTTTTTTTTCTCAGAAACCAAGGAGTGAAAGCAGCAGAATTCTCTTTACTACACTCTCTATTGTATTCACTAAAGGGTCCAATGTGTGTGCATCCCTTACTGGCGGGAGCTCTGGCTGGACCGAGATAACTGTTGACTCATTGGAGCAGCCGGGCCAACAGCCTAAGGTCAGGGTTACAGCTGTGTCAGGCTAGGCCCTGATGCCTGAGATAGGAATGTGCAAGGACCAATCTATTAACTA